>CM038671.1:164859560-165323990 GCA_021605145.1 Aegilops bicornis
CTGGACCAGAGAGCTAAAGAGCATGATTTGCTCAAATTTTTCAAAGAACACCAACGGGTTTTTGCATGAAGTTGAATTATACACTACTACTAACATCCCCTAATTTTGGTGGAAGTTTTAAAGAAATATTTCAATAGGTTGTAGTGTAAAAGTGCAAACTGGGCCAGATTTGAAATTTTGGTGTAGGGCTCAAAATCTCCAAATGACTAAAAGATATTTTTGCATCAAAGTGATTTAAAAACATCACATGACATCCCCAAATTTTGGTGAAAATTTTAAATGCATTTATCAAATGGTTGTAGTGCAAAAGAGGCTCTAAAGCTTATAAAAATCATTTTTTAAAGAATAAAGATCAGAAAAAACAATTATGCAAATAAATCCACTGATAAAAGAAGTGTTTTCTTGAGAGGGTATACAAGTCCTATAATATTATGAAAAATTTCCCCTTGGGGTAAAAACTTCACAATTCAGGAGAGAAGAGTGGTCTTGAACCAAAAGAAAATCCAGAAAATAAAAATTAAATTTACCATGGCAAAATTTTAATTAATAAATCCTGGTTAAATTTGTAGGGTGTTACAATAGCATCCATCAATCCACTATCTGTACTAACCCTAAATTAACCCCCAAGCAGTCACTACCAGCAGAGCCAACATAAAAGAAAACTTTGCACCCAAATCGTCCTATCCAACACCTAAATTCCCTTTCTCCGATGGACAACACTAACAAAATATCAAACTTTGCACCAAGTGGCGGAGCTAGGCCAAATGTTTTGGGGGGCCAAACACAAGATATTGATGTTTTTTTTGGGGGGGGGGGGAGGAGACTATATTTTCCCTAATATGACCTCCCTAATAAAACTCTTCTTGTATTTGTACCAAGGCTAGGGAGCGTGGCTCTTGCAGGAGTCCACATAGCTCGGTTGTGGTTTGCACCCAAATCACGAGGAACACCATTTGATTATTATGTACTCAAAACCCTAGAAAAAGGAGCGCACCGTCGCGGCGGGAAGAGGTCGATCCAGCACATGCCATAATCAGGATTCAGGAAGGAACTCCCCAGGATCCTGTAGGAGCAGCTCCATGCCGCTGGCCGACATACTATGGTGGCATATCCAAACCGACGATTTATGTGGAGACAGCCATGAGAGCTCGAGAAGAGACGAGAAAGAAGGCAAGGGGTTAGGAAGGGTTTCCGCGTACCGGACCGGGCCGCTTGCTACATAACAGCACTAGGGGACCGCATAATGATAACACTACATCACTCAAGGGGTTTTCTGCAAACTGCACAGACGAGGGCGCGTGCCTCCTTCCTACGTGGCGATCGACTTGGCACATTTCAGATTGCTTTTTGCACCTAAACGTTACTGCATCCGAGATTGTGTACCACTTTACTTAGATTTTTTCTGTTCATGGATGAACTGCTACTGCCGCGCACAAGTCTATGTACTACCTCAGATGTACTTCCTCCGTTTTAAAATAGATGACTCAACTTTGTACTAACTTTAGTAGAAAATTGAGTCATCTATTTTGAAACGAAGAGAGTAGTAATTAACTGTTTTTTAAAGGTGATTTTGCCCTCCAGTTAGAGTAACGTTTAACGCGGTTGTAGTAGCAAAAGCCCTGCTGGCTGGTTTTGGATTTGGGTTTAGATTGGGACAGGTGGAGAAAGAAGGCCCGATCGACACATCATGATTTGATTGAGGTCCCTATTCCCTTCCGGTCAATGTTTGATGGCGACATCGGCTTGTCCTGTATTTGCGTCTCGAGGGCATCCCCCGGCCCACCACATGGCCCCTGTGTTCCTGTTGCCTGATAATGGCGTCCAGCGTGTTAATCAAATCTCTCTTGCCCCCGGACATATTCTATTTCGGAGAAAAAAGAACGAGTTAACAAACAGAAAGACGACATCACCGCAATCATTCATTGGAGCCCAACACTGAAAGAAAGAGCAGCGGCGCGGCCGTTGCAGCAGTAGTACTAATAATCCGGAAGAATGATTATGTTGTGGGAGAGAGTAATCTGCTTATTTCCGACGTGGTTAGTTCTTGGCGGAAGCTGGGATACGGAGCAGTTTTATATACCGTATGTATCGCTGCTGAGGTGGTAGTAAATACGAGTAGTACGGGAGGAGATTTTGTAAGGCCGGCGAGGGCAGGGAGCAGGGAGCAGGGAGCAGGCGAGCTGCTCCCAGTCAAGTCAAGCTAGCGGCGGATCGAGTGGTAACATCAGCAGCGTTGCGTGCGTTCAGATCCGGGGAATAGATTGCTGGCAGGGTCGCAGGCTGTGGCGACGGCAGGTTTACCGAACCAGAGAGGGTGACAGGGAGGGCTGCAGGCGTTTGGTTTGGTTTGAACGCGGTCAAAACCTACTCCCTCCTCGGTCATCACGTACTACTATAGCATAGCATGGAGAGTCGCCGCGCCAGCAGTACTAGTCGCCATGCAGTTCCGTGTTTTCCGAAAGGTCCAAGTTCCCGGCGGGATTAACATCGCGCGCGGGCTTTCATACCCCATGGGCGCGTCGGCGTTGTGCCGAAAGCAAAGCTGCAGCCCGGCGCCGGCAGTATAGTACGTTCTACTACTCCATGTGGGAACAAGGAAAAACGAGCGAGTAGCCGTACATGCTGGCCGTGCGTACCGTATAATGCAGTTGCAGGCCCCGCAAAAAAAAAAAGTATTCGGACGGAAAAAGGTTGCTACGGTGGACTGTTATGTTGAAAATCAAGTTAGTAGCAGTGGATGCAGCAGGGACGTTGAGAAAGGATTAGTGGTGGATGCAGATCCCCTGCCACCGGCTTCGCTGCTGGAGAACGAGCAGTGGCCGCACTGTGTCTCGGATGGAGGCAGGAGGACCGTGGCGTCCGCAAGTAAACAATCAGGATGGCGGCGTGATAATCCTATTCCTATCCTCTGGGGCCTCGGGATCGAGATTTGGGAGGGGCTGTTTCGGTAGCATCTCCGGGAATGAATTATCGGCGGTCAAAGCTGTGCGTGTGGCGCGTGCGTTGGCTTCCATGCACCAGTACATCCTGCAGCAGCCCGTCCGCCCGGGCTGGGCAGAGGAGGAGACGACTCGACGGACTGGAAGGGACGGGACGGGACGAGCAGCAACGGTCGGTGCCGGACTGCCGGCCGGTGGTGCCGTGCTGCAGGCTCACTACTGAGGCCAACTCCAGCGCACGATCTTAAACGGATCTTCAGTTTGGCCTGTTTTTATCTGTTTGGTACGGCATTAGGTTCGCCTATGTTCGCTTGGGTTGTCCAACGCACAGCCGTATTCTAAATCATGTCCGGGGTGAATGTCATTAAAAAAACTAAAATGAAATGCCGAAAAAAATACAATAAACACAAACATAAAAACATAAAACATAATTAAACATCACGGCAACAAAACGACTCAGTTCCACGGTCCGCATAGACATAATTAACATAAAAAACAAAAGAAATCCGCCGTCGCAAGACTCGCCGCCTGCCGTCGATGCCATGGTCAGGGCCGCCTTCTCGCTGGTCGCTTGTCTTTGTCGTCGCTGACGAGGTCGACGTAGTCCGGCGGCGTCTCGAGGTGGGACGACGGTGCCTGGTACACGGGGGCGGGCTGGAAGGCAGGAGGTGCCTGCACCTCCTCCTCTCGTGGCGACGCATCCCGGCCCGGTGATCAGCAATGGGCGTGAGCACCAGCCATTTAATTCAACGGCGCCGCCATTTTCGGTTGCAGCACGCCAGCTTCACTTCGCCCACCAAATTTCCGGTGGAAGACGGTGATGGGCTGCTCCTCCTTGATCTCCACCTCACCGTCCACCATGTCCTGCTCAGGGATGGCAACGTCGCCGGTCGTAAAGAGGGCAATCATCTCCTTGAGGCCCTCCCATTAGCGCTCATCGTGCGTCTTTATGAAGTCCTCCATGACACGTTGCATGAGCCGGGCCTCCTCCTCCGCTATCATGCGAGGAGGTGGTGGTGGTGATGGAGATGGTGAAGGCGACGCGCTGGGCGTGAGCAAAGGGCGAGACAGCCCTGTGCAGCCCGAGCGGCCGCTCGGGCGTGATGGTTGTTTGTTTGCCGATCGTAGTAATTATTGTACGATAATGCTACGGTAAGCTAGCGTGAACGAAGGCTTCGCTGGGCTCGCTTAATTTTAGCGCCGCTGGCCGGGCGTGAGTCCGCGACACCGCCAGACGCCACAAGACTGGGGAGTAGGCGCTCCGCGCTTTGGACGTGGCCGCCGCGGCCCCGACGAGGTGCTGGCGAAGAAAGAGGCGCGCCGCACGTCGTGCTCGTCCCTTAACCACATGTCCCAAAGCCCGGAGTCGGAGCGCACTGGGTCGAGAAGAGGTCGCCGGAAGGAGGCGGCGGCGGGCGCCGATCTCTCGCGCCGCACGGCCGCCATTGCCGGGACCGGGCGGATCGACACCCGGCCAACAGAGATGCCGCCATCGGGAGGTGCACGCTGTTCGTGGGAGCGTGTCTTTCTACTAATAACGCTTGACACATCCGTGGATGTGGTGCCGGCTGCCGCCGGCCGTGGGTGCGGCGGAGAATGCGAAGCGACGCTGATGCGCGGCTACTTCGACGCTATCGCGGCGGCGGCCCGAGGACGAGTTACCTCGCGGTCGCAGCTTCTCGGGCGGCCGTGTTCCGGAACCCCATGGCTGCGAGGCGGCCGACCGACGAGATCGAGGACGGAGGGAGGGAGAGCTATGGTTTGGGCCGTGTCGGGTTTCGAGGAGGCAACACGGGCTGGAGTGGGGAGTGTGGACTGTGACTAGTCCATGGCTTTCCATTTAAGAAGGACGACGACCGTTCGCCTGAGCGGATGATAGGTGGGGCCGACCGCGTTTGTGCATTAATGTCATGCGATGGGAGGTAGGTGACCGCCTGCCACGTGGCCTCGACGTGGACGAGCGATGCGTCCGTTTGCTGTCCGTCGCGACCCAACCTGTCATGGAATTGTCACGGCAGATGTCCTCATGAAAGGACTTAGTCGCGGGGCCATCGTACGGGTTAACTTAGAGGGGTTAAAGCGGACGCAAAGACACGAGAGTTTATACTAGTTCGGCTCCTTCGATGAAGGTAAAAGCCTACGCCTAGTTTGTGATGGGATTGATGTGATTTCGGCGATTAGGGAGCAATAGCTTCGCTTAAGCCTCAATTGTTGTTGTTCCGTCTCTGAACCGCCGGATCGCCCCTTTATATACACGGGTTGACGTCCACGGTTTACAGAGGTCCCGAGGCCGGCTCATACAAATGTCCGGCTCGGTCTCTTCTTTCTCTTATTTTACAACACAAGTTACATGGTTATGGCGGTTTACCATTATGGGCCCTAACTCGCCCCTGGGCTCCGGGCCTCTAAGCTCTACAGCAATCGCCACATTCTGAGTCTTCGTGGGCCCCAATTATGGCCGAGGGTAAACCGACCCCTTCAGAGCGGTTTATATTCAGTAGTTACATCCCAACACAACCCGACGCATGTTTGCGTTTGAAATGTCGCTTACCGAACACAAAATAGACTGGATGATTCGCGCCATCGCTACGGCCATCATCTGATTTGTTCGTTTTACTGCGAACGGACGGAGCAATGGAGTTGGCCTCACTGCGTCTGCGCGCGCAGGCGGGAGTGGGATAGGAGGCATGTGCCGGGCGAGATGGCCATGCCAACGGCGACGATCACGACGCGCGCTAAATTATTGGGCGGGCGCTAACAATAATCGGATCGGAGCGGCGTCCGTCTCCGTCCCGTAGCCCGGGTTAAAGAAATGGCGGGGAGGGGCCGCCCCTGTCGGAGGAGAGGAGAGGAGAGGAGACGACTGGACTGGACAGCACCGCGCGCCTGCCGCCGCTCCGTCCATCGGTCGATCGCTCCACCTATCCCGCTTTGACTGCCAGCCTTGCCACGCCGCGCCGCGCCACAGGCGGGTAGCCTCGTGGTAGCTACGCGGCCGCTCCTCGCGATCGACCGCCAACCAAACGGAGGCATCGTTCCATCGACCGTGGAGCGCCGGTGGTTCTCCTATTTAGAGACTCTATCCGTGCAACAATTGTTCTACGTTGTCCTGTTTAGGTTGACAGAGAAATGTGCTGGGTTTTCCTTCGCTGAGATTGTGGGAACCAGTCTGCCTGATCCGCGTCAAGATTTTTACTTACGGATATTCCAACTTTATTCCCGCGGTTTTGAGCAAGTTGTGTTTGAGATGAAACTTTGTTTAGTCAAGGTGAAACCTACGCCAATGACCAGGTGATGAAACCGCTCATCCGGTTGGAATGAGCTTAAACACAGTCAAGTGCATTACGCACCATTTGATGTTGCGTTGAAAAAACTGACTTCTAAATAGACCAAATTTGTCTATTTTTTGCGGGGTAAACCAGATTTCTCAAAAACCCGATCCCGCCTAATTGATATCACGAAACAAAGATAAGCTGAATATGGTAACATTTGTCTCTCTTATGGCGGATATCAATGCTTTTCACGCCTGGTATCTAAATGCGCTATCAAAATTTAGTTCACTAGTAAGATTATAAACAGGGTTTTCCGTGATGAAGTATCGAGGGGCTATCTTAGGGTCATGCTGATTTGCATCGGTATCGAGATTTAATCTTTGATTTATATTTAATTTCTATGAGATTGACAAAATTATGTTCGAAACTGAATACCATAAGTAGTGATGCTAAAACTATAAGAATTGTCAACATAGTGCCAAAACCATTTATTGGCATTGAATGACTTCTACAAGTCAAGCATACTAAAATAAAATGCACCAAACACTTTTCATTAGATTTTTGCAAAATGAGAGACTTTACAACATATGAAACATGTTCAAATATGATTGAGGGTAACTAAGAATTTAAGATCAAAATGGGCTTATAAGCTAGTAGTAACGGTTCTCTTAGATATTGCCCTTACGGACGTTCCTTAGTACGGGCCATGCCCAAACAAGCTATAGAACGGTACTATATTTTAAACCAACAAATTAATTTTTTCATAAAAGAGTGAATTATAATTAAACATTGCTAGAAATACGAACATGATGACTATTGTCTAGCCCACCTTAACTACATAAAATGTATTTAATTACGATAATAATTTAAATGATTAATGTTAAACATAATTAAACACTAACAGAAATAGTAGCACCGTCCATTTGAGTGGTTTCATGTAGCCCACCCTAACTCCAGTGGAAAGATGGATTGTATTCGGTTATAACCAAAAAATAAACGCTTCTGACAAAGTAAAAATTAACAATGGTGGTAATACTAATGTTCACACTTAGATGGGTTGTCTCGCTTATCTTAATTGTCGAATGAAGATTGTCTGTATCCAACTATAACCGAAAAATAAACGCTTCTCGCAAGATAGAAAAAATAGTTGAACATTTTCGCAATTATATTTCCCACAACCCACTCTCGCAAGACAAGCACACTTACGGTAGAAAATCACTTACAAGTAGCCCAAAAATGGTTTAACCACATGGCAGCCATTTCCTAAAGGCAATAACCGAGGAAGGATTTTTGCTAGTGAAACCGAGGCCTCTGTCATTGTGTAACATTTCAAAGTTTCCAAATTTTTGACCGCCATTTGTTATTACTCCCTACGTTATAAAATAAGTGTTGTGGTTTTAGTTCATGGACACATATATTTTAAAACGGAGTGACTATTAAATTGTTTTTTTTCCTCAATGAATTACAACTTGTAATAGAAGGAGTGTCTATGTTTTCCATTCCGTACATGTGGATCGTAATAGCTAGATAAAAATTAATGCGAAAGCAGATAGAAATATGAAGTTCATAATATATATTAATTGTTCAGCAGTTCATCACACACACACACACACACACACATATATATAGGGTGGGTCTATTATGATAACACCCCTTAAGACCTTATTCTGCACACCTAATCTTATTCTGCACACCCCACCTAACCCCGACGCGAACCGCACGCACCTCGGCTTATTCTCATAACACCTCGAAAAATACCACCCCACCCCTGCAGCCCACCTACCCATCTTCCTCACTCCCACTTCCACTTCCTCCTCCCGTCGGCCGCCCCACAACCCAACCCGCCTCACTCCCACTTCCTCCTCCCGCCGGCCGCCCCCCCCCCCACCACATACCACGGCCATCCGAGCCGCCACCCCGCCTCCCCAACTCCGCCTCACGCCACCCCGGCCGCCCTAACCTCCCACCGCCACCTCCTCCCCAACGACCTCCTGCAGGTTGCTACAACCAGATCCACCCACCATCACGGATATGGCCACCACCACGCCGGCCCAACCCGGCTGGCGCTCAGATCTCCTTCGCCACCTGTTGCGTACACCCGCCGCCCGACCATGCCCACTGGATCCGGCCCACCATGCTCACTGCCTTCCTCTCCCTCACACCCGCCTTCCGAACCACCTTCTTCTCTCCGTCAGTGCCTCCTCACCCACCCCGCAAAGATTACGCCCACTAGCCCCGATCCAATCCACCTTCTTCCACCTCCCGCACCGCCCACAAGCCCCAATCCATCAACCTCCCACGATCTCCCCGCCCACTAACCGGAGTCAAGCCCACCGCCTACCAACCACGGTGCGGTGCCTCCCAAATCCGCCAAAGCTCCACCCCATCCCCCTACTCACCTTCTCGACCGCCTCAGGCGCCTCACCTCCACCCACACCCACAAGACCGCCTCGACCCACCCCAACAAGCGACGCACGGCGGGCGCGGTGGTCGCGAGATGGAGGTCGCATGAGCCGCCTTATTTTGGGCCGCCACGGGTGGTGGGAGATGGAGGCACCGCCACCGATTGGCTTGCCGGCGGAGTGATTGGATCGCCATGATCAAGGCAAGGCGTGGTGCGTGAGCTACCACGAGGGACTTGAGCACTGTTGCGGCTTCATGAAGGTTGCCGCTGCGACGAATCAACACAGGCGCCATCTCCATTGAGCACGACCTCCGAGCAATGAAAGGTTCGGTCATGAGTGTGATGGCGCAGTGAGCTCCCTCGCTGAAGACACCTCCTGCACCTCCATCTACCTCCCCATCGGGCGCCCTAACCTCAACCTCCGCTTTGTTCCTCGCTTAAAGGCCGATCCGCCGCCACACAATGGATCCAGCTCCCATGCCCCTATTTCTCCTCAGTAGGCAAGGTGCTGTGGCTACTCCCCAGCCGCCATCCTCTGCTCCCTTTTCCTCCTTTCCCTTCGTCGCCAGAGCAAAGACGGGCAAGTGGGCAAAGGCACTACGACTCCATGTGCTCGCAGATCGACTATTGCTCGCCTACTGCTCAATTGTAGCAGATCCCAGCCATGCAAAGACAACAGGCGGTGTGTGCGGTGTCATGCGACGCTGGCTAGATGTGATGCTCACATACTGCTTTTAGATGTGCAGCTCATAGTATATAATTTTGCAGCTCGGGATCTAATGATATGTGGCTAGATGTGCAGCTCACTTTGTCTAAAGTTGGAGCTCGAACAAACGAGATGTGCAAATGACCAGACATAATTGTGCATCACTGGACCCTGCTCAAGTTCTAAAATAAGTGCAGCCCCTTAGTGGTTCACCTTGTAGAAAAAGAGAAAGCAATCCCCATGGGAGGTTCACTTCTTTCTCAAATGTAATTTGTTTTGTTTGTGGGACAATTGGGAAAAGTAGTTCACTCGAATTTGTGGAGCAGCTCATTACCTCTATGTATGAAGTGCAATTTGTTTCGTGTGTTTCAAATATCAGTCAATTGCATCAACACATGCAGTGCGTTTGGTCCTCGGATGTGGTTCACTTTTGAGAGTGATGATGTTCACTTGCGCAAAGCGTGGAGGGGTGAAAAAAAATTAAGGAAACAAAAAATAGTAATGCGATTCACTTCGATGTATGTTGAGGTTCATTTGCACTCGTCTCTGCAGTCAACTCTCGTTCATAAAAAGTGTTGAGAAAAAGACAATGTAAACTCGCTCGAGAAAATTTACGTCCAACAAAATATAAATCAAGAAGTTCACTTGACCGCTCGCCGCAGCGGCGGTTTCCGCTTGAAGCAAAGGCGTTCTTCTGTCCGATGAGAGGCCCACTCGCATGGTCAACGGCGTAAAAAATTAATAAGTATAAAAAGACAACAAGTACTCATGAGGTTCACTTACGGTAGTGTTACGGTTCACTTTCGAAGTGTTGTGGTCCACTCGCTCGAAAAAGTTGAAAAAGACAACAAAAACTTCAGCGAGAAAGTTTATGTTCGACAAAAAGAAATCATGAAGTTCACTTGACTGTCTGTTGGAGTGCGGTTTTCAGCTTGAAGCAAAGGCGTTCTTCCGTCTGGACGACGATTTTGGTGTCACGAAAAAACAGAGTGTCCGCTTTTTGCTAGTTTTAAAACTGCTCTTAAACCGTAAGGAATTAGAGAGTTGTTCTACATGAAAAAGTTGCGTCTCGTCGATATCTTTCCAACGGCATATCATTTGAATCATTTCGACAACCGGTTTGTAAAAATTTAAAAAAACGGTCGCTGCCACTCGTCCGCCGCCGCACAATTTTCAAAATTAACTTAAAATCGTAAGGAATCTCGAACCAATTCCTACATATGAAAGTTGCGCCTTGTCCATAGCTTTCCAATGACGTATCATACGCCTTGTTTCGACAAACGGTTTAAAAACTAGAGCGAAAACAATACCGAAAATTTGAAAAAAAATGAAAAACAGAATTCCGCGATTTAGTAAATTTGAAACTGCTCTTAAGCCGTAACGAATTAGAGAAATATTTATATATGGAAAAGATGCGCCTCGACGATATCTATCTAAAGGCGTATCATTTGCTTCATTCCGACAAGCGATTTAGAAAAAAACGCGAAAAAAACGCTCGCTGCCACTCGTCATCCGCCGCACCATTTTCAAAACTGCTCTTAAACCGTGTGGAATCTCGAAAAGTGTTCAACATGCCGAAGTTGCGCCTAATCCACAGCTTTTCAACGGTGTATTACACGCCTCATTCCGATAAACGGTTAAATAACTAGAGCGAAAACAGTACCAAAAAACACCGCTGCGCTTTTTTTCTACACGAAGTTCACTAGTCTATATTGCGTGCTCGTTGTCAAGAAGATGCAAAGGCACTTATGCTCAGCGTCTTGATCGGAAGTGGTGTGCAATATATATATATATATATATATATATATATATATATATATATATATATATATATATATATATATATATATATATATATACTATCATCATATATACATGACAATACATAAATTCTATGTACAATGCATAAAATTGAAAAACAAACAATACTAAGACCAACAATCCCTCCTTAGGGGGCCAGTATTCCGGTAGCCCCTCGCCAGCAGCTCCCTGGTGCGCGGTACCTTCCCAGCGCGTGATACGTCTCCGTCGTATCTACTTTTCCAAACATTTTTGCTCTTGTTTTGGACTCTAATTTGAATGATTTGAATGAAACTAACCCGGACTGGCGCTGTTTTAGCAGATCTACCATGGTGTTGTTTTTGTGCAGAAATAAAAGTTCCTAGAATTGGACGAAACTTTTTGGAGATTTTTATGAAATATATTAAAAAATACTGGAGCGAAGATCCACCGGAGAGGGGGAGGGCACTAGTTGCCCACAAGGCAACAATGCGCGGCCACCCCCCAGGCGCGCCATGTTTCATTATGGGGCCCACGTGGCTCCGCTAACCCTAATTTCAAGCCTATAAATTGAAGGAAATATGCCTAAAGGCAATAATAAAGTTATTATTTATTTCCTTATTTCATGATAAATGTTTATTATTCATACTAGAATTGTATTAACCGGAAACTTAGTACATGTGTGAATACATAGACAAAACAAAGTGTCCCTATTATGCCTCTACTTGACTAGCTCGTTTATCAAATATGGTTATGTTTCCTAACCATAGACATGTGTTGTCATTTGATGAACGGGATCACAACATTAGAAGAATGATGTGATGGACAAGACCCATTTGTTAGCTTAGCATTATGATCGCTATAGCTTTCATTGCTACTGCTTTCTTCATGACTTATACATGTTCATATGACTATGAGATTATGCAACTCCCGAATACCGGAGGAACACTTTGTGTGCTATCAAACGTCACAACGTAACTCGGTGATTATAAAGATGCTCTACAGGTGTCTCCGATGGTTTTTGTTGAGTTGGCACAAATCGAGATTAGGATTTGTCACTCCGATTGTTGGAGAGGTGTCTCTGGGCCCTCTCGGTAATGCACATCAATATAAGCCTTGCAAGCAATGTAATTAATGAGTTAGTTACGGGATAATGCATTACGGAACGAGTAAAGAGACTTGCCGGTAACAAGATTGAACTACGTATAGTGATACCGATGATCGAATCTCGGGCAAGTAACATACCGATGACAAAGGGAACAATGTATATTTTTATGTGGTTCGACCGATAAAGATCTTCGTAGAATATGTAGGAGCCAATATGGGCATCCAGGTTCCGCTATTGGTTATTGACCAGAGAGGTGTCTCGGTCATGTCTACATAGTTCTCGAACCCATAGGGTCCGCACACTTAACGTTCGTTGACGATATAGTATTATATGAGTTATGTATGTTAGCAACCGAATGTTGTTCGGAGTCCCGGATAAGATCACGGACATGACGAGGAACTCCGGAATCCGGAGATAAAGTTTGATATATGGGATAATAGTGTTTGGTCTCCGGAAGGGTTCCGGAATTCACCTAAGGGGTTCCGGATGTTTCAAATGTTTGGGTACGAGAACACTTTATTTGGGTCAAGGGAAAGAAAGCCCACAAGGTTTTTGGAAAGCGCAAAAGGAAGTTTTATGGAGTCTGTGGCCGACGCCAAGGTCCTTTAGCGTTCGGGTCCAGACGCCTGAAATCAAGGCGTCGCCCCGAGTCCGAGAAGGACTCTTGCCTTTCGGGTGAAACCGACTTTGTGGAGGCTTTTACTCCAAGTTTTGACCCCAAGGCTCAACATATAAATAGAGGGGTAGGGCTAGCACCTAAGAGACATCAAGAAACACCAAGCCGTGTGCCGGCAACCCGTCCCCTCTAGTTTATCCTCTGTCATAGTTTTCATAGTGCTTAGGCGAAGCCTCATGGAGATTGTTCTTCACCAACACCGTCACCACGCCATCGTGCTCCCGGAACTCATCTACTACTTCGCCCCTCTTGCTGGATCAAGAAGGCGAGGATGTCATCGAGCTGAATGTGTGCTAAACGTGGAGGTGACGTACGTTCGGTACTTGATCGGGACGGATCGTGAAGGTGTACGACTATATCAACCGCGTTGATAAACGCTTCCGCTTTGGCTCATTTAGGCGTACGTAGACATACTCTCCCCTCTCGTTGCTATGCATCACCATGATCTTGCGTGTGCGTAGGAATTTTTTTGAAATTACTACGTTCCCCAACAAAAATTTCGTTTCCCCAAGAAAAAAAGAAGAGAAGAAGTTTCATCGCGGTTTACGATACAGAGCCGCCACCACCTCTTGTTCTTCATCGGGAGGGCTGATCTAGAATCTGTTTGGAGCTAGGAGAGGGGGATTCATCGCCATCATCATCACCAACCTTTCTTCGTCGGCAATTTCATGATGCACACCACCGGAGTGAGTAATTCCTTCATAGACTTGTTGGACGGTGATGGAGTTGGATGAGACTTGTCATGTAATTGAGTCAATTTGTTAGGGCTTGATCCCTAGTATCCACTATATTCTGAGATTGATGTTGCTATGACTTTGCTATGCTTAATGCTTGTCACTAGGGTCTGAGTGCCATGATTTAAGATTTGCACCCTCTATGTATTCGTGAATATATTTGAGTTCTTGATCCTATCTGCTAGTTATATGCACTTGTTATTGTTCTGTTCCGTAGACCCCAAAGTGACAATAGTTGGGATACTCTCCGGGGATGACTGTAATTCGAGGAGTTCATGTATTCATCGTGTGTTAATGCTTTGTTCTGGTTCTCTATTAAAAGGAGGCCTTAATATCCCTTAGTTTCCTTATGGACCCTGCTACCACGGGAGGGTAGGACAAATAAAGATGGCATACAAGTTCTTATTATAAGCACGTATGACTATATACGGAATACATGACTACATTACATTGATGAATTGGAGCTATTGTGTATCGCTCTAGGTTGTGACTGTTACATGATGAATGTCATCCAACAGAAATACCCATCACTGATTCAATGCCTACACTTTTTCATATATTGATCTTTGCTAAGTTACTATTGCTGCTCCTGTTGTTATAGTCACTACAAAATCGCTACTCTTATTGCTACCGTTACTACTGCTACTATTACTACTACTATCAAACTATCATACTACTGTGATACTAATCACTTTTTTGCGGATATTTAGTTCTTGAGGTGTGGTTAAAGTGACAACTCAACTGCTAATACTTACAAATATTCTTTGGTTCTCCTTGCGTCAAATCAATAAACTTGGGTGAAATACTACCCTCAAAGACTGTCGTGATCCCCTATACTTGGGGGTTACCAAGACCTTTTTTCTTGCATCGTTGCCAGGGTGCATAGCTCTATCTATTGAGTCCCTTGGGAATTATATTCGTTGATCACTACGAAGAATCTGAAAGACACTAGAACCAAGATCGTTCCATCTAAGACCGGGGGGGTGTTGGGGAACGTTGCATAAAATAAAAAATTTCCTACGTTCACCAAGATCAATCTATGAGTTCATCTAGCAATGAGAGAGAAGAGTGCATCTACATACCCTTGAAGATCACATGGAAGCCGCTCAAGAGAACGTGGTTGAGGGAGTCAGCATTGCCGTGATCCAAATCACCAGAGATCCTAGCGCCGAATCTGACGGCACCTCCGCTGCTAAACACATGTACGGTCGGCGTGATGTCTCCTCCTTCTTGATCCGGCAAGGGGAAGGAGAGGTTGATGAAGATCCAAAGAAGACGACGGCGTGGTGGTGGATGCAAGAGGATCCCAGGCTTCGCCAAGCGACTCACGGAGGGACAGTGTAGGGAAGGGGAAGGGAGGCGCCAGTGTCGGTGCGGCTGCCCTCCCACCCCCCTCTTTATATAGGGACCCCAGGGGGGGCACCGGCCCTAGGATATGGGATCTCCTAGGGGGGGCGGCGGCCAAGGGGGGAAACTTGCCCCCCAAGGCAAGTGGAGGCGCCCCCTCCCCTAGGGTTCCCAACCCTAGGCGCGGAGGGGGGCCCGGGGGGGCGCACCAGCCCACCAGGGGCTAGTTCCCCTCCCACTTCAGCCCATGGGGCCCTCCGGGATAGGTGGCCCCACCCGGTGGACCCCCGGGACCCTTCCGGTGGTCCCGGTACAATACCGGTGACCTCAAACTTTCCCGGTGGCCGAAACTTGACTTCCCATATATAATTCTTTACCTCAGGACCATTCCGGAACTCCTCGTGACGTCCGAGATCTCATCTGGGACTCCGGACAACTTTCGGTTTGGTGCATACTCATATCTCTACAACCCTAGCGTCACCGAACCTTAAGTGTGTAGACCCTACGGGTTCGGGAGACACGTAGACATGACCGAGACGGCTCTCCGATCAATAACCAACAACGGGATCTGGATACCCATGTTGGCTCCCACATGCTCCTCGATGATCTCATCGGATGAACCACGACGTCGAGGATTCAAGCAACCTCAGATACAATTCCCTTTGTCAATCGGTATGTTACTTGCCGAGATTCGATCGTCGGTATCCCAATACCTCGCTCAATCTCGTTATCGGCAAGTCACTTTACTGCATCCGTAATGCATGATCCCGTGACCAGACACTTGGTCACTTTGAGCTCATTATGATGATACATTACCGAGTGGGCCTAGTGATACCTCTCCGTCATACGGAGTGACAAATTCCAATCTCGATCTGTGTCAACCCAACAGACACTTTTGGAGATACCCGTAGTATACCTTTTTTTTGACAAAAAGACTGTAAGGGAACCCCTTACAGTATAAATTGTGCAACAAACCCAAACTGCAAGTACCATGCCTTGAACCTGGGTGGGTGGGAAGGCATCAGCCCCTTCCCACCACTAGGCTATGCATTAGTCTGCCCCGTAGTATACCTTTATAGTCACCCAGTTACGTTGTGACGTTTGGTACACCCAAAGCACTCCTACGGTATCCGGGAGTTACACGATCTCATGGTCTAAGGAAAAGATACTTGACATTGGAAAAGCTCTAGCAAAACGAACTACACGATCTTGTGCTATGCTTAGGATTGGGTCTTGTCCATCACATCATTCTCCTAATGATGTGATCCCGTTATCAATGACATCTAGTGTCCATAGTCAGGAAACCATGACTATCTGTTGATCAACGAGCTAGTCAACTAGAGGCTCACTAGGGGCATGTTGTGGTCTATGTATTCACACATGTATTACGATTTACGGATAATACAATTATAGCATGAATAAAAGACAATTATCATGAACAAAGAAATATAATAATAATCCTTTTATTATTGCCTCTAGGGCATATTTCCAACAGTCTCCCACTTGCACTAGAGTCAATAATCTAGTTACATTGTGATGTATCGAGCACCCATAGAGTTCTCGGTGTTGATCATGTTTTGCTCATGGAAGAGGTTTAGTCAACGGATCTGCGACATTCGTGATCCATATGCACTTTGCAAATATCTATGTCTCCATCTTGAACATTTTCACGGATGGAGTTGAAACGACGCTGATGTGCTCGGTCTTCTTGTGAAACCCGGGCTCCTTGGCAAGGGCAATAGCTCCAGTTGTTGTCACGTAAGAGAGTGATCGGTCCCGACGCACGGGGTAGGACTCCTAGGACGGTGCTGCACTCCATCATCCAGCGTGCTTCCTGCGCTGCCTCCGAGGCTGCCATGTATTCCGCTTCACATGTATATCCCGCCACGACGCCTCGCTTGCAAATCGCACTAGCTTCGCTTCCACGATTCAACATATACACGTATCCGGTTTGTGACTTAGAGTCATCCAGATTCAGGTCGAAGGTAGCGCCGACGTAACCCTTTACGACGAGCTCTTCGTCACCTCCATAAACGAAACATGTCCTTTGTCCTTTTCGTGTACTTAAGGATATTCTTGATCATTGTCGAGTGTTCCTTGCCGGGATTACTTTGGTACCTTCCTACCAAACTTACGGCAAGGTTTACATCAGTCCGGTACACGGCATGGCATACATAATAGATCCTATGGTCGAGGCATAGGGGATGACACTCATCTCTTCTTTATCTTTTGCCGTGGTGGGGCATTGAGCCGAGCTCAATCTCACACCTTGCAATACAGTGCAAGAACCCTTCTTGGACTGATCCATATTGAACTTCTTCAATATCTTATCAAGGTATGTGCTTTATGAAGACCTATGAGGCATCTCGATCTATCCCTATAGATCTTGATGCCTAATATGTAAGCAGCTTCCCCAAGGTCCTTCATTGAAAAGCACTTATTCAAGTAGGCCTTAATGCTGTCCAAAAGTTCTATATCATTTCCCATCAAAAGTATGGCATCTACATATAATATGAGAAATGCTACAGAGCTCCCACTCACTTTCTTGTAAACGCAGGCTTCTCCATAAGTCTCAAGATAAACCCAAACGCTTTGATCATCTCATCAAAGCGAATGTTCCAACTCCGAGATGCTTGCACCAGCCCATAAATGGATCATCGGAGCTTGCATACCTTGTTAGCATTCTTAGGATCGACAAAACCTTCCTACCGCATCATATACAGCTTCTTCCTTAAGATAGCCGTTAAGGAATGCTGTTTTGACGTCCATCTGCCATATCTCATAATCATAGTATGCGGCAATTGCTAACATGATTCGGACGGACTTCAGCTTCGTTACGGGAGAGAAAGTCTCATCATAGTCAACCCCTTTAACTTGCCGATAATGTAACGCCCCTGATTCGATGCGCCAGGTGTCTGCCAGTTATTCGCCGTTGTTGCCATGTCATTTGCTTGCGTGTTGCATTTCATCATGTCATCATGTGCATTTCATTTTGCATACGTGTTCGTCTCATGCATCCGAGCATTTTCCCCGTTGTCCGTTTTGCAATCCGGCACTCCTATGTTCTCCGGCGTCCCCCTTTTGCCTCTTTTCATGTGCGGGTGTTAAACTTTCTCGAAATGGCCCGAGGTTTGCCAAGAGGCCTTGGTATACCACCGGTAGAGCGCCTGTCAAGTTTCGTGTCATTCGGAGGTCGTTTGATACTCCAACGGTTAACCGGGTAACCGCAAAAGCCCCTTCTCTTTGCAGCCCTACACCCCTTTCAAAGTGGCCCAAAACCCAAAAAACTCCCCTCTATGCTCTCGGTCGTTCAATCACGATCGTGTGGGCGAAAACCGCTCCTCATTTGGACTCTCCTAGCTCCCTCTACCTATAAATATGCACCTCCCCACGAAATTTCGGATCAAATCCACCCTAACCCTAGTCTTCTTCTTCCTCCGCGCGCCGGACATGTCCGCTCGGTGCCGGACATGTCCAGCCTCCACCTCACCCCGACCAATCAGAGGCTGCCACGTCGCCACCTCCGTCGCCCGAGCCAGTCCACCGCCGCCACGTCATCGCCTCGCTCCCTCTCTCTCCTCCAGGCCAGTCTGCCGGGGCCCGAGGCTACCACCGCCGATCTGGCTCCACTGCTTCACAAGATCGCCAAGAACCCGCCGCTGGCCCCGCCCATCGTCTGTCCTTGGCCAAGACCGACTTCGCCACCCGCTGCCCGCCGCTCACTGCCACCGCCTCGCCCGGCCTCCGGCCGCCGGATCCGGCCGGATCCGCCCGAGAACCCCGTCCTTCTTCCCCGAGCTCCTCCGTGAGCCGTGCCTCGCTTCCCGTGCAAGGTTGACCCCCCCCCTGATATTTCTGTCCCCAGATTCCAGTAATTTTCATGCCATGTTCGACCTCCTGTAGCTCCATGCATGTAGCTCCGTTTCGTGCGTGTAATGTGTCAAATTGTTCGACTCGACGAGTACATCATTTCTTTCCATTGCATCATATTCATTTGAGGTCATTTAGATGCCTGAATCTTCGTTGCAAGAGTGCTATATGATGTTAATCTGCTGAAACTGGTATAACTTGATGATTTGTCATTTTTGCCATGATTGATGTGTGCATCCGATGAGGTTGATGTCTACATGAGTTTTGATGTATGTCATGCCATCTTTACAGGGGTTCTATCCATGTATTTTTGTGATTCCTGTAGGGAGTGCATCAAGCTTGTTAAGTAGGGTACTTGTTGTTACTGTTTTGCATGTCTGAATCTGCTATACCATGATGCTATGTTAACCTGCTTCCACAAGTCAATCTATGCATAATATGGAGATGTTCACTAAGGATGTTTTGTTCTACATGTCATGCTCTATCCTTCCATGTCCCTGGTTGCATTTATAGCTTGCTGTAGCTTGTTGTAATCTTGCTCTCAAATTGCTAAATAATGTTGCTGTCAGCCTGTTAACATTAAGTTCAATGTTGCCATGATTGTTGCTAGTGATCCATGCACTCTATGAACTTGCTCTTGCGATGCTTAGCTTCATAAATATGTCTTATTACTGTGAGTTGCCTGTCCATGCCATGTATTGCTCTGTGGTGAGTGGTTGAAGCTCACCAACATGTCTACTTATCGTTGTTCCTGCCATGTATGAATCTGTAATATAACTTGCCATGTTTACATGGGTGCCATCATATCTTCTGGTCCTTTTTGGCTGATGGACAGTAAGGGACTTCTGTTCTATGCATTTAGTAGATTCATTCCATGCCTTTGTTTGCCATTATAAGTTCTTGTAACATGTTGTTTGATAGCTCTAAACATTGCAACCTGATGTTATTTCCTGATAAGTCTGAAACTGTTATTATATGCAATCTTGCCATGTGTGTTTGAGCATGTTCTAGGGATTTCTGGAGTTATCTCAGTGTTCATGTTTTGTTATGCTTTACCTGTACATCATGCCCATGCCTTTTTTTCTCATGTTAAGATGTTGTAGCTTGTTGTTTAGGTACTTGCAATATGCCTAGTTGCTGTTTTGGACAGCTTGTCCTTTAAACTTGTATAGTGTATGTGTTGAACCGTTGCTCCGTTTTGAGTGTGCTCTATATGAAACTTGCTTGATTTTGCATGTTGTATCATATTATCATGTTGCATCCTTGTTTTGAGGTGTTTGCTTGATGTTTGTATGCATTTTGCATCAATGCCATGTTTAACTTGTTTTGCTCATATCTTCTAGACCGTAGCTCCGAATTAAATGAACTTTATATGTAACTTGACTAGAATTTCGTGTAGATCATATTGGTGCATCTTAACTTGCTGTTTAACAACTTGAACTTAAGGTTTATTCAGATCTGGAACAATTTTGAAATATGCATATGAGGACTTACCGGAATTGTTCTATGTTGTTCCCGGCCTCATTTAAACTTGCCTTGATGTGTTGCTCTTGTTTGCATCATCTCTTTCCATGAGTAGCTTCATGTAGTCTTGTCTTGCATCATGCTTGTTGTGCATCATGTCTTGTTCATGTGTGGTGTGTTTACTATGTTGTGTGCTTCTTCTCGATAGTTCCCGTTTCGTTGCGATCGTGAGGATTCGTTCGCTCACGCTTGGTCTGCCTCTTCATGGATTCATCTTCTTCATGGACTCGTTCTTCTTCCTAGCGGGATTTCAGGCAACATGACCGCTACCCTGGATCTCATTACTATCATTATATGCTAGTTGCGTCGTTCTATCGCTATGCTGCTTTACCTACCACTTGCTGCTCAAGCCTCCCAAATTGCCATGAACCCCTGACTTTTGTCACCCTTCCTAGCAAACCGTTGTTTGGCTATGTTACCGCTTTGCTCAGCCCTCTTATAGCGTTGTTAGTTGCGGTGAAGATGAAGATTGCTCCATGTTGGATTATGTTTATGTTGGGATATCACAATATCTCTTATATTATTAATGCATCTATATACTTGGTAAAGGGTGGAAGGCTCGGCCTTATGCTTGGTGTTTTGTTCCACTCTTGCCGCCCTAGTTTCCGTCATATCGGTATTATGTTCCCGGATTTTGCGTCCCTAACGCGGTCGGGTGATTTATGGGACCCCTTGACAGTTCGCTTTTGAATAAGACTCCTCCAAAGAAGGCCCAACATTGGTTTTACCATTTGCCTCCCCTTTGCCCTTTTTCCCTTGGGTGGCGCGCTCTCAAGGGTCATCTTTATTTTACCCCCCCCCCCCCCCGGGCCAGTGCTCGTCGTGAGTGCTGGTCCAAACCGTCACCGCAGGTGGCTACCAGGCAACTCGGGTTCGCCTTATTGGAAGTTTGGACAATCCGCTGTGCCTCGAGACCAAGATATGTGCAGCTCCTATCGTGGATTTGTCGGCACATCGGGCGGCTTTGCTGGTCTTGTTTTATTACCGTCGAAATGTCTTGTAGCCGGATTCCGAGACTGATCGGGTCTTCCGGGAGAAGGAATATCCTTCGTTGATCGCGAGATCTTATCATGGGCTAAGTTGGGACACCCCGCAGGTTTGAACTTTCAAAGCCGTGCCGCGGTTATGTGGCGTATGGGAATTTGTTAATGTCCGGTTGTGGTAAACTTGAAGTAAACTCTTCTAAAATACACCAACCGTGTGCGTGAATCCGTGAGTGTCTCTTTTCGGGGTTGATCGAGAGGAGAACACGGTTTCGGATTATGTCGGCGTAAGTAGGAGTCGGGATCACTTCTTGATCATTACTAGTTGACGCATCGCCTTTGTTTCTCTTCTCGCTCTCAATTGCGTAATGTTAGCCACCATATCATGCTTAGTCGCCGCAACCTCACCACTTTATCCCTTCCTTTCCTACTTAAGCTTTGCTAGTCTTGATACCCATGGTAATGGGATTGCTGAGTCCTCGTGGCTCACAGATTACTACAACACCAGTTGCAGGTACAGGTTTGCGACGATCATGACGTGAGAGCGATGTTTGCTTGTGTTGGAGTTCGTCTTCTGCTTCTTCGATCAGGGGATAGGTTCCAGGTCGGCAGCCTGGGCTAGCAGGGTGGATGTCGTTTGAGTTTCTATTTATGTTTCATCCGTAGTCGGATTTTGCTCTTATGTATTGTGATGTTGTATTCGAGTGGCATTGTATGCCTTATGTATGTATCCCCGTCTATTATGTAATGTTGATGTAATGATATCCACCTTGCAAAAGCGTTTCAATATGCGGGTTTATCCTTGGTGGGACCTTCGAGTTCCTTTTGGATAGGGTCGCATATTGGGCGTGACAGATAACCCTTAGCGACAAGTCGAGCTTTATAGATGGTAACATTACCATCTGCGTCCGTCTTCTTCTTAAAGATCCATTTGTTTTCTATCGCTCGCCGATCATCGGGCAAGTCTATCAAAGTCCATACTTTGTTTTCATACATGGATTCTATCTCGGATTGCATGGCTTCAAGCCATTTGTTGGAATCTGGGCCCGCCATCGCTTCTTCATAGTTCGAAGGTTCACCGTTGTCTAAGAACATGATTTCCAGGACAGGGTTGCCATACCACTCTGGTGTGGAACGTGTCCTTGTGGACCTACGAAGTTCAGTAGTAAATTGATCTGAAGTACCTTGATCATCATCATTAATTTCCTCTCCCGTCGGTTTAGACACCACAGGAACATTTTCTTGAGCTGCACTACTTTCCGGTTCAAGAGGTAGTACTTCATCGAGTTCTACTTTCCTCCCACTTACTCCTTTCGAGAGAAACTCTTTTTCCAGAAAGGATCCATTCTTGGCAACAAAGATCTTGCCTTCGGATCTAAGGTAGAAGGTATACCCAATGGTTTCCTTAGGGTATCCTATGAAGGCGCATTTTTTCGACTTGGGTTCGAGCTTTTCAGGTTGAAGTTTCTTGACATAAGCATCGCATCCCCAAAATTTTAGAAACGACAGCTTAGGTTTCTTCCCAAACCATAATTCATACGGTGTCGTCTCAACGGATTTAGACGGAGCCCTATTTAAAGTGAATGTAGCTGTCTCTAGAGTGTATCCCCAAAATGATAGCGGTAAATCGGTAAGAGACATCATAGATCGCACCATATCCAATAGAGTGCGATTACGGCGTTCGGACACATCGTTACGCTGAGGTGTTCCAGGCGGCGTGAGTTGTGAAATGATTCCACATTTCCTTAAGTGCGTACCAAATTCGTGACTTAAATATTCTCCTCCACGATCTGATCGTAAGAACTTTATCTTTCGGTCACGTTGATCCTGTACCTCATTCTGAAATTCCTTGAACTTTCCAAAGGTCTCAGACTTGTGTTTCATCAAGTAGACATACCCATATCTACTTAAGTCATCAGTGAGAGTGAGAACATAACGATATCCTCCGCGAGCCTCAACGCTGGACCACACACATCAGTATGTATGATTTCCAATAAGTTGGTTGCTCGCTCCATTGTTCCGGAGAACGGAGTCTTGGTCATTTTGCCCATGAGGCATGGTTCGCATGTGTCAAATGATTCATAATCGAGAGACTCTAAAAGTCCATCAGCATGGAGCTTCTTCATGGGCTTGACACCAATGTGACCAAGGCGGCAGTGCCACAAGTATCTGGGACTATCGTTATCAACTTTACATCTTTTGGTATTCACACTATGAATATGTGTAACATTACGTTCGAGATTCACTAAGAATAAACCATTGACCATCGGGGCATGACCATAAAACATATCTCTCATATAAATAGAACAACCATTATTCTCGGATTTAAATGAGTAGCCATCTCGTATTAAACGAGATCCAGATACAATGTTCATGCTTAAACTTGGCACTAAATAACAATTATTGAGGTTTAAAACTAATCCCGTGGGTAAATGTAGAGGTAGCGTGCTGGCGGCGATCACATCGACCTTGGAACCATTCCCGACGCGCATCGTCACATCGTCCTTCCCCAGTCTCTGCTTATTCCGCAGCTCCTGCTGTGAGTTACAAATATGAGCAACGGCACCGGTATCAAATACCCAGGAGTTACTACGAGTACTGGTAAGGTACACATCAATTACATGTATATCACATATACCTTTAGTGTTGCCGGCCTTCTTGTTCGCTAAGTATTTGGGGCAGTTCCGCTTCCAAAGGACCCTTCCCTTTGTAATAAAAGCACTCAGTCTCGTGCTTGGGTCCATTCTTTGACTTCTTCCCAAGAATCGGCTTACCGGGCGCGGCAACATCTTTGCCGTCCTTCTTGAAGTTCTTCTTACCCTTGCCCTTCTTGAACTTAGTGGTTTTATTGACCATTAACACTTGATGTTCCTTCTTGATTTCTACCTCTGCTGACTTCGGCATTGAAAATACTTCAGGAATAGTTTTCTCCATCCCCTGCATATTGTAGTTCATCACAAAGCTCTTGTAGCTCGGTGGGAGCGATCAAGGATTCTGTCAATGACCGCCTCGTCCGGAAGGTTAATGTCCAAATGGGACAAAGCGGTTGTGCAACCCGGACATTTTGAGTATGTGCTCACCGATGTAACTATTTTCCTCCATCTTACAACTATAGAACTTGTCGGAGACTTCATATCTCTCGACCGGGCATGAGCTTGGAAAACCATTTTCAGCTCCTCGAACATCTCATATGCTCCGTATTGCTCAAAACGCTTTTGGAGCCCGGTTCTAAGTCAGAAAGCATGCCGCACCGAACGAGGGAGTAATCATCAAGACGTGATCGCCAAGCGTTCATAACGCCTTGGTTCTTCGGGATGGGTGCTTCACCTAGCGGTCCTTCTAGGACATATGCTTTCTTGGCAGCTATGAGGATGATCCTCGTGTTCGGACCCAGTCCATTATAGTTGCTGCCATCATCTTTCAGCTTGGTTTTCTCTAGGAACGCGTTGAAGTTCATGTTGACATGAGCGTTGGCCATTTGATCTACAAGACATTTTTTTTGCAAAGATTTTAGACTAAGTTCATGATAATTAAGTTCATCTAATCAAATTATTTAATGAACTCCCACTCAGATTTGGCATCCCTCTAGTCATCTAAGTGTTACATGATCCGAGTCGACTAGGCCGTGTCCGATCATCACGTGAGACGGACTAGTCATCATCGGTGAACATCTCCATGTTGATCGTATCTTCCATACAACTCATGTTCGACCTTTCGGTGTTCCGAGGCCATGTCTGTACATGCTAGGCTCGTCAAGTTAACCTAAGTGTTTTTGCATGTGTAAAACTATCTTACAGCCGTTGTATGTGAACGTAGGAATCCATCACACCCGATCATCACGTGGTGCTTCGAAACGACGAACTTTAGCAACGGCGCACAGTTAGGGGGAACACCTTCTTGAAATTATTATGAGGGATCATCTTATTTACTACCGTCGTTCTAAGTAAACAAGATGCATACACATAATAAACATCACATTCAATTAAATAGTAGTGACATGATATGGCCAATATCATATAGCTCCTTCGATCTCCATCTTCGGGGCTCCATGATCATCTTTGTCACCGGCATGACACCATGATCTCCATCATCATGATCTCCATCATCGTGTCTCCATGAAGTTGCTCGCCAACTATTACTTCTACTACTATGGCTAACGGTTTAGCAATAAAGTAAAGTAATTACATGGCGTTAATTCATTGACACGCAGGTCATACAATAATTAAGACAACTCCTATGGCTCCTGCCGGTTGTCATACTCATCGACATGCAAGTCATGATTCCTATTACAGGAACATGATCTCATACATCACAATATATCATTCATCATTCATCACAACTTTTTGCCATATCACATCACAAAGCAATTGCTGCAAAAACAAGTTAGACGTCCTCTAATTGTTGTTGCATTTTTTACGTGGCTGCAATAGGGTTCTAGCAAGAACGTTTTCGTACCTACCAAAAACCACAACGTGATTTGTCAACTTCTATTTACCCTTCATAAGGACCCTTTTCATCGAATCCGCTCCAACTAAAGTGGGAGAGACAAACACCCGCTAGCCACCTTATGCAACTAGTGCATGTCAGTCGGTGGAACCTGTCTCACGTAAGCGTAGGTGTAAGGTCGGTCCGGGCCGCTTCATCCCACAATACCGCTGAAGCAAAATAAGACTAGTAGTGGCAAGAAAGTTGACAACATCTACGCCCACAACAAATTTGTGTTCTACTCGTGCAATAGAGAACTACACATAGACCTAGCTCATGATGCCACTGTTGGGGAACGTTGCATAAAATAAAAAAAATTCCTACGTTCACCAAGATCAATCTATGAGCTCATCTAGCAACGAGAGAGAAGAGTGCATCTACATACCCTTGAAGATCGCGCGCGGAAGCGTTCAAGAGAACGGGGTTGAGGGAGTTGTACTCGTCGTGATCCAAATCACCGGAGATCCTAGCGTCGAACGGACGGCACCTCCGCGTTCAACACACGTACGGTCAGCGTGACGTCTCCTCATTCTTGATCCATCAAGGGGGAAGGAGAGGTTGATGAAGATCCAGCAGCACGACGGCGTGGTTGTGGATGCAAGCAGGATCCCAGGGCTTCGCCAAGCGACTCACGGGAGGGAGAGGTGTAGCAAAGGGAAGGGAGGCGCCAGTGTCAGTGCGGCTGCCCTCCCACCCCTCTCTTTATATAGGGACCCCATAAGGCGGCCCTAGGAGATGGGATCTCCTAGGGGCGGCTGAAGGGGAAACTTGCCCCAAGGCAAGTGGAGCGCCCCCTCCCCTAGGGTTCCCAACCCTAGGCGCAGGGGGGCCCAAAGGGGGGGCGCACCAGCCCACCAGTGGCTGGTTCCCCTCCCACTTCAGCCCATGGGGCCCTCCAGGATAGGTGGCCCGACCCGGTGGACCTCGGGACCCTTCCGGTGGTCCCAAAGATAATACCGGTGACCCCGAAATTTTCCGGTGGTCAAACTCGACTTCCCATATATAATTCTTTACCTCAGGACCATTCCTAACTCCTCGTGACGTCCGAGATCTCATCCGGACTCCGGACAACTTTCGGTTTGCTGCATACTCATATCTCTACAACCCTAGCGCCACCGAACCTTATGTGTAGACCCTCACGGGTTGGGAGACACGTAGACATGACCGAGACGGCTCTCCAAAGAAATAACCAACAGCGGGATCTGGATACCCATGTTGGCTCCCACATGCTCCTCGATGATCTCATCGGATGAACCACGATGTCGAGGATTCAAGCAACCTCGTATACAATTTCCTTTGTCAATCGGTATTTTACTTGCCCGAGATTCGATCGTCGGTATCCCAATACCTCGTTCAATCTCGTTACTGGAAAGTCACTTTACTCGTACCGTAATGCATGATCCCATGACCAGACACTTGGTCGAGCTCATTATGATGATACATTACCGAGTGGGCCTAGTGATACCTCTCCGTCATACGGAGTGACAAATCCCAATCTCGATCCGTGTCAACCCAACAGACACTTTTGGAGATACCCGTAGTATACCTTTATAGTCACCCAGTTACGTTGTGACGTTTGGTACACCCAAAGCACTCCTACGGTATCCGGGAGTTACACGATCTCATGGTCTAAGGAAAAGATACTTGACATTGGAAAAGCTCTAGCAAAACGAACTACACGATCTTGTGCTATGCTTAGGATTGTCTTGTCCATCACATCATTCTCCTAATGATGTGATCCCGTTATCGATGACATCCAAAGTGTCCATAGTCAGGAAACCATGACTATCTGTTGATCAACGAGCTAGTCAACTAGAGGCTCACTAGGGACATGTTGTGGTCTATGTATTCACACGTGTATTACGATTTCCGGATAATACAATTATAGCTTGAATAAAAGACAATTATCATGAACAAAGAAATATAATAATAATCCTTTTATTATTGCCTCTAGGGCATATTTCCAACAGGGGGGGGGTAAGGAACTGCCATCTAGCTCCACACTTGATTCACCTTTTGTTTTGAGTAAACTTGCGACACCACCACCTGCTATTAATTCTGATATGTCGCAAGTAATTGATGATGCTACTTCTTCTATGAATGATGCTTGTGATGATGCTACTACTTTACTTGATAGTACGGTGCCACTAGGTGAATTTCTTGATGAACAACTTGCTAAAGCTAAAGAACTTGAAAGTGGTGGAAATTATGATTCACCTATTATGCCTGGCTCTCCTACTAGAGTTGAAATGCCTAAAATACCTGAGGGCTATGTTATGGATGGGGAGATAGCTAGAGAAATCCTTGCTTGTAATGATAGAGATGATGTTAAGAAATTGCTGAGTAAGCTGAAAGAAAAGTCCATAATGGAGAAAATGAAATGTGATTATAAGTTTGCTAATTCTCCTATCTTTCTTACTACTAAGGATTATGAATTCTGTGTCGATCCCGAGTTAATTACTTTGATTGAATATGATCCTTTCCATGGTTATGAAAATGAAATTGTGTGGCACATCTTACTAAATTAAATGATATAGCCACCCTATTGCTCACGAGGAAAAATTTCACTATTATTATATCCTTGTGTTTCCTTTCTCATTAAAGGGTGATGCTAAGAAATGGTTCAATACTCTTGCTCCTGGTGGTGTGCGTAGTCCCGAGGATATGATATATTACTTCTCTGAAAAATATTTTTCTGCTCATAAGAAACAAGCTGCCTTACAGGAAATATTTAACTTTGTGCAAATTGAAGAAGAGAACCTCCCTCAAGCTTGGGGGAGGCTTCTCCAATTAATTAATGACTTGCCTGGTCATCCTCTTAAGAAAGAATGAAATACTTGATATCTTTTATAATGGACTAACCGATGCTTCTAGGGACTACCTAGATAGTTGTGTTGGTTGTGTTTTCAGTGAACGAACTATTGAACAGGTTGAAGAACTATTGAATAATATATTGAGAAATAGCAATGATTGGACACTTCCTAAACTACCACCTAAACCAACTACGAAAAAGAGAGATATTCTATTCATCAGTCCAGAAGATATGCAAGAGGCAAAGACATCTATGAAAGAAAAGGGTATTAAAGTTGAAGATGTTAAGAATTTACCACCTATTGAAGAAATACATGGACTGGATACCCCGACGCAGGTAGTAAATGTAAATTATCTTATTAGATTTGATGAAGGTGATATTTCTTATAACAAATCTGCTAGTCAATGTGTGGATGAATTTGACAATTACATCGTTAAGCAAAAACACTTTAATATGTAGGTTAGCAAGCAATTGAAACGTAATGCTTTCATGATTGATCGTTTGAGTGACTCGATGTTTAGAATTGCTAATGATGTTAAAGGTCTTGGTAAACATGCATCTATGGTTCATACTCAGCTAGAACAAATTCCCAAGCCACAAAAGGATTTGCTTAATGAGATGAATAATAAAATGAATGATCATGTTGTTAGAGTAGTGACTAGAGGAGGTAGAATGACTCAGGAGCCACTATATCCTGAAGGTCATCCCAAAAGAATTGAGCAAAATTCTTAGAGAATTAACTGATACACCTAGTTCATCTAAGAAAAAGAAAAGAAAAAATGATAGGACCTTGCATGTTTCTAGTGAACCTGTGGTAGAAAATCTTCTGAGAATTATGATGATGTTTCTATTTCTGATGCTGAGACATAATTTGGTAAGTAACATCCACCTAGTGATAATGATAATGATGATGTTCATGGTAATGCTCATAATGATAAAGAACCTGATAGTGATGAAGAAATAGAACCTGATGTTGATCTTGATAACCCACCTCCTAAGAATAAAAGGTGTGATAAGAGAGATTTCATTGCTTGAAAACATGGAAAAGAAATAGAACCATGGGTTCAAAAACCTATACCTTTTCCTACTAAGCCTTCGAAAAATAAGGATGAGGAAGAATTTGAACGCTTTGTTGAAATGATTAGGCCACACTTTATGCGTACTCTATTGACTGATATTTTGAACATGGCCCCATATGCTAAATACATGAAAGATATTATCACTAATAAAAGAAAGATACCCAAAGCTGAAATTGCCACCATGCTTGCAGATTATTCTTTTAGGGGTGGAGTACCTAAGAAGCTAGGAGATCCATGAATACCTACTATACATGCTCCATTAAAAAAATTGTGTCAAAACTGTTTTATGTGATTTGGGAGTCGGTATTAGTGTTATGCCTTTCTCTTTATATAGAAGACTTGATTTGAATAAGTTGACACTTACCGAAATATCTTTTCAAATGGCTGATAAATCAACAACTTCTTTTGTCTTTTCTTTCTCGTTTAATTAGTTCATAGTACCAAAAGAAACCCAAAAAGATTTATCATTCTTCTTTTACTTGTTGGGAGATTTCCCGTGTAAATAGTTTCCCTCGTTTTTGTTTTACTCCTTTGTTATTTTTCTTTCTTTAGAAAAAACTAAAAACTCCAAAAACATTTCAGCGTGTTTCTCTGAATTTCTTTTGTTTTCTTTAAGTTGTTGTAAGAAGAAGAGCATGATGAAATTGTTGAGTGGCTCTCATATGCATTATAGTTGATCCAACAAAGAGCCAATATGATTTTGTCTTCTCCTCTCAATATAGTGTTTGCAGATTCCATCTTAGTCCACGACACTCTTTCACTATTATTATTTTCATATCATTCGGTCATGCAAGTAAAAGGCAATAATGACGATAATTTGATGAAGTGATTGTGGCAAGGAAAAGTTGGTGTAAACTCTCCTTGTTTTTGTTTTTGTAAATATGTTTAACCCAGTATCCATGATTCAGCATATTATGAGTAAACATGTTTGTGATGATAATTAGAGATTATAGTTGCTCATGCCATGGTTAAGTGCTAGGAGTGGAAAATTATTATTTTTGATATGTCTCCAACGTATCTATAACTTTTTATTGATCCATGCTATTATAGTATCAATCTTGGATATTTTATATGCATTTACATGTCATTATATATCTTTCTTTTGGTTTCTGCTTCCAGTGATTCAGCTACTGTGTGTTTGGTTGCTGCGTAGGCACGGTACATGGTATGGTATCGTAAACTGCGGGATGTGTCATGGGGCGCACGTCGGGGGGGTGGTAGGTACCCATGCCACTACGTGCCCCGATCCCTTGCTCGCACGCGACGTGATGTCCCTAAAGAGCTTCTTTCTCGTCCAAAAGTTAGGATATGTGGCATTTTAAACACTGGATCCGGTGCTGCCTTTTTATCTTTAGATTAGTGTAGCGTGTAGCATATACTCCTTCTTTCGAATTATAAGATGTTCTAGTAATTATTATTTTTTGAGTCGGATGTATGTAGACGCGTTTTTGTGTGTATGTTCGCTCGTTGCAGTATGTATGTGGTCCATTTCTAGACTGGATTTTGCCCTAGCCATTGCACTTCGGTCCCACCGAGTTGTTCCACTTCAACCCCACCGAAAAGCCTAGCGTTCATATCTTTGACACAGATCGGTCTCATCGAGTTTATGTTTGGTCTTAATGACCCACAAGTATAGGGGATCAATTGTAGCTCTTTTCGATAAGTAATAATGTCGAACCCAACAAGGAGCAGAAGTATATGACAAGTAGTTTTCAGTAAGGTAATGTCTGCAAGTGCTGAAACTATAAGTAGCGAGTAATTTGATAGCAAGATAATTTGTAACGAGCAAGTAACGATAGTAACAATAAGTATGCAGCAAGTTAGCCCAATCCTTTTGAGGCAAAGGACAGGCCAAATCAGTCTCTTATAATAAACAAAGCGTTCTTGAGGGTACACGGTAATTTCATCTAGTCACTTTCATCATGTTGGTATGATTTGTGTTCGCTACTTCGATGATTTGATATGTGGGTGGACCGGTGCTTAGGTGTTGCTCTTACTTGAACAAACCTCCTAGTTATGATTAACTGTAGCGACCAGACCTCAAACAGTCTGATCTCTGTGCTCAGTGTCATCCCTGGATCAGTAATGCTGACACCACACAATACTCGGAGGATTTATAACAGAGTAGCAATCACACACTTATTACAATCGAATGTCTCAAGAGAGAACTTAATAAAATAAATATGGCTTAAGGCCATATAATAACGATAACAAATGGAAGGCTTGGAAGAATAAGCGAGTCCATCAACTCCAACAAGATCACCGAAAGTGTAGAACCACGACCTAAAAGCACCTTACTGTCGTTCAAAAAATCAACATGAAACGTTGCAGCCCGAAAACGGGTCAGCACATGGAATATGCTGTCAAAGTAACACATAGAGAATAATGGAATAATAAGCCTACACTACATGCATATTTGGCTGGTGGAAAAGCTCTATGGTTACAGTTTTGCATAAAGCCAATTTTCCCTACTGCAAAGGAATAAATTTATTTAACTATCATGGTGGTTGTTAAACATTGAGAATGGCTGACAGCATTCTCAATCCCAATTAAAAGTACTCATTAAAAACCCAAAATATTAATTAGAAGTAACATGATGAGATTCACATGATATCCAAGTACTAGATACTCAAGATGTCCATAACCGGGGACACGGCTAACCATGATTAGTTTATACACTCTGCAGAGGTTTTATGACTTTTCCTCACAAGACTCGATCTCATCCGCTTGATTTCTCGCACTACATGATGTTTGAGAAGCAGATGACCGAGACATAGTCTTCGTAAGCACTAGCACCTTACATGTAGGTAGACCGGTACACCTACTTTCCCCTACATCCGCTAGTCTACCCGTAAGAGTTCGCACAACTTAATCAACTATGCCAGAGCCCATAATGGCTTGTGGCTGCACACGGAAGTTTCTAGTTTGAATAATCTCATGATCCCTTTGAGCCTGGTTGGCGGTCCGAAGAAATACAGGCAAGTCCTGATAGAAACCAGGTGCCTCAATCCACCTAGATGTGTGTTTAAGTTGCCACCTTAAATAAACCATTAAATAACAATCTCACATCTGTCATGGATACACTCACCCAATCCACGTCTACTAGCATAGCATGGCATAATAAGCAAACGTAGAAGTAACTCCCAAGGGTTTGATAATAAAACAGGTAATAGGTACTACCTCAATCTACTTCCCAAAACCCACAATTTAATTAGATCCTAAATCAATGCAATGTTTGAGGATAGATCTAATGCATAAAAACTGGGTATGAGAAGAGGTATGATCAAAGTGTTACTTGCCTTGCGATGATCATGAAACCTAGAGACTCAAGTAACAAAGGCGCACCGGTATTCTATCGCAGACAAACAAACAAGCATACAATAAGTACTCATCTAATGCACAGGTAAAATTCAAATAGATCTAACCAGATAGTTCAACTTAAGAACTCCGGTTTGCAAAAAGAATCAAATCAAACGAAGCAACAAAAGTCAAACGGCAGAAGAAAACAGCTTCATTTTACTAATCTGGATCTAAGTCAAATTTTACAGAAGAAAAAACTTGTTTAAGTTGGTTATTCGGAAAGAGGGTTTCGAGACGAAACTCTAGGCGCTTGAATCGCCTGATTCCGATAAACGAGCGAAAAGTTATACTAAAACGAAAATCGGATCAGGAATAGCGATCAGAAAAATCGCGGATTAAATCCGAGAAAAAGAAAAACGACGAACGGGTTAACGAACGACGTTCGTTAACTAAACTAATCTGACGAACGCGTTCGTTTAAACGAACTAACGGACGAACGTCCGCTAATTAGCCTATACCAAAAAAACCGAAACTACAAAAAAACGAAAAAAACCGAAAAAAAACTGAAATAAAAACCGCCCGGTTTTTAATAAAAACCGGTTTTTAAGAAAAACCGGCGGCACGCAAAACGAGGCGGCGGCGGCGAAGTCCGGCGATTCTGGCGGCGGGGTCCGACGAGTCATGCGGCGGCCGGCGGCGGCGGGGTTTGCTAGGCTTAGGTTAGCGGTTGTGGGTAGGGCGGCGGTTGTGGCGCGGCTGGGGTGGCTTTCGCTGGGTGGCTTGGCCTGGGGCACCGGGGTCGGGCGCTTATATTGTGCCCCCCGAGCGGAGTCCCGCTCGGGCACGGCCCAAAGGCGGTTCGTTTTTTTTAATAATTACGCGCAGAAAAAAAAAATACTAAACGGACTCCAAAAATCCCGAAATAAATTTTCCCCGGCTTCTAAAATCAAGCCGGACTAGATGAACTTTTATTTGGGGCCTAAATGCAATTTTGAAAAACGCGCATTTTTCCTAAATTCAAATAAAAAGGCGAAAAACTCCAAAATAAAATCTTATTTGATTTTATTATTAAATCTTATTTATTTATTTATTTTGGGAAAGTCATTTTATTCCCTCTCTCATATTTTGATAGTAGAAATAATTGAAGATAAAATAATTAAAATCAAATAATCCTATTTTCAAAATTTGAGAAAACTCAAATATGAAAATAACGAAATCCCCAACTCTCTCCGTGGGTCCTTGAGTTGTGTAGAATTTCTAGGATCGAGCAAAAATGCAACGAAAAAATATGATATGCAATGATGCTCTATGTATAACATTCCAAATTGAAAATTTTGGATGTTACAAACCTACCCCCTTAAGATGAATCTCGCCCTCGAGTTTCGGGTTGGCTAGAGAATAGGTGAGGGTGGTCCTTAAGCAAATCTTCCTCTCGCTCCGAGGTGGCTTCATCCTCAGTGTGGTGGCTCCACTGAACTTTGCAAAACTTAATGACCTTGCTGCGGGTGACTCGGCTGGCATACTCCAGAATCTTAACTGGTTTCTCCTCGTAGGTCAAATCATCATTCAACTGAATCGCCTCTAATGGCACAATATCTCTCAGTGGTATATCCGCCATCTCTGCGTGACACTTCTTCAACTGAGAAACATGAACACATCATGGACACCTGACAATCCTTCGGGTAATTCCAACTTGTACGCAACTTCTCCCATACGTTCCAAAACACGATATGGTCCTACAAATCGGGGTGCTAACTTTCCTTTAACACCAAAACGCTTAACTCCTCGAAGTGGCGATACTCGAAGATAAACTCTGTCTCCGACTTTGTATTACATCTCCTTGCGCTTTTGAATCCGCATAGCTTTTCTGTCTTTGATCGAGCTACCTTGAGCCTATCGCGAATCAACTTTACTTTCCGTTCGGACTCCTTAATCAAATCCGGTCCAAACAACTGGTGGTCTCCAACTTCATCCCACAACAACGGGTCCTGCACCTCCTTAGTACAAGGCTTGAAAGGGGCCATCTTCGACTGGTTTGGTAACTGTTGTTATAAGAAAACTCTGCATCTGACAAATTGTCATCCCAACTTGATCCATAATCCAAAGCACAAGCTCTAAGCATATGCTCCAAAATCTGGTTGACTCTCTCGGTTTGTCCATCCGTCTGCGTGGATGAAAAGTCATGCTAAACTCGGCCTGGTTCCCAAAGTTTCGTGCAACCTTCCCGTAACTTTGAGGTGAATTGGGTTCCTCTATCTGATATGATACTCCTCGGAACTCCATGCAAACATACAATCCTTGTCATGTATATATTAGCCAATTTGGCCCTGCTGTAGGTAGTCTTTACTGGAATGAAATGAGCTACCTTCGTCAAACAATCGACTACAACCCAAATCGAGTCATAGCTCTAACGAGTCCCGGCAATCCCGTGATGAAATCCATACCTAGTTTATCCCACTTCCATTCGGGTATAGGCAATGGTGTAACAATCCTGGCGGCTTCGATGTTACGCCTTCACCCTCGACATACATCACAAGCTACGACGTACTCGCAATATCCTTCTTCATTCCGGTCCACCGTAAAGTATTCTTCAAATCCAAATACATCTTGGTGTTTCTGGGTGAATCGAATATGGTGAATCATGTGCCTCTTGTAGAATCAACTTCCTGATCTCCGGGTCATTGGGCACATAAACACGGTCTTCAAACCATAGGGTATCGTGCTCATCCTCACGGAATCCCTTAGCCTTTCCTTCGCTCATTTTCTCCTTTATGGAGGCAATCTCTTTGTCAGTCTTCTGAGCTCCCCTGATCTTGTCCATCAAAGTTGACTGAATCTCCAATGCTCCTACATAGCCTCTCGGAACTATTTCCAAACATAGCTCTTGAAGATCCTCGGCTAACTCCTTTGGTATTTCTCCCGTCATTAGTGTGTTGACGTGACTCTTACGGCTCAATGCGTCTGCTACAACGTTTAGCCTTTCCGGGGTGATAATGCAATCTCATGTCATAATCCTTAATGATCTCCAACCATCTCCTCTGCCTGAGATTTAACTCCTTCTGCGTGAAGATGTACTTCAAACTCTTGTGATCCGTATACACCTCACAATGGTTTCCAATGAGGAAATGTCTCCATGTCTTCAACGCATGCACTACGGGTGCTAACTCTAAATCATGTGTGGCATAGTTTAGCTCATGAGGCTTAAGCTATCGTGACGCATACGAAACAACTCTTCCCTCCTGCATAAGCACTGCTCCAAGTCCTCGACGTGAAGCGTCACAATACACCTCATAATCCTTGGTCTGATCTGGCAGGATTAACACTGGTGAGGTAACCAAACGTTTCTTCAACTCTTGGAAACTAGCTTCACACTCCTCAGTCCAAATGAACTTGGTATCCTTCTTCAACAATTCTGTCAGAGGCTTTGCAATCCTTGAGAAATTCTCGATGAATCTCCGGTAGTATCCTGCGAGTCCAAGGAAACTCCGGATCTCTCCCACTGTTGATGGCGCTTCCCAGTTTGTTACGGTGACAACTTTGGTGGGTTCTACTGCTATACCTTCTCCAGATATAACATGTCCAAGAAATCCAACTTCCTTCAACCAAAACTCACACTTCTTTGAACTTGGCATATAGCGGTGTTCTCTCGAGCTTCTCGAGTACCAAACGCAGATGCTCCTTATGATCCTCTTCATTCTTCGAGTAAACCAAAATATCATCAATGAACACCACGACGAACTTATCCAAAAACTCCATAAACACTTTGTTCATCATGTTCATAAAATAGGCAGGTGCGTCAGACCAAATGACATAACGGTATAATCATACAGCCCGTACCTAGTGGTAAAAGTTGTCTTAGGTATATCCTGCTCTCGAATCTTCAACTGATGGTACCCTGATCGCAAATCGATCTTGGAAAACACCTTAGCTCCTTGCAATTGGTCAAACAAGTCATTGATCATCGGCAACGGGTATTTGTTCTTAATGGTTACTTCATTCAATCCTCGATAATCAACAACCATTCTTAAAGATCCATCCTTCTTCTCCACTAGAAATACTGGTGATCCCCAAGGCGAAGAACTTGGGCGAATAAAACCTTTATCCAGTAACTCCTCAATCTGCTTCTTAATTTCCTCCAAATCTTGGGCTGGCATCCTATACGGTCTCTTAGATATCGGCCCAAAGGCTCGGCAAGAGTTCAATCAGAAATTCAATGTCTCTATCCGGTGGCATGCCTGGCAACTCTTCCGGAAACACATCGGGGAAATCCCTTACCACTGGTACTTCCTCCTGCACAACTCCTGATAAGGAATTTACATGTGCTCTCCTTGGCTCATGCCATGATACATACTTGATTCTCCTTCCTTCTGGTGTCGTAAGCAAAATTGTCTTACTGGCGCAATCCATGTTTCCTCCATACATCGACAACCAATCCATACCAAGAATTACATCCAAACCTTGGGATTCCAATATAATCAAATCCGTTGGGAAAACATGCCTCCCTATACTTAATGGCACTTGAAAACATCCTTGACTGGTCGTATACTCCGCTCCTGGTGAGCTTACTAGCATGGGTGTCTTAAGAGTTCTAGTGGGCAGGCTAAACTTATCCACAAATCCCCTTGATATGTATGAATGCGATGCACCAGTATCAAAAAGAACAACTGCAGTAAATGACTTAACCGAAAACTTACCTATTACTGCATCTGGCTGAGCTTCAACCTCCTCCACGGTGACGTGGTTCACTTGTTCTTTGTTGAAAGGGTTCGGCTTCTTTCCTGAGCTTCCATTGCCATTACCATTTTGGCCTTCTGGACAATCATTTGCATAATGCCCAGTCTTGCGACACTTAAAGCAAGTGATGTGGCTCAGGTCTACCTTGGATGGTGTTGACGGGTTGGTGCGGTTTTGTCCATTGCTTCCTCCATTCCCGTTCCCATTCTTGGTGCCATTATGGTTGTGCGAGCTACCTCCTCCATGGGTATGCTGAAATTGTACTCCGGCTTCGGGTAAAGCGAAGTTTCTGCTGAGCTCGAGTTATTCTTCCCCGTCCATACTTTCTCTTGCGATTTTCAATCTGCTGCTTCCCTTCAATCATAAGCGCACGATCTACCAACTCCGGTAGTTGTTGAAAGTGGCTACCATCAACTGCATGCTCAGCTCATCATTCAGTCCTTCTAGGAACTTCTCCTCGCTTCATTGCGTCCGTAGTAACGTCATCCGGGGCATAACGTGCTAACTTGCGAAATCATCTACATATCGCCAATTGTCCGTCCTCCTTGGCGCAAGTTGCGAAACTCACGCTTCTTCATGTCCATAGCTCTTGTCAAACATGGGCAAGACTGGAAAGCTTCTTTGGCCCGATCCCATGTGATGGTGTCTCTGGGTAAGTGGTCTGTAAAATTCTCCCACCATGTCATTGCTGCGGGTCCTTCGAGCCGATGTGCGGCAAATTTAACCCTTTCTCCATCGGTACATCCTGCAGTGATCAACTCCCTCCCTATCTTACGGAGCCAATCATCTGCTACAATCGGCTCGGTGCTGCTGGAAAACACCGGCGGATTCAGCCTTAAGAAACGGGTCAAATGGTTAACAGGTGGTGATGGCGGTGGGTTGTTGTTGTTGTTGTTGTTGTTGTTGTTGTTGTTGTTGTTGTTGTTGTTGTTTTTGTTGTTGTTGTTGTTGTTGTTGTTGTTGTTGTTGTTGTTGTTGTTGTTGTTGTTGTTGTTGTTGTTGATGCCTTGGTTTTGTACCAATGTTTGAATCAAGGCATTCTGTTGCTGAATCAACTGAGTGATCTCTGGCGGGAAAACAAATCCGGGGTCGCGTCTCGGAGGCATCTGAGGGTTTATAGAAAAGACGAGAGTTAAGAATAGAATGAGGTCTAGAGAGAAACACTACCCATATGCACATGAGACAAAAATCACACAATATCACTCAAATCAATTCAAACAAGGGCATACAACGGTCTATCTATCGTTACAAAGTGTTGGAACTAAAACTAATTATAATGGGGAGAAATCTACTACTGTTATGGTGGTCAACTAGAAAAACTGCTCCGATGAAGACTCCATGATATCTGCTCCAGCTTCATCTTCGTAATCATCATCACTAGGATCGGAATCGGTGTCGTCGATGATGATGTAGTTCTCCGGACAGGTGCTATCTTCATCTTCTCCTCCTGGTGCTGAATTTCTCATGAGTTCTTCAATCTTCTCCTTAAGATCGTTGTTTTGTCCCACTAGAGCTACAATCTCCTCCATGTAGTCCTTGCGAGTGGCCTTCAGTTCTCCTTCTAGTTTGATAATCTTGGCTTTTCTTGTCTTCAACTCCATCATGTCTCACAAGACATCCGGGTTCTCCGGCCATTTAATGTGCCGGGTTTAACTCCTGGATGAAAGCTGCAATGGATCGATCCTTTTTAGTGCCAACTATCTCCCATTGTTCATCTTGGCGCCCACAAATCTGGTAGATAGTATCCTTGAGGTCTTCTTTGTAAACGTCTCTAATGCGTCCCATGGTTATGTGACCTGCCATGCTCTTTCTCAGACTCCAAGTTGGTGCATCGAAAACACACTCTATGGACTCCGTGATTGGCGCAAACGTCCTTCCGGGAACTTGAGCTTGAATCTTCCAGCGCTCTTCTTCAGGTAAAGTGGAATTGTAGGTCTCGGTGAAGCTTGGTAATCCGATGTTTAGGTACTTAGTGACTTCCTTCAGGTGTCGTCCAAAGGGTGTATCTTCATCCTATTTGGGTGAACTTGATCCTCGCTTAGTCATCCTAAAAGAGTAGAAAATATGAGGAGTTAGAAATGAGAAGAGAGAGTAGTGATCTAGGGCTTTAGCTTAATGGTCGTGTCTCTACGGTCGTGTGCTCGATACCATCTTTGCAGTGACCGGACCTCAAGCGATCGATCTCGTGCTCGGTGTCATCCTCGGATCGAATGTCGACACCACACGATTACTCGGAGGATTTATAACAGAGTAGCAATCACACACTTATTACAACTGAATGTCTCAAGAGAGAACTTAATAAAATAAATATGGCTTAAGGCCATCTAATAACGATAACAGCGGAAGGCTTGGAAGAATAAGCGAGTCCATCAACTCCAACGGCATCACTGAGTATAAAACCACGACCTAAAAGCACCTTACTCGTCGTAAATGCGAAAAGTGCGCAACATGAAACGTTGCAGCCCGAAAACGGTTCAGCACATGGAATATGCTGGCAAAGTAACACATAGAGAATAGTGGAATAATAAGCCTACACTACATGCATATTTGGCTGGTGGAAAAGCTCTATGGTTACAGTTTTGCATAAAGCCAATTTTCCCTCTTGCAAGGAATAAATTTATTTAACTATCATGGTGGTTGTTAAACATTGAGAATGGTTTACAGCATTCTCAATCCAAATTAAAAGTACTCATTAAAAACCCAACAATATTAATTAGAAGTAACATGATGATATTCACATGATATCCAAGTACTAGATACTCAAGATGTCCATAACCGGGGACACGGCTAACCATGATTAGTTTATACACTCTACAGAGGTCTGCGCACTTTTCCCCACAAGACTCGATCTCCTCAGTTTGATTTCTCGCACTACATGATGTTTGAGAAACAGATGACCGAGACATAGTCTTTCAGAAGCACTAGCACCTTACATGTGGGTAGACCGGTACACCTACTTTTCCCTACATCTGCTAGTCTACCCGTAAGAGTTCGCACAACTTAATCAACTATGCCAGAGCCCATAATGGCTTGTGGCTGCACACGGAAGTTTCTAGTTTGAATAATCTCATGATCCCTTTGAGCCTGGGTGGCGGTCCGAAGAAATACAGTAAGTCCTCGATAGAAACCAGTGCCTCATTCCACCCAGATGTGTGTTTAAGTTGCCACCTTAAATAAACCATTAAATAACAATCTCACATCTGTCATGGATACACTCACCCAATCCACGTCTACTAGCATAGCATGTCATAATAAGCAAACGTAGAAGTAACTCCCAAGGGTTTGATAATAAAACAGGTAATAGGTACTACCTCAATCTACTTCCCAAAACCCACAATTTAATTAGATCCTAAATCAATGCAATGTTTGAGGATAGATCTAATGCATAAAAACTGGGTATGAGAAGAGGTATGATCAAAGTGTTACTTGCCTTGCTGATGATCCGCGAAACCTAGAGACTCGAAGTAACAGGCGGCGCACTCCGGGTATTCTATCGCAGACAAACAAACAAGCATACAATAAGTACTCATCTAATGCACAGGTAAAACTCGAATATATCTAACCAGATAGTTCAACTTAAGAACTCCGGTTTGCAAAAAGAATCAAATCAAACGAAGCAACGAAAGTCAAAGGGCGGAAGAAAACAGCTTCATTTTACTAATCTGGATCTAAGTCAAATTTGATAGAAGCAAAAACTTGTTTAAGTTGGTTATTCGGAAAGAGGGTTTCGAGATGAAACTCTAGGCGCTTGAATCGTCTGATTCCGATAAACGAGCGAAAAGTTATACTAAAACGAAAATCGGATCAGGAATCGCGATCAGAAAAATCGCGGATTAAATCTGAGAAAAAGAAAACGACTAACGGGTTAACGAACGAACGTTCGTTAACTAAACTAATCTGACGAACGCGTTCGTTTAAACGAACTAACGGACGAACGTCCGCTAATTAGCCTAAACCAAAAAAAACGAAACTACAAAAAACGAAGACAAAAAAAAATCCGAAATAAAAACCGCCCTGTTTTTAAGAAAAACCGGCGGCACGCAAAACGAGGCGGCGGTGAACCTCGACGGCGGCGGCGTAGTCCGGCGAGTCCGGCGGCGGGGTCCGGTTAGTCCGGCGCGGCGGCGGCGCAAGTGGTCGGGCTAGGGTTAGGGTTAGCGGGGCGTGGGCAGTGAGGCTGAGGGTCAAGGGGGTGGCGTGGCGGGCGGCTGGGCCTGGGGCTTGGGTCGGGCGCTGAGACAGTTGTGCCCCCGAATGAGTCCCGCTTCGCACCCACCCAAAGCGGTTCGTTTTTTTAAAATAATTACGTCTGAAAAAAAAAAAAAAGAAATACTAAACGGACTCCAAAAATCCCTAAATAAATTTTCCCTGCTTCTAAAATCAAGCGGACTAGATGAACTTTTATTTGGGGCCTAAATGCAATTTTGAAAACGCAGCATTTTTCCTAAATTCAAATAAAAAGGCGAAAACTCCAAAATAAAATCTTATTTGATTTTATTATTAAATCTTCTTTATTTCTTTATTTTGGGAAGTCATTTTATTCCTCTCTCTCATATTTTGATAGTAGAAATAATTGAAGATAAAATAATTAAAATCAAATAATCCTATTTTCAAAATTTGAGAAAACTCAAATATGAAAATAACGAAATCCCCAACTCTCTCCGTGGGTCCTTGAGTTGTGTAGAATTTCTAGGTTTGAGCAAAAATGCAACGAAAAAAATATGATATGCAATGATGCTCTATGTATAACATTCTAAATTGAAAATTTGGGATGTTACATTAACCCTCCCGCAAGCATCCGCAACTACGAGAAAAATATTAAGAATAAATTCCAACCATAGCATTAAACTCTAGGATCCAGTCGGTCCCTTACGGAATAGTGTATACACTACAGGAAACAAGTAATTTGCCATCTGTGGATCACAGACGGCAAAGACGTAAATCCAGACGGCAAAGAGTTTGCCGTTAGGAAGTAGATGGCAAAGATAAATCGGCAAAGAATACTTTGCCGTCTACTATTTTTCTGGATGACGACAAATATTTTGCCGTTAGTCTATATTGTTTGCCGTCAACGAGACCATCCAGACGGCAAAGAAAAGCAACCTAACAGACCCGCGCCCTTGACGGACGGCGTCAGTGTTTTGCCGTCAGGCAGACTACTTCTTTGCCGTTAGGCAGAAACATCACAGACGGCAAAGCATTCTTTATTATTAAAAAAATTAGACCAACAGTCTCGTCACTGCATGTCCACGTCATCTCGTCCAAAGCTCGCCCGAGCAAATATTCTTGCCGCCCGCACGCATGGAGCAGAGGCCGCACGCGCCCAACAGCCCAGCTGCTCACGATGTCGACCTCACCGGAGAAGAGCTGTTGGTCGTGCCCGACCTCATCAGAGAAAGCGCTGCCGGAGGGAGGCCACGCCGGAGTGAGGAGGCGCCGGAAGGAGGAGGTCGCTACGCTGTCGGAGTGTGGAGGCACCGAGGGAGGAGCTGCGCCACGCGGCCTGCTGGCCGCCCGGAGTGAGGAGGCCGTGCGCCATCGCCTGCAGGTTGCCGCGCCGCTTGCTAGTCGGTGTGAGGAGGCGATGGAGGGAGGAACTCACGCCACCCGCACTGCTCGCCGGAATAAGGAAGCCACGCTGCTCACCGGTCCACGACGTGCCGCCCGCGCTGTTCACGCCGTCTGCACCGTGCTGCTCGCCGGAGAGAGGAGGCGCTGGAGGGAGGAGACGCCAGAGGAAGGAGGCTGTGCTGCCTGGAGTGAGGAGGCGCTAGGGAAGGAGCCGAGCTACTCGTCGGCCTGTGCTGGGAGCGGGCGGCGGTGCGAGGCCTCCGGCATGGGGCGCTGGGAAGCGGACGGCGGAGCAAGCCAGGAGGCCGGCGGCGGGTTCCATGGCGACGAGGGACGGGGCCGGCTCGAGCGAGGAGAGAGGACGGGGTAGTTACGGGTGACTGGCGGCGACCATGGCGAGGCGGTTGGGGAGTTACGGGTGAGAGAGATGCATAAGAGATAGAGAGATTTAGTGGGATAAGGGAGAGAGAACGTGGTGGGGTCGGCTGAGGGAGAGAGAACGTGGGGAGAGAGAGACAGAGAACGTGGTGGGAGGCGTGGGAGAGAGATACAGCGTGGGATGTGGATCGTGCCACCTCATCGATCCGGGGGATCGATCCGCGAGGTGTGTTTGTTCTTTGTCGTTTGCCATTTCTACTACAGACGGCAAAGAGCTATTTTGCCGTCTGTAGTAAAAATGACAGACACCAAAGTTATTTGCTGTATGCGGGTCTTATTACAGACGGCAAAGTAGCTTTTTGCCGTCTGTAGTATAAATCATAAACGGCAAACTTTTCTTTGCCGTCTGTAATAAAAACCGCAGACGGCAAAGTTTTCTTTGCCGTCAGTTATTCTTTGCCGACAGCAGCTGACGGCAAAAGTGCTCTTTGCCGTCTACCCCGATGAAAAGCTGACAGCAAAGATGCTCACTGACGGCAAACTAGATGTTTCCTGTAGTGATAAACTGGGGTTTAAGTTTCTGTCACTTTTGCAACCCACCATCTACTTACTACTCCACAATACATTCTCTTAGGCCCAAATATGGTGAAGTGTCACGTAGTCGACGTTCACATGACACCACTGATACGTCTACAACGTATCTATAATTTTTGATTGCTCCATGCTATATTATCTACTGTTTTGGACTATATTGGGCTTTATTTTCCACTTTTATATTACTTTTGGGACTAACCTATTAACCGGAGGCCCAGCCCATAATTGATGTTTTTTGCCTATTCCAGTGTTTTGAAGAAATGGAATATCAAATGGAGTCCAAACGGAATAAAACATTCGGGAACGTGATTTTTTCACCGAATATGATCCGGGAGACTTGGACCCCACGTCAAGAAAGAAAGGAGGTGGCCACGAGGGTGGGGGCGCGCCCACTCCCCTATACGTCTTTTGTTTTCTTTCACTAACGGAGCTCACGAGATTTCTGTTGAGTTTTGTGTTGTGAAGTTTTCAAGTTTTGGGTGAAATCTTTTGATGGATTATGGAACAAGGAGTGGCAAGAGCCTAATCTTGGGGATGCCCATGGCACCCCCAAGATAATCTAAGGACACCAAAAAGTCAAAGCTTGGGGATGCCCCGGAAGGCATCCCCTCTTTCGTCTACTTCCATCGGTAACTTTACTTGGAGCTATATTTTTATTCACCACATGATATGTGTTTTGCTTGGAGCGTCTTGTATGATTTAAGTCTTTTCTTTTTAGTTTACCACAATCATCCTTGATGCACACACCTTTTGAGAGAGCCATCCATTTATTGGAATTTGTTAGAATACTCTATGTGCTTCACTTATATCTTTTGAGCTATATAGTTTTGCTCTAGTGCCTCACTTATATCTTTTAGAGCACGGTGGTGGATTTGTTTTATAGAAACTATTGATCTCTCATGCTTAACTTAGATTATTTTGAGAGTCTTAAAAAGCATGGTAATTTGCTTATTAATAATAATATGCTTGGTATTCAAGATTTGTAAAACTTTCTTTTGAGTGCGTTGAATACTAAGAAAAGTTTGATGCTTGATAATTGTTTTGAGATATGAAGATGGTGATATTAGAGTCATGCTAGTTGAGTAGTTGTGAATTTGAGGAATACTTGTGTTAAAGTTTGTGATTCCCGTAGCATGCACGTATGGTGAACCGTTATGTGATGAAGTCGGAGCATGATTTATTTATTGATTGTCTTCCTTATGAGTGGCGGTCGGGGGGAGACGATGGTCTTTTCCTACAAATCTATCCCCCTAGGAGCATGCGCGTCATACTTTGCTTTGATAACTTGTAGATTTTTGCAATAAGTATTTGAGTTCTTTATGACTAATGTTGAGTCCATGGATTATACGCACTCTTCTTCCTTCCACCATTGCTAGCCTCTCTAATACCGCGCACTTTTCACGCGGTATCATACACCCACCATAAACCTTCCTCAAAACAGCCATCATACCTACCTATCATGGCATTTCCATAGCCATTCGAGATATATTGCCATGCAACTTTCCACCGTTCCGTTTATTATGACACGCTCCATCATTGTCATATTGCTTTGCATGATCATGTAGTTGACATTGTATTTGTGGCAAAGCCACTGTTCATAATTCTTTCATACATGTCACTCTTGATTCATTGCATATCCCTACAATCATGGAAGGCATTCATATAGAGTCATATTTTGTTCTAAGTATCAAGTTGTAATTGTTGAGTTGTAAGAAAAGTAAAAGTGTGATGATCATCATTTTTAGAGCATTGTCCCAAGTGAGGAAAGGATGACGGAGACTATGATTCCCCCACAAGTCGGGATGAGACTCCGGACGAAAAAAAAGAGGCCATAAAAAAAGAAAAGGCCCAAATAAAAAAAATATGAGAGAAAAAGAGAGAAGGGACAATGTTACTATCCTTTTACCACACTTGTGATTCAAAGTATTACCATGATCTTCATGATAGAGAGTCTCTCATTTTGTCACTTTCATATACTAGTGGAAATTTTTCGTTATAGAACTTGGCTTGTATATTCCAATGATGGGCTTCCACAAATGCCCCAGGTCTTCGTGAGCAAGCGAGTTGGATGCACACCCACTTAGTTTCTTTTGTTGAGCTTTCATATACTTATAGCTCTAGTGCATCCGTTGCATGGCGATCCCTACTCACTCACATTGATATCTCTTGATGGGCATCTCCATAGCCCGTTGATACGCGTAGTTGATGTGAGACTATCTTCCCTCTTTTTTGTCTTCTCCACAACCACCATTCTATTCCACATATAGTGATATATCCATGGCTCACGCTCATGTATTGCGTGAAGATTGAAAAAGTTTTGAGAATGTCAAAAGTATGAAACAATTGCTTGGCCATCATCGGGGTTGTGCATGATTTAAATACTTTGTATGGTGAAGATAGAGCATATCAGGACTTTATTATTTTGTAGGTATATACTTTCTTTTGCCATGTTATTTTGAGAAGACATGATTGCTTTGTTAGTATGCTTGAAGTATTATTATTTTTATGTCAATATGAACTTTTGTCTTGGATCTTTTGGATCTGAATATTCATACCACAATTAAGAAGAATTACATTGAAATTATGCCAAGTAGCACTCCGCATCATTTTTTTTATCATTTACCTACTCGAGGACGAGCAGGAATTAAGCTTGGGATGCCTGATACGTCTCCAACGTATCTATAATTTTTGATTACTCCATGCTATATTATCTACTGTTTTGGACCATACTGGGCTTTATTTTCCACTTTTATATTACTTTTGGGACTAACCTATTAACCGGAGGCCCAGCCTAGAATTGTTGTTTTTTTTGCCTATTTCAGTGTTTCAAAGAAACGGAATATCAAACGGAGTCCAAACGGAATGAAACCTTCGGGAACGTCATTTTCTCACCGAATATGATCCAGGAGACATGGACCCCACGTCAAGAAAGAAAGGAGGTGGCCACGAGGGTGGGGGCGCGCCCCCTACCTCGTGGGCCCCCCGTTGCTCCACCGACGTACTCCTTCCTCCTATATATACCTACGTACCCCCAAACGATCGACATCTGAGCCAAAAACCTAATTCCACCGCGCAACTTTCTCAGATCCACGAGATCCAATCTTGGGGCCTGTTAGAACTCCATGGGAAGGAATCCACCACGGAGGGCTTCTACATCAACATCATAGCCTCTCCGATGAAGTGTGAGTAGTTTACCTCGGACCTTCGGGTCCATAGTTAGTAGCTAGATGGATTCTTCTCTCTTTCGATCTCAATACAATGTTCTCCTCTCTCGCGGATATCTATTCGATGTAATCTTCTTTTTGCGGTGTGTTTGTTGAGACCGATGAATTGTGGGTTTATGATCAAGTCTATCTATGAACAATATTTGAATCTTCTCTGAATTCTTTTATGTATGATTGGTTATCTTTGCAAGTATCTTCGAATTATCAGTTTGGTTTGGCCTACTAGATTGGTTTTTGTTGCAATGGGAGAAGTGCTTAGCTTTGGGTTCAATCTTGCGGTGTCCTTTCCCAAAGGATGAGGGGCAGCAAGGCACGTATTGTATTGTTGCCATCGAGGATAACAAGATGGGTTTTTATCATATTGCATGAATTTATCCCTCTACATCATGTAATCTTGCTTAAGGCGTTACTCCGTTTTCTTGAACTTAATACTCTAGATGCATCTTTGGATAGCGGTCGATGAGTGGAGTAATAGTACTAGATGCGCAGTGAGTCGGTCTACTTGTCTCGGACGTGATGCCTATATACATGATCATACCTAGACATTCTCATAACTATGCTCAACTCATCAATTGCTCTCTGAGAATTCGTTCACCCACCGTAAAATACTTATGCTCTTGAGAGAAGCCACTAGTGAAATCTATGGCCCCCGGGTCTATTCTCATCATATTAATCTCCCACTTTATTATTGCCTTTTGTTTTTTACTTTGCTTTTTATTTTACTTTGATTCTTTATACCAAAAATACCAAAAATATTATCTATCATCTCTATCAGATCTCACTCTCGTAAGTGACCGTGAAGGGATTGACAACCCCTAATCGAGCTATTTGTTTTGTGTATGTACGAGGGACTCGCGCGTAGCCTCCTACTGGATTGATACCGTGGTTCTCAATAACTGAGGGAAATACTTACTCTACTCTGCTGCATCACCTTTTCCTCTTCAAGGAAATCTAACGAAGTGCTCAAGAGGTAGCAACCACTAAGGGAACCACAACATACATACCATCAAAATAATCGAACACATATCAAATTCACATGATTACTTGCAACATGATTTATCCTGTGGCCTCAAGAACAAAAGTAACTACTCACAAATCAACATGCTCATGATCAGAGGGGTATTAATATTCATAATGGATCTGAACATATAATATTCCACCAAATAAACCATATAGTAATCAACTACAAGATGTAATCAACACTACTAGTCACCCCCTAGCAACAATCTATAGTTCTGGTAACAAGATTGAATACAAGACATGAACTAGGGTTTGAGATGAGATGGTCTTTGGTGAAGATGTTGATGGAGATTGTCCTCCCAAGATGGGAGAGTGGTTGGTGATGATGATGACGATGATTTCCCCCTCAGGAAGTTCCCCAGAATCGCTCACGGAGGGCAAAAGTGCTCCTACCCAAGTTTCACCTCGAGACGGCGGCGCTCCGCCCTAAAAGTCTTCCTCTTGTTTTTTTCTAGGTCAAAATGACTTATATACCAGAAGATGGGCACCGGAGGTGGGCCGAGGAGGCCACAACCCACTAGGGCGTGCCAGGGGGCCTGGCGCGCCCAGGTGGGTTGTGCCCACCTGGTGGCCCCCCTCTGGTGATTATTGGCTCCAGTATTTCTTAAATAATCCATAAAAAATCTCCATAAAGTTTTTGCTCATTTGAAGTTGTGCAGAATAGGTGGCCTGACGTAGCTTTTTCAGGTCCGGATTTCCAGCTGCCGGAATTCTCCCTCTTCATGTCTTCCTTGCAAATTATGAGAGAAAAGGCATTAGAATTACTCCAAAAAGCATTATTACGGATAAAAACATTGTAAATAACAGTAAGGAAACATGATGCAAAATGGACGTATCAGGTCTCACCGATTTGAGACAAAGGTGTGTAACAGTTGGATTTTGGGTGAAGGCTATTTATACCCCTCCACTCCCACTTATTCCCTAAGAGAGCCATTAGAACGAAACTACACTTCCACCATTCATTTTCTCACTGAGAACCACCTAATCATGTGTTGATATCAAGGGATTCCAATTCAATCATTTGAACCTTGATTTCTAGCCTCTTCAAGTTGCTTTCCGCTTCAATCCTTCTCCTCCCCAAGCCAAATCTATGTGAGAGTGATTGAGTGTTGAGGAGACTGTCATTTGAAGCACAAGAGCAAGGAGTTCATCACCAACACAACATCTATTGCCTTTGGGAGAGTGGTGTCTCCTAGATTGATTAGGTGTCACTTGGGAGCCTCCAAGATGTGGAGTTGAACCAAGGAGTTTGTAAGGGCAAGGAGATCACCTACTTCATGAAGATCTACCCGAGTGAGGCTAGTCCTTCATGGACGTAAGCCATGGTGGAATGGACAAGGTTGCTTCTTCGTGGACCCTTCGTGGGTGGAGCCTCCCGTGGACTCGCGCAACCGTTACCCTCCGTGGGTTGAAGTCTCCATCAACGTGGACGTACGATATCACCACCTATCAGAACAACGCCAAAAATCATCGTGTCTTCATTGTGTTTGATTTCTCCAATCCCCCCTTTACGTTCATATGCAAAGTCTTTAATTTCCGCTACACAACTCTTAGATTTGCATGTGTAGGGTGTACTTGTCTTAGTAGAATTGCTAAAACTTGCCCACAGCTAAACTTGTGAAAAGGCTAAGTTTTTATTTGATTAAGTAGTCTAATCACCCCCCTATGGACATACTTTCGATCCTATAGCTGCCCATGTTGTGAACGACACACGCAGAGATATGACGAGGTCGGCGATGTTGCGAGGGGCGTGTGGCAAGCTACAATGGTGGTTGACCATGCTGCAATGGTAAATGATGCTCGAAGATGCAACCCGCGTTGGTGCAATGAATACCGAGCTATTGTGAGCCGTCATAGTGCTGTTGCATGTGTGGAGCACGCTGCTACGACGAGTGCCTTCCTTGACGTTGATGTGTGACCACATCTAATAGCTAGGGAGGTGACGATCAAAGCTTTTGATTGGTCGACTTTTTGTGTTTTGTGTGCAGGTGTTGCTTACTTTGTTCATTTGGGAGAAGCTCCTCTTTGGATTGATAACCTTGGCTCTCTAACCGCGGGAAATACTTGCTACTCGGCTATTTCACCCTTACACTTGGAGGAATCCCAACAACTCCTCCGGGAGCAAGCACCCGTGAGTCTTCAAGTTGTGAAGAAATCAAGAAGTCTGATTGAGGCAAGACCTTTACGGTTGTAAGTCATGATGACATAGGTTGGTTGCTCCTGCGTGGAGCCTTAGTGGATGATAGTCCTTCGTGCACTCATTATTTGTGGAGCTCAAATCGGGAATTCCGTCATCCTAGTGGTCCAAATCCTCCATCTACATGGAGTAAGATGACGTCAACTACTCGATCCATGGGAAAAATTCTTCACAGAGTCACGTTGTGTTTGCATTCCTCTAACTATACTCTTATCTCTACTCGTGAAAGTTGTTGTTCTAAGTTGCTATACTCTACTAGACTTTCATGTGCATGGTAATTGATGAGCTGCCAATAGAAAACCATAAAATTGCCCAGAAAACATAAAATTATGTAAATAGTCCCTTTGATTTACCTTTAGTCCATTCACCCCTTCTAGACCATGTTAAATGATCCTACATCAAGGTCGCTGCTGCTACAAGCTTTGCCGTCAACGGTGCAAACACGTTTATTCTTGATGTGAAAAGCCGATCGGTGGTGGTGCAAACCCGCGCTATCGTGCTGGAGCTTCGACTGGAGACACAACCCGTGACGTGGGAGGGTGGCGAGTTGGTTGCAAATGCCAGGCCATCGATGTTATGACCTGAGACGGGACATGTTGCAACGACTTGCCCAGGGTACTGTGAGACCCTCGCAACAGTGTTGTGATGGCCGGCGGCTGTGCCTCAGAGACCTTGCGATGGTGTTGCGACGACTTGGCGACAAGCTACGACATGGCTAGCCACGCTATGAACGACACACGTGGAGTACGGCGGAGGTCATCAATGTTGCGAGCGGCGTGTGGCGAGTTGTGATGGTGGCGACCATAGTGCAGTAGTTGGCGACACTCTGACAAATCCCAAGTTGTGGCAAGTTGTTACAATGCAGCTGCATGCATGGGAGCACGCTGCTGCAACGAGCTTCTTCCTTGACGTGTCGATCATAGATCACGATAGAGCGATGCGGGGGGTTGAGATTTTGTGCAAGCCGTGGGTGTAGGAAAGATGGTGTTAGGTGTCGTGCATGGTACAACTAGGGCTGAATCCGATTTTTTGGTACACCTGGATCTGATCACGATGCATGACCTCATCTGGTGGCCAAGTAGCTTACCGATCAATGGTTCCGATCGACCGAACCACGTCGATCGTCCTCCATCCAATTATGGCCTAAAATTAAACTCTACCAGCAAACGAAATCAAGCCCTGCTAGCAATACGAACGCGGTTTTGCCAGAGTTGTGTGGCACGCCATAACTGCGAATAAAGATTAATTATATTAATATCCAATTATAACAGAAAACAAATGCTATCCACGAAATAGAGTTAACGTTTTCTTGACGGCGTGAACTAAACGTTGTTGGTAATACCAATTCAACGCTACTTCGACGGAGTGATATAGAAAAATGAACATTTCTTCCAAAACGTAAAACCGCAACTACAATGAGGTCGTTGTTTTGTGTGGCACATCTTGTCGCCCTCTGCTAGAAGGCGGAGCTGAATATAATCAAATTCCAATAAAAAAATTAAGCGATTGTGTTGCACTAGTTTATAAACACATTGAAAAGAAAAGAAAAAAACAATATAAATATGAATTCCCGCGAAAAGCCAGTATAAATACAAAATAAATTAAATTCTGGCGGTAAAGCATGGCCAACGTCCCAGTAGCCGTAGGTTTATGTTAATCCCGTCTTGACCTTCCGCTAGCTAACCGCTTGTCTCCGTTACCGCTTCCCCCACCTGTCCAGGGCGGCATCTCCGTAGTACTCATAGCCAGCCACCCCCCACCCCCCGCAGCCTCCCACCCTGACCGGTCAAAAGCACGCACCACCACCATCCCAATCCCCAACGCAAGAGCAAAGCAGCAGCAGCTCCCCTCTAGTAGGTGTCCCCGCGGCTCGCTCCTCCCCCACCCGCCCGCCCCGTCCCCGCACACGCCACCCCATGGAGGCGCCGCCGGGCCGGAGCCCATGGTGCTGGACGCGCCGCCCCGCTCGCCGCCGCCGCCGTCCCGGCCCACGCGGCCACCGAGAAGGTAACCGCCGTGTTTCCCCCCCAGATCTGGGGCCTGTTTTGGATCTGAGCCCCGGCCGGGGGCCGATCTGCTGCTCTTGCCCGCTTGCTTCGCTAATGCTCGCTGTTCTGGTGCTGCAGACGAGGACGGAGGGGGGCGACCCTGTCACCGGCCACATCATCTCCACAACCATCGGCGGGAAGAACGGCGAGCCCAAGAGGGTGAGCAGCTCGCGTGCTCTCGATTTCATGTTCCTCTTGCTCGCTCTCGCGCGCGCGTCTGGTCAAATGTGCCTGTTCCTCACGGTGGTTCACATTCCTGTGCTGTTAGTGCCGTAGTCTCTCGCTCCGCTAAGGGATTTGTGGTCTCTAGCAAAAAATGTTTAGCTCTAACCAGTGCTCTACTTTTTGGGGGAGGGGGCGATTCGTCCAGTAGATCACTGCGATGCAACTGATTTTGCGGGTTTTGTTGACCAGAAACAGTGCTTTTTTGCATATTTCCAACCGATTTGGTATGCGGCAGAGAAATTGTGTGGCTACCGCTCGATCTACTGCCTGCTTTCCGTGTTATGGCTAAAGCGCATACCGAAATCATGCTCTAAGCGCTACTTGTTTCGTGCTCACTTTGTTGTTTTTAGAGGATACATTTTTATGTTGTCTTAACCCTGATTGCAGACAATTAGCTACATGGCTGAGCGGGTGGTAGGAACTGGTTCATTTGGGATTGTCTTCCAGGTACGTTCCCTTTGTCTCGTGGTTTGCTTTTGCTTTATGTGCCGTTGCCAATTAGTTGATGCAATGCTTATCGAATTCAACTGCTTCTCACATGTAGGCTAAGTGCTTGGAGACTGGAGAGACTGTGGCCATCAAGAAGGTGCTGCAGGATCGCCGTTACAAGAACCGTGAGCTGCAGCTTATGCTCCATGGACCATCCCAATGTCGTCTCTCTGAAGCACTGCTTCTTCTCGACCACAAGTAGGGATGAGCTGTTCCTGAACCTTGTCATGGAGTATGTCCCTGAGACTCTATATCGTGTGCTCAAGCACTATAGCAATGCCAACCAGCGGATGCCGCTTATCTATGTCAAGCTTTACATGTATCAGGTCGGTGAACCATCATATTGCATTTGCCTGGCCGCCTATAACTGCCTTATTACTCTGCTAATGTATCTTTTGCCTTTCTATTTGCAGCTTTTTAGAGGGCTAGCTTATGTTCATACTGTTCCAGGAGTTTGCCACAGGGATGTGAAACCACAAAATGTTTTGGTATGTGTTGTGTGAACACGATCTCCTTACTTGTACGATTTTATAGTTGGTCCTGAATTGGTCTCTTCTCTTGCCAATACAGGTTGATCCTCTAACCCATCAAGTCAAGATCTGTGACTTTGGAAGTGCAAAAGTTCTGGTAAGTTGATTTCCCCCTTAAGAATCAGTAGTTTATTTCAGTGTTGCATTTAGTTTTGAATTGCTCTAGACATCTAGTGTCTGACTGGTCATACTGTTGACATAGCATGTGATCTATGCCATTATTTATCATTATCAAGAGTAGTATGCTATTTTTTCCATGATAACGTGTAAGATGTTGAGTCTTGCGAGTATGCCCTGAGCTTTGAATTCACAGCTTAAAGTTGGCTTTAATACAACAGTGGAACTGCACAAGTGGACAATTTTTCCCATACTTGACAGTCCATTTTCATGATTGATCGATTGTATAATTGGTATCGGGCTATCTACTTTAAACTTGTTTTCCAAATCAGGTTCATTACACACTGTTATCTGTATGCTGTCCGCTCTATTCATTACTCCAACTGCCCTGTAGGCGACACAATGTACATAAACTGTATCTTTTATCTTGGTGCAAGGTTGCCAAGCCTGACCTTGGTTGTACAAAAACTTGAATCAGCTTTTCTTCAATTTGGTTGTTTCCACACTGTCTAACTCTAACCCCATGTATTGACCTTTGCCCTCTTCTTGTTTCAGGTACCTGGTGAACCCAATATAGCATACATATGCTCTCGCTACTATCGTGCTCCTGAGCTCATATTTGGTGCAACTGAATATACAACTTCAATAGACATATGGTCAGCTGGATGTGTTCTTGCAGAGCTACTTCTTGGTCAGGTTAGTTACCTTCTCTAAGGGGTTTTGGCCTTGTTTGGGACTTTGGGTACATTGATTAGACTATACTGTCCATGAGGGGATTCTGATCATCCTGTGTGTTGTGTATTTGTCAGCCTCTGTTTCCAGGAGAGACTGCGGTTGATCAGCTAGTGGAGATTATCAAGGTACTGCCTTATGTTTCACATGCAACATTCTCTTCTTGAGTTCTTCTGCCATGGTTGTTTCTTAAAGCCAATGTGATGTTATTGCAGGTTCTTGGTACTCCAACTCGTGAGGAAATTCGGTGCATGAACCCCAACTATACCGAGTTCAGGTTTCCTCAGATTAAGGCTCATCCTTGGCACAAGGTAGACATACGTTAAGTTTTATGTTGAATCAACTGCATCATGTCATTATACTTGCATGATCTTAAGTTCACATCTTCTGGCATGTCAATTAGTTACCAGCTTCTCTACACCATCAGTAAATTATGAATTAAAAATGTGCCTGCTTCTAACGGGTTGCTCTGCTTTCTCTTCACTAGATTTTCCACAAGAGGATGCCCGCTGAAGCTATAGATCTTGCCTCCCGCCTTCTCCAGTATTCACCAAATCTACGTTGCACTGCTGTAAGTTTTTCAGTGCTTGGCTTTGTGATTGCTCTTAAAGGTTGTGCTAAGTGGCTGGGTGAATAAATACTAAATGGGGTGTACCAAAGTTATTTTACCTCTGGCGTTTTTTTTGTGTGTGATACTAGTACATGGTTGTCTTTTTTAACATTCATATCTGAAATGCTGTATTACAGATTTACAGTTAATTATTCTTTTTGTGGAAGGTAGAGGAATATATGTGCAATTATTTGATCATTAGCGATAAAAGGAGACTCTTCTGCACCTTCGTGGAAGTAGGGTTATTTTTTGGAGTTTTTGGAAGCATCAATGCTTAGCTTTCAGTCACTGATTAGCTTCTGGTCCTGCATTGGCATTATAATTATGATATCCTGTGGTCCAGAACTAATGTTGATGAGTCTTGACTGGTAGATAGTGGGTGCAACTTTATAGTCACATGTGCTTGTTAACTACAGCTAGTGCTCCACCTAGAAAAGGGTCTCTGTTAATGCTGTTACTTTAGCTTGAAAACAACGTGATCTTAGGAAACTAGCAATCTGTTCAGTTTAAAACGTTCTTATATGTTTGTTTTCCTGTGCAGCTTGATGCATGTGCACATTCCTTCTTTGATGAGCTACGTGAGCCGAATGCACGCTTGCCGAATGGCCGCCCATTCCCTCCTTTGTTCAACTTCAAACCTGAAGTAAGTAAAAGATACACTGTTCACGCAGCAACCATTTAAGTTTTCTAGAAAAAAAGATCAGAAGATCACGTCTCATTCAAGATATATATCAGCTCAATAATTAGGAAGGCTGTGCCATGTCTTTGCTAGCCTGGAAAGAACCCTCTTGGGCTCTTGATGCGCTGTGCTCATCAATGTTCTTTTCTGGCAATGCAGCTAGCGAACGCCTCTCCAGAGCTCATCAACAGGCTTGTTCCGGAACATGTTCGACGGCAAAATGGCCTCAACTTCGCCCATGCTGGGAGCTAGACGGGCGCGCCGCATCGCCCATATTTTTGTTTGTCCGCCATCATCGAAGAATCAACTCTCTCTCCTAAATCCTGAGGAGAGACCGATCCAGTGCCAGTGCCAGTGCCAGTGAAAGAAGTACAACTATGTAAATTACCTGACCTTGGAAGAATCGTTGTTGTTGTTGCCGGTGCCGGCCATGTTTAAGTACATGGCGGCACATGTTGGTTGAGTTGTTACTTATTATTAGTAGGTAAGAGCAATGATGTAGGAGGTGGAGACATATGTTAATGCTAGGTCTGTGACCTGTTTTAAGTACATTTTTGTAATGCTTGGTAGTGGTACTGTAATGCGGCAGTAAGTATGGCTGCTCCATGTTTTGTCCCTTGTCCCTGATGTATATGTCGTCGTCCTGCAGCAAATGACTCTTCTTCTCTTACATTACATGGCCTGATTCCCAGTTGTGACACATGGCTCTTGGCAAGTCCGGAAATGTGCACCGGGGTGTGCTTCTGACCGCCCAAGGTGACTGTTGCGGTGTTGCCCCCTGAGGCCGTAATCATCTCCCCCTTCCAAGGCCATGTACAGCCTACAAGAGAAGTTTGCTGCTAAAATTGACACGCTGGAGGCAGGTCAATTGGGGTACCAACAAGTTTGCGAGGGCCCTTGGGTTGAGATGGCCTTGCTGTGAGTGGAAGGAACCAACCAAGATATGCGTTGGAACGGGTAGTCCTTCCGACGAGTTGGACCCTCGACTTATTCTATGTTTCGGCCATCATCACCATTGACAACGGTGCGTGAGCCCCTTTTTGGGACATTCACAAGTAGAAAATGGAAGGTGTGAAGCTTTGAAGGATGATGCTCGATCATCATCACCATTGATAACGGTGCGTGAGCCCCTTTTCGGGACTACAAGTTTCATTCACAAGGAAAAAATTTCGGGACTACAAGTTTCATTCACAAGGAAAAAATGGAAAGTGTGAAGCTTTGAAGGATGATGCGTGGATTTTCAGGATCGAAATCTCCACCAACCGACGGTTCTACTCACCAACATTAAAAAGGAGGCCACGCTTTGGGTATCAGCGGGTGCAATAAAGTTGGGATACTTGATGACGCGAGAGTAGTTGGTCATCTTTATTTTGGGTGTTGCGGTCTTTGTCGGTGTAGAATACTTAACATAAATTCTATTCCTCTTATTTAATGAATGAGGCAAATCTTTTGCCTTTTTTCAAAAAAAAAAAATCTCCACCAACCTAATCGTGGATCATATCCAGGAGTCCATTGACCTTTGGGCGCTCATCAATGACTTCCTCAGTGAAAATGTTGAGGGCGACATTACTTGGAAGCATACGGCGTGCAAGCACTATTCGACATGTCTGGCAAAAATGGCCTATGTGCACTTTGAAAAGAGAGCAAGTATCCGTGCTACAACTTTTCACCAAGTGTCGGTTCATCTCAAGGCTTTGGGGCTTGGTAAGGAGTGACTTCGAATCGAGAGCATTGACACGTTCACGTGGAGCTTGGAGCACTCTATCAAGGAATGGCGGCTCAGCCTATCCGGCTTGCACGTCCCAAATAGGAAAAAATATGATCTTCCTTGCTAACTTTCCTTTCTTTGGTTGAACTATTTGGAATGAAAAGAACGCACAGGGTTTCCGCCACAAGTCCACATCACTGTCTATTTTGCTTGGTATCATCAAGAATGAAGCTACGCTTGGGGCGATCGTGGGGAAAAGAGCCTTTGGGTTCAATACTACAGGAAGAGTAATATAGTAGCTTTTTTTGGGTATTATGTTGCCGTGTAAACAAACTCTATTCTCCGTAATAATTAATAAATGAGGCAAAACGAGAGATGCTATACATACGATCAAATTCTGTAGAATGTGTGTACGACAAGACTCATCTGGTGTGGTGGGCCAAGACCTCAGAAAAGGGGCCTGTCTCTTGTCGTACAAGTCGTATGCCAGTTTGAAAGGATCGATATGGTTGACTAGAGGGGGGGGGGGGTGAATAGGCAACTAACAATTTTTAAGCTTTTCTTTAACAAATTAAACCTTGCGACAAAGTAGGTTGTCTAGATATGCAACTAAGTGAACAACCTGTATGATGCAATGACAACTAGCACACAAGCAAGCAATAGATACAACACAAGTAAGTTTGCAAAAGTAAAGGGCCGAAATAACCAAGAGTGAAGCCGGTGAAGACGAGGATGTGTTACCGAAGTTCCTTCCTTTTAAAGGGAAGTACGTCTCCGTTAGAGCGGTGTGGAGGCACAATGCTCCCCAAGAAGCCACTAGGGCCACCGTAATCTCCTCACGCTCTCACACAATGCGAGATGCCGTGATTCCACTATTGGTGCCCTTGAAGGCGGCGACTGAACCTTTACAAACGAGGTTGGGGCAATCTCCACAACACTTGGAGGCTCCCAACACCACCACAAAGCTTCACCACAATGGAGTATGGTTTCGAGGTGACCTCAACCGTCTAGGGTGCTCAAACACCCAAGAGTAACAAGATCCGCTAGGGATAAGTGGAGGGAATCAAATATCTCTTGGTGGAAGTGTAGATCGGGCCCTTGTCACCCAATCCCGAGCAAATCAACAAGTTTGATTGGCTAGGGAGAGAGATCGGGCTAAAATGAAGCTTGGAGCAACAATGGAGCTTAGAAATGGAAGAGGTAGTCAACTAGAGGTAGGAGACGCCCCTTTTATAGTCAAGGAAGAGATCCAACCGTTATCCACAAGTTCAGCCTGCGACATGCGGTACTACCGCTTCAGGAGTGCGGTACTACCGCAAGGCCACGCGGTACTACCGTGGAGGGCCACGGTCCTTCCGCGGCAAAGAAGCAGAGGTCAGACTAGTTCGACCGAGAGCAAGATTACCGCTTGCACGGTATTACCGCTCCTTTGCGGTACTACCGCAAGGCAGTGAAAGTCAAAGTTTACGAAGAGCGCGGATGAAATAAAATACATCCGTGCCTACTTCATTGAAAAAGAAACAGTGCAAAAACCCGACGCGGTACTACCGCGCACAAGGCGCGGTACTACCGTTGAGGCGCGGATGTAAAAAATACATCCGCTCCTACTGCCGCGACGCAGCGGTACAAGGTATGAGGGACACGGTACTACGACTCCAAGGGAGCGGTACTACCGTGGCCACCCGCGGTACTACCGCACACGACGTGCGGTACTACCACGTAGCGGATGTAAAAATTACATCCGCCCCTACTACCGTGCGGGCGATTACTAGGCACGGGGCTATGGTACTAAGGCTCCAGAGGAGCGGTACTACCGTGACCCCCAGTGGTACTACCGCAAGTGCTTGCGGTACTACCGCTCCATAGAGCAGTACTACCGCAAGTACAGCAGTAGCCGTTAGATCAAGCACAACTAGGAAAACGGTGAGACGCTCCAAAGTGCAACGGAAAGGAAAGACATGTGTACGTGTTGATTCCACCCGGACCTTTCCGACGCGGACCCCTCTTAATAGTACGACTCTCCTCGACTCAAATCCACCAAAGAGAAACGTAGAACAACGCCGTCTTCAATAGTCTTCGAGGGGCATCGAATCGTCTCGTGCCTAGTGATGAAGCGTCCCGAGAAACTCAAGGCACACGATTAGTCCATAAAAGCATTGTCATCAATCACCAACACACCTAAGGGATAAATATGCCCTTACAATCTCCCCCTTTTTGGTGGATTGATGACAATATGGGATTTGCACACAGATGAGATAATATTAAGCAAGGGCAAACCCCTCCTCTCTAGAATATAGACGGGCTCCCCCTAGATGTGTGCAATCTGGATGGATGCTTTGGACTGCATAGCACACAAGCTAGGATCACCACTCCCCCTATATTTTTAGAGACAAAGGCACGATAACTAACATCTAAGCAGATCATAGCACAAAGGTAGCACAATATATCACAAGCTCGCTAAGATAGATAGAGTGCATATGTCTTACACCATATGAAGAAAAAGCAAGCTGAAACGAGGTTCAAACGAGAACGAGAAAGCAGCAAACACACGAACACGAGCAGCGACACACGACTCAAGAAATCCCTACACTCTCTCCCCGGCATCGAGACGCCAAAAAGGCAGAGAGGACAGCTACACACAAGAGGTGACTCAAGCAGCAGGGAACTCGTCCCAACCCTCTCCGTCGGACTCCTCGGCAGCAGGGATGGTCTCCTCGACGTCCTCCTCAGAATCAGTCCACCAGAGCCTTGCTTCTCCATCCACTCGGCCTCCGGAGGTGATGTGATCCTCAGAACCACCAGACACGTCCTCGTTGTACAGTTGCAAGATCTTCTTGTCCCGGCGGCGACTCTCCTTAGAAGCCACGTGAGTCTGTCTTGTCCCTTGGCTTGCATGCGAAAGAGTCTTCATCTTGTCCTTGACTTCTTGGCCCACGAAGGCATAGAGGAACTGCAGGAAGGCCTAGCAAAGACGGCCAGCGGCAACATCCTCGGCGCCAACATCCTCCTCATCAACGGCAGCCCTAGTAGCGGACGCCTCAAAGACGAGTATTAGTGTTGGCCCGGTTGGGCTTGACACGCGAGCAGATGGATTCATGGCGAATCGATGCAGGAGCAAGGAACTCCTCACCAGGAACATCTTCTCCCAAGTCTTGAGATCGGCAAAAGCAGATAGGGCCCATAGATAGGCACCTTGCGGTTGAACACCGCAAACCGAAGCTCACACCACATGATGTGTGAGACATCAAGTAGCTGAGTCTGAGACAAACGAGCCTCCTCGCAAATGAGCATCATATCCACCATATAAGCATGAACCTTGTCCTTGTCACCAATGCGAGGGAACAAGGAGTTGCGGAAGATGCGATACATGATATCCAGAAACGAGTTGAGCACCAACCCCGTCTTACCATTGGCGAGCGCCTTCTCAACATAGTAGGGCGCAAGCTTGTCCTTGTTGGCAGACACAAAATTGGCATGGGGGCGAACACCCACGGGAGTGTCGAGCCCGTCATCGAGAACCCGGAGCAAATCCATGAATTCCTTCCGGTAGCGATCGACTTCGACCATTGGTCATCCAGGTCATCCTCCGCTCCTCATCAGAGTGAAAGTATACTGAGGCAAAGAACCGATAGATAAGCTCAGGGTCATAATCAAGGTGAAAGGATATCACATGCTCAATATCAAACTGCTCCACCAAGTCCAGAGCCTCTCCAAAGTACTAACTGAACTTGTCCTTCCGCATGTGATGCATATCAATCCATTTCACATCCACGTAGGTATTCTGCTTGTTTTTTATGACATCCAAATAGGTGAGAGTCTGTTGCTTGTTCCAAAACAGCTCACAACCTCTCGGCTGTAAGAACGAGGGTTCACATACGGGTGGAGTTGCACGAGGCGGACGTACTCAGTTGGGGTATCTCGTCCATGCCCTTAGCGGGCTCCTTGTTCTTGCTAGCTGATGTCTTGCCATGGCGCTTGGGGCGGAAGGAGCCCTCTGGTGCTTCACAGGTTCTTGTGACGCTTGGAGCCGGTGTCACGACTGGGATTGGAACGGCGAGAACCACCATGTGAGACACACACGCAAAACACCAACGAAATGCAAAGAGGATCAATGCGAAGACCACGACAAAGCACAAGAAACACATAGAAAGTATATGTGAAAGTTGCCATGAGATAAATGTGAGCCACGGTAGTACTGCCAGAGCCTGCGGTACTAAAATTTTAGTACCGCTCCAGTCGCATGATAGTATCGTGGCGCTGTGATAGTACCGTAGTTGGAGCGGTAGTAAAGTGTTAGTGCCCTTGATGGTAGCGGTAGTACCGCGCCAGACGGGCGGTAGTACCGGACTAGCGGTAGTTCCGCGCCAGGCGGGCGGTAGTACCGCGCGCGTCAGATCCAAACATCAGTTCGAATCTGAAAAGAACCGCGAAACCATGGCGGTGCTACGGTGATCAAATCTAGCACAGGACAAAAATACAAGTATAATTCCTACGCAAAGCTACTCTCCTTCATCCTACACTTGCATGGAAAGAGCCTAAGAATCTCTAGAACACACAAGTCTCCCCCAAAAACCTAGAGGCAAAGAACTCAACAAAACGAGAAGAGGTTGGGGAAAAACCTGGGTCCATAGCAAGAGCACGTGGTGGGGAAAGATCCCACCGGACGGAATCACGGGAGGGCAGCCGGAGGAGGAGATCCGGCGACGAACGCCGTCTCCGATCTTGAGCGTGGGAGAGAGAGACGACGTGGGGAGGGGAACTGCGAATGGGTATGGGGGAGTTAGAACTCCCCCTGCCCGTCCTTATCCCCACGCGCCCTTGTGGCGCGGTAGTACCGCATATCATCGCGGTAGTACCGCTCGGGCGGAAGTACCGCACAGAAGCGGTAGTACCACTCACCCAGGCGGCAGTAAAAAATTACTGCCGCGTGGGGGCGGTAGTACCGTGCTCCCCACACGCGGTAGTACCGTGGCTGGCTGCAGTAGTACCATAGCTGGCCGCGGTAGTACCGTGAGCTCAAGACACAGTAGGTTTCAACACGAGAAGAAGGTCTTTGCAAAGGAACTAATCACACAAAGGATACCACAGGAACACGCACAAACCAAAGGCATAAAGACAACAAGAAACCACCATGCGACACAACCTCTCAAAAGGAGAGGGCGGTGGCCGGAGCCACCTATGTTTGAGTTGGATGGTATGGCACCGCGAAGAATTATCCTTGGGCCCATGACCAAAACTCATCTTTGAAGCACAAGTACCATAAAATATGGCTAATGTGAAAGAGTTGATCTATTTATGCATAATGGGGGGGAGGGAGAGTTCATTGAGAGAACAACACTCCCCCTATGTCCATGCCTACCCCTAAACTAGACAACAAGTTGAGTGTAGTGAGGGGTGCAAGGGTTCAAGTCACATTGCTCGAATCAATGATATTTAGCTCATGCCTTAACTTCATGAAATCTTGCTTCATCCAAGGGCTTCGTGAAGATATCTGCAAGGTTATCGTGAGTGTTGACATACTTGAGCTCGATCCCCCCTCGCCTAATGTGATCCCGAATGAAGTGATACCGAATCTCAATATGCTTCGTCTTGAAGTGTTGCACCGGGTTGAGAGAAATCTTGATGGCACTTTCATTAACACCAAAGAGGCACTTTGTCACAAGTGACACCGTACTCCTTTAAAGTTTGCCTCATCCATAAGAGTTGTGCACAACTACTACCGGCCGCCACATACTCCGCTTCGGTGGACGAGAGAGACACACAACTTTGCTTCTTAGAAGACCAACTCACCAAAGAGCAACCAAGAAATTGGCACCCTCCGGAGGTGGACTTCCTATCCACTTTGTCTCCCGCCCAATCGGAATCCGTATATCCTTAAAGCTTGAAGTTTGCCCTCTTGGATACCATAAGCCAAAGTTTGGGGTATGAGCCAAATATCGAAAGATTAAGCTTGACCGCCACATAGTGACTTTCCTTTGGTGCGGCTTGAAACCGTGCACACATTCCCACACTCAACATGATATCCGGTCTAGATGCACAAAGGTAAAGCAAGGAGCCAATCATGGAGCGATATACCTTTTGATCCACCGCTTTACCATTGGGATCAATGTCAAGTTGGCACTTGGTAGGCATTGGAGTAGAAGCCGGCTTGCATCACTTAGCTTGAATCTTTTTAGCATGTCTTGAGTATATTTGGCTTGGTTGATGAAGGTTCCTTCTCTTCTTTGTTTGATATCAAAACCAAGGAAGAACTTCAACTCTCCCATCGAAGACATCTTGAACTTGGAGGTCATGAGAGCGGCAAAGTCCTCATTGAAAGCTTTGTTAGGGGAACCAAAGATAATATCATCAACATATAGTTGGCATACAAACAACTCCCCTTTGACCTTCTTAGTAAAAAGAGTGCGATCGATTTGCCCCACCTCAAATCCACGATCTTGTAACAACTTCGGTAAGGTGGTCATACCACGCCGTGGGGCTTTTTAAGGCCATAGAGTGCCTTATCAAGTTGATACACATGATCCGGGAAGTAGGGGTCCTCGAACCCGGGGGGTTGCTTGACATAGACCAACTCATTAATAGGACCATTAAGAAAAGCACTTTTCACATCCATTTGTTGCAACTTAAAGTTGTTATGGGAAGCATAAGCAATCAACAAACGAATGGATTCAAGGCGAACAGCAACGGAGCAAAGGTTTCACCGTAGTCGATACCCTCGACTTGGGAGTAGCCTTGTGCTACCAATCTTGCCTTGTTGCGTAATGATGTTCCCATGAGCATCTTGCTTGTTCTTGAAAATCCACTTGGTTCCAATGACGTTGTGGTTCCCGAAGGCCTTGGCACCAATCTCCACACCTTGTTGTACTCGAAGTTGTTGAGTTCTTCATGCATGGCATTGAGCCAATCCGAGTCTTCGAGCGCCTCATAGACCTTTTGGGGTTCAACACAATGCATAAACGCGTGATGTTCACAATAGTTTGCCAATTGTCTCTGAGTGCTTACCCCTTTCTTAGGCTTCCAACCACATTCTCCATGAGATGGCCTTTGGTGGTGAGTTTGGAAGCTATCTTGTGACACGACGCTCTAATTCCTCCTCGGATGTGGAAGGAGGAGGTTAACTTGATAATCTTGAGCGCCCGTCTTGAGCTTGATCTTGATCTTGAGCTTCTTCATGATCTTGAACTTGCTCGAGGGGAGGAACTTGACCTTGGGCATCATTTGGAGGTTCACCACCATCTTGAGATTGATCTTGCCCTTGGTCTTGTTCACGAGGTTGAGGGCCTTCACGTTGTTCTTCGGAAGCGTGTGGGTCATGAGTAGGTGATGGCTCCACATGAGTGGAGCATTGTCCTTCTCCTTCGGCCACAAGGGGTTCCTCAATGGGTAGAATATGACCAATACCCATTCTTCTTATGGCTTGAGGAGGAATTTCATCACCTACATCACAAGTACCACTTTGCTCCACTTGGGAGCCGTTATTTTCGTCAAACTCCACGTTACATGTCTCCTCAATGAGTCTGGTGGACTTGTTGAGAACACGGTAAGCATGAGAGTTTGTAGCATAACCAACAAATATGCCCTCATAGGCTCTAGCCTCAAATTTAGACAAGCGAACACCTTTCTTGAGAATGAAACACTTACACCCGAACACCCGGAATTACTTGAGATTGGGTTTGTTTCCGGTGAGTATCTCATAAGGAGTCTTGTTCAACCCTTTGCGGAGATAGAGCCGATTGGATGCATGACATGCGGTGTTGATGGCTTCGGCCCAAAAGTTGTATGGAGACTTGAACTCCGCCATCATGGTCCTTGCCGCATCCATCAACGTTCGGTTCTTCCTCTCTGCAACACCATTTTGTTGAGGGGTATATGGTGCAGAATATTGATGCTTGATCCCTCATCACTAAGAAACTCATCCAAGGTGTAGTTCTTGAACTTCGGTGCCGTTGTCACTTCTTATTGTCAAGATCTTTGCATTATGTTGACGTTGAGCTTCATTTGCAAAGTCGATGACGGTTTGTTGAGTCTCATTCTTCCTCTTGAAGAAGTATACCCAAGTGTATCTTGAATAATCATCCGCAATCACCAAGCAATACTTTCTACCCCCAAGACTATCAAAGGATGGAGGCCCAAAGAGGTCCACGTGCAGGAGCTCCAAGGGTCTCTTCGAGTAGATGATAGTCGTGGGAGGGTAAGCAAATCTCATGAAGCTTTCCTTCGATACAAGCAATCGCAAGCACGATCTTTGGCAAAACTAACATTTGTTAGTCCACGGACATGGTCCCCTTGAGAAGACTTTGAAAAGATCTCATATTGACGTGGGCTAAACGGCGATGCCAAAGCCATCCCACGTCAACTTTAGCCATTAGGCATGTCGCGATCTTAGTGGGTCGCTTCGAAAAGTTTATCACATAGAGACCGTTCTCGACATGCCCAACAAAGGCTACTTTAAGAGTCTTGCTCCACAAGAGGGCCACGGTATCAATGTCAAAGAAGGTGGCAAAGCCCATGAGTGCAAGTTGACGAACGGAAAGTAAATTGTATGCAAGGGACTCAACAAGCATGACTTTCTCGATCGTTAGATCATGAGAAATGACAACCTTGCCAAGACCCAATACCTTAGAATGTGAGGCATCACCCCACTTGACATTTGTGGGCATAGATGGAATCTTTTGCACGTCCACCACCAAGTCCTTGCTTCCGGTCATATGATCCACTATCGAGCAACCATGATCCCCCACCGTAAGCAAACGCCTACAAGAGATCAATGCTTGGTTTTAGGTACCCATTTAGTAATGGGTCCTTTGATGTTGGTAACAAGGGTCTTAGGAACCCAAATAGACCATTCAATGTACTCATAAGAAGAACCGACAAATTTAGCATAAACATGCCCATCGCTAGCACGACACAACACATAAGAGGGGTTAAAGTCGCCGGCTTTATTAGGAGAGATGGCTTTGCCCCTTTTGGCATCACCACTCTTTGCATTGTTCTTCTTCTCCTTAAGAGCTCCCTCTCCCTCTTTCACAAAAGTTTGCTTAAGCGGGGGAGGTCGTTTGGTCTTGTTATTCTTCTTCTATTCCTTCTTCTTGTTCTTGGACTTGGGTGAGAACCCAACTCCCTCCTTGCCCACAACTTTCTTTTGATTGCTCAAAAGGTCATTTAGGTTCTTCTCACCTTGTATGCATGACACAAGACCTTTCTCGGGTTGTCCCTTCAACTTGGCATTCTCCTCCACAAGATGCACATGCTCACAACACGGGTTAGTAGCATTTGCATTATCAATTAAGACCATGTGAGGAAATGTGGCCTTTTCCTTGGTTATCTTAACTTGGAGTTGAGCATGAGACTCCTTGAGGTTTGCATGAGCACCTTTCAAGACCTTATGGGCCTTGTCAAGTACATCAAACTCCTCCTTGAGTCTAGCATGATCAACCCCAAGGTTAGCCTTCTCGGAAGTTAGAACACGAGACACAACAAGAGCATGATCAAGATCTTTCTTTAATTTGGCATGGTCATCGCTAGTGACTCCTCAAGAGCCAAGCGATGTCCACGCTCTTCCTCAAGAGCATTAGAGAGATCCGATATCTCATCGGCATAGTCACGACTATGACCTTCCATCTTAGAGATGGTTTCTTCGTGAGCCTCGATCATGTCATTGGCTTCACCAAGTTGTTCCAAGAGAGCAACGAAGTGCTTCTTGGATTTGCCCTTGAGCTTACTCATGAAGGACTCAAATTCAATTACCTCCTCATTAGACCCCTTACCATCATCAAAGCCAACCGTCGAAGAAGGATTAGGAATGATGGTGGTTTTGATGTTGGGGGTTACCTTGTTGGTGGCTTTAGCCATGAGACACTTGGCGGTGATGTTCTCGTTGGGTGAATCAAGAGAGACACGGGGAGTTGTGGCAATGGCAACGGATGCCATGGCCATTGCTTCACTATCTTCATCATCATCGTCATCCTCACGGTATTCTTCTTGAACCACCAACCCGCGAGTAGGAGTCTTCTTGGTGAAGTTGTTTTTGTTGGGGAAGGACTTGGCCTTGTCTTTTCGGATAAACTTGCTACCATTGTCTTCCCGCTTCTCGCAAGGGCAATCCGCAACGAAATGGCTCACATTGCCACAGTTGAAACAAGTTCTAACTCGTTGCTTGCCCTTGAGGCCACTTGAGCTGTTCTTGTTGAAGTTGGGTCTTGTATTCTTCTTGCTCCAAAATTGTCTTGAGGCAAGAGCCATGTGCTCATGATAATCATATTTCGTGTCTTCGGGGTTGCTCTCCTCATCTCCTTCTTCTTCCTCTTCTTCCACACCAACCTTGGCCTTCAAGGCAAGGTTGGGCTTCTTTGCCCTTTGAGAACGGAGCACGACATTGTCGGCGGTCTTGTCCAAGATGCTCATTGCAACGAACTCATCCAACACTTCACTTGAGGTCATGGAGTGGAAGTCCGGTCTTTGACGAATGACGGAGGACATGGCCTTGTTGTAGGGCATCATGGCCTTGAGGAACTTGCGCTTGATCCAATTTTCATCTGTCCTTGCTCCCATGATCTCGTAGTGAGACCCTTGAGTTTGGTCACTCTTGAAAAGAGCTCACGGGGTTCTTCATCTTCTTTCATTGCAAACTCATCGGCTTCATCTTGTACCACTTCATAGTTGGAGCGTTGAATGCTAGCACTTCCTCGATAGAGAGACACAACGCATTGCCACGCGTCTTTGGCCATGGCATGAGGTCGAAGGTGAGGGAGATCTTCGGGAAGGATTGCATCTTGGATGATGAAGAGAGCACTCTAATTGAATTGATTATCCACGGCTTCTCGAGGGGTGAAGTTGTTTTGGTCATGTGGATAGAAACCTTCTTCAATGATTATCCAAAGGTTAGTATTCACATGTTTTAAATGGCGCTTGAAACGATACACTCAAGAATCAAAATCCTCATTTTTCACAATCTTAGGAGGAGGACCGGCATGATTTAAATGAGTAGAGGGAATCGGTCCTCCATAAATTGGAGGTTCCACATGGGCAAAGATGCCGGTCCCATTTCTACCACTAGTAGAAGGACTCTTCTCACTGTTAGCTTCCCCCTTGTCGGAGGTAGCATCCGTCACCTTGTTAGTGTGATCACCCACTTTCATCGGCGAGGTGGACAATTTAAGCCCTTCAAGAAATTTAGTAAGCATGCTTTCAACCTTGGTCGTCATGGAGTCTTTCAATGTGTCTAGAGCCACATTGAATTCCTCACGAGAGACCGAGGTTCCCCCATCGGCCGTAGACGAGATAGGATTCACACCGGAGTGCTTCTCCGCACCGTCTATGGTGTCAACCATACTCTTCGGACGGTAAAGTCCTTAATAAAGAGACGAGGCTCTGATACCAATTGAAAGGATCGATATGGTTGACTAGAGGGGGGGGGGTGAATAGGCAACTAACAATTTTTAAGCTTTTCTTTAACAAATTAAACCTTGCGACAAAGTAGGTTGTCTAGATATGCAACTAAGTGGACAACCTATATGATGGAATGACAACTAGCACACAAGCAAGCAATAGATACAACACAAGTAAGCTTGCAAAAGTAAAGGGACGAAATAACCAAGAGTGGAGCCGGTGAAGACGAGGATGTGTTACCGAAGTTCCTTCCTTTTAAAGGGAAGTATGTCTCTGTTAGAGCGGTGTGGAGGCACAATGCTCCCCAAGAAGCCACTAGGGCCACCGTAATCTCCTCACGCCCTCACACAATGCGAGATGCCGTGATTACACTATTGGTGCCCTTGAAGGTGGTGACCGAACCTTTACAAACGAGGTTGGGGCAATCTCCACAACACTTGGAGGCTCCCAACACTACCACAAAGCTTCACCACAATGGAGTATGGCTTCGAGGTGACCTCAACCGTCTAGGGTGCTCAAACACCCAAGAGTAACAAGATCCGCTAGGGATAAGTGGGGGGAATCGAATATCTCTTGGTGGAAGTGTAGATCGGGCCCTTGTCACCCAATCCCGAGCAAATCAACAAATTTGATTGGCTAGGGAGAGAGATCGGGCTAAAATGGAGCTTGGAGCAACAATGGAGCTTAGAAATGGAAGAGGTAGTCAACTAGAGGTAGGAGACGCCCCTTTTATAGTCAAGGAAGAGATCCAACCGTTATCCACAAGTTCAGCCTGCGACATGCGGTACTACCGCTCCAGGAGCGCGGTACTACCGCTCCAGGAGCGCGGTACTACCGCAAGGCCACGCGGTACTACCGTGGAGGGCCACGGTACTTCCACGGCAGCAGCAAAGGTCGGGACTAGCTTCGACCGAGAGCGATTACTACCGCTTGCAGCGGTACTACCGCTGCCCCTTTGCGGTACTACCGCAAGGCAGGAAATCAAAGCCTCTGAAGAGCGGATGAAATAAAATACATCCGTGCCTACTTCCGAAAAAGAAGCGGTGCAAAAACCCGGCGGTACTACAAGACGAGGTAGCGGTACTACCGTTAAGGCACGGATGTAAAAATACATCCGCTTCCTACTCATGACGCTTGGCGGTACAAGGTATGAGGCCCGCGGTACTACGACTCCAAGGGAGCGGTACTACCGTGGCCACCCGTATTACTGGCGTGGAGCGGATGTAAAAATTACATCCGTCCCTACTACCGTGCGGGGCGACACTAGGCACAGGGGCTACGGTACTAAGGCTCCGTGAGGAGCGGTACTATCAGTGATTCAGCCGGTATTATCAAGAGTGTTATGCGGTACTACCGCTTCCATAGAGCAAGATTACCGCAAGTACAGAAAGAGTCACGATCAAGCACAACTAGGAAAACGGTGAGACGCTCCAAAATGCAACGGAAAGGAAAGACATGTGTACGTGTTGATTCCACCCGAACCTTTCCGACGCGGACCCCCTCTTAATAGTACGGCTCTCCTACGACTCAAATCCACCAAAAAGAAACGTAGAACAACGCCGTCTTCAATAGTCTTCGAGGGGCATCGAATCGTCTCGTGCCTAGTGATGAAGCGTCTGAGAAACTCAAGGCACACGATTAGTCCGCAAAAGCATTGTCATCAATCACCAAAACACCTAAGGGATAAATATGCCCTTACACAGTTGATCGTACGCGAGGCAGTTTCGAGGCAAAACTTATGCCTTTTGTTGAAACAAAAGAAGTGTTCCCGGCATTTGGAAAATGATAGATTTAGGAAATTCCTCCCTCACAAATATCTAACTTTTTTTTCTAAATTAGATGTACATAGACACATTTTAGTATTATGTCCGTATATAGCCCATATTAAAATCATGCAAAGCATCTTATAGGGAGAAGTTCACTTTCATCAAGAAAACTGTCCGGGTTCAGCACGTCTCGGACTTTCTATCAGATCTGGTGGCCAGCGATCATTCAGAATATCTCATGCATCTTGGAAACTCCTTTCCAAATTCTGGCAGGATAACTGATGGGGAGAAGAACACTGAAGGTGGTTTCAACCACTCCCTGTTTCTCTCGCGCCTGAAGATTAATGGTGCTACAAAAACAGAGGATCCAAACTTCCAAACCTCTCCGCCACGAAGCCCCACAAAAAACACGTGCAAGACGACGCTGCTCAGCCCGGTCACCCCTCTGGAACTGGGTGGATCCCCGGTTAAACCATGGATGAAGCTCGAGAGTGTGGCCGTAGGGGATGCAGCCAAAGAGACGGTGCCGCGGCGGATTGCCTAGTACGCAACACGAAGCTGAGAGGGAAAAAAGCCTGGAGAATGAGGCGCGAAAACTTCAGGCTCGAGAAGGAAGAAGATTAAAGTTTGGCTGTTACAATTTTTGTGCGCAAGTTTGTAATATGTTCAAAACTACTCCCTCCGTCCCAAAATAAGTGTCTCAACTTTGTACTAGCTCTAGTATAAATCTGTACTAAACTCAAGACACTTATTTTGTGACGAAGGGAGTATTAGACTGTCTAGTTTCTGCTCTGCTGTCTACTGTTTAGTTTTCTCTTTCTTTCTTTTGCTTGATCGGCGATGAACATGCAAGGCATGCCTGTTTTTGTGTTGTTACTTTCCTGGTCTCATCAATAAAATGGGGCCGGGGGGTTTCAAAACCCCCTTTTCTCTAAAAAGCGATAATGCTGTGCACCATATACGCGAAAGCGGTTCATCGTTCATGCAGTCATGCTTCACAAGTTCAGTCTATCAGCAAAGAGCTTCGGTCAGAGTAACAGCATACGCCACATGCAGTGAAACCGTAATCGAAGATCAAAGAGCTTCTGTCAGAGCATAAGGAAAACCACCGGCACATGTCGCCGGTGCGATCTTCTTGGCCAGACGATTCTGTTCGAGCAGTTCCTGAACATTACTCTGTTCCCAGCTGAAGTTCACAGATCTACGGCTTGCTGTGGATTCAGAGCCATTTCTTGAGGAGGAGTGGCCTTGTACGATATACCGGAGCCTACAGCCGCGGCCGCGCTGCCGCGGGGTGGTCCTTGACCTTGCCCCACACGGCGGGCCACATCGCCTTCCTGATCTCGGCCACGACCTCCCCGTCCCAACCCCTCGCCGCGAGCCCCTCGGCCGCCGCGACGGCCGCGGCCACCACGTCTTCGACGCCGCCGTCCGCCGCCGCGTCCACGATGCCCAGCGGCAACGCCTCCGCCGCCGTCATCTTCTTCCCCCCGAGGACCATGTCCCTCCTGGCCGCTGCGTTCGGAACCTTCTGCCGGAGCAGCTCCCCGAAGTAGTCGGCGAACTTGAGGCCGACGTCGACCTCGCTCATGTACAAGAACCCGCGGGAGGCGCGCATGACGACGGAGTCGTGCGCGAGGGCCAGCGCGCAGCCGGCGGCGGCGGCGTGGCCCGTGACGGCGGCCACGGTGGGCATGGGCAGCGCGAGGAGGTCGGCCACGAGGGCGCGGAAGGCTCCTCTCATGGAGTCGTGGAGGTGGGGCGGGACCGTGCGCGCCCAGGCCTGGTCGAAGCCGTTGGAGAAGTACTTGCCCTCGGCGGCCAGCACGAGGGCACCGGCACCGGGGGAGGCGCGGACGGTGGCCACGGCGGAGCGGAGGGCCGAGATGAGGGATGGGCTGAGTCGGTGCTCGCCGGCGCCGGTGAGGGTGATGAGGTGGACGCGGCCTCGCTTCTCCACTGTGCACATGGTTCGCTTGTCCATTCGGGGATTTGGGGATCGCGAGGTGATCGAGTGTTTACGTTTTCTCTATTATTAAGACACCCGTATCCGGCCATCATACGAAATATACAGTCCTCCCTTCGTCTCATGATATATGAGCGCTTTTGACACTAATTATGAAACGAAGTGAATAGTATCTTTCATTGACAAGGGGCATATGTGTTCCCCGACCCCGCGTCCCTCCAAGAGGTGACTCACGGCCGCAGCCAGCCCACCCCTCCTCCCCTCTTCCTCGCCGCCGCTGAGGATCTCTGCCGGCAGCGGGTGGGCCTTCCGTGGGTGCAACTCCCCTTTCCCTTGGCGGCCGCGCAGCTCCTGTCCAACAGTGTTCCTGATGACATGGTGTTGCGAGGCTCAACTGGCCAGTGGCGGTATGTGGGCGAACTACACTGTGGCGCGCCCTTAAGTGTAGCGACAGTTGGGGCTTGTCGATCCCCTCAATCCGGGTCTAGGAGGGTTCGTGGAGCTCGGCCCAAGGCTACGTGCATGCGTGATGGTGTTGCCTCGTTGGCTGCTGGGGTTAGAAAAAGTGGTAGGCGTAAGTGTGGCAGTGGGCCTTCGCCTAGTGCTAGGTGATAATATAGTTTTTACTAGTATGCATATTTATGGTATTATATGTGTATATGGCATGATTTCTTGCTCGGGTAGACAATTTCTTGCTTGCTCTGACTAAAGTTCCATGTATGCCCTAGGCGAGCCGTTTGGCATCGTCTAGCGCCTAAGCGTGCCTAAGCGTATGCTAGGCACAACTTTTTCCAACAAAGGCTGCTGCGTCTTTGGGCTCTGGTCTGCAGGGTTCAAGCCATGGTTGTTGGCAAGCGCGGTGTGGACAAGATTCAGATCATGTTGGGTGCCATGGTGGTGCAGGTGGTTACGATGTGTTCGGCGTGTGGTGGTGTAGGTGGGGCGTGTAGATACTGCTTCAATGGCATGGTGTTGCGGCTACGGTGGAGTGAACAAACATGGCGGTGTTGCCCTTTCTGGTGAGCAGGGGCGTAGGTGTGCGACAATTTCAATGAAAGTCCGGCACGTCTCCGGACGGTGCGAGCAGCGACGACACCCGTGGGTGTCGTCGTTCCCCTCCTTAGAGGCGTCATGGTGGAGTGCCAGCACCTCGCTCCCTTTCACTTGGTTTGATGTCTCCGGCGAAAGCCTTGGTTCGGATCCGGATCGATGATGTTGGCATTCTCGGCGTCGTTTCCCTGTTGTGAGCATCGCTTATGGAGACATGGCTTGGAGGTTCTACGTTGCATTCCTTTGGTGCTCGCCGTTGCCCAAGATTCTGATTCAAGGGAGCTATGTACACCGTCGCGGGTCAGTCCAAGATGATGGCTTTCTAGGGGCTGTTCAAGTCCCACATCCACCTGCCACCTCTTTTAGGCAATCAAGGGTGGTTAGTGTGTCAGCAAGGAGAGTTCTTTGGAGTTTGTTGCTCTTTGAGGGTGGTCGGTGTTGGTTGTGACACGATTTTGTTGGTCAATTTAGGGAAGGCACATTTGCATTGGAGTTGCATTGGGTGCGTTCAAGTCGGTCTTGATGTTTGCTTCTCACTGGTCTATGGTGGGAGCTTGTCTAATTTCTTGTACTTTATCCTCTGCCTTCTAAAAAGTACGGCACACAATTTGTATGCTTTTAGAAAAAAATCATGTATCTTTTATATGCAATTAGTTAGCCTCCACTAATGTATTTCTTTCAACATATTGATACGTCTTCAAGGTATCTACTTTTTCAAACACCTTTACTATTGTTTTGACCTCTAATTTACATGATTTGAATGAAACGAATCCGGACTCATACTGTTTTCAGCGGAACTACCATAGTGTTATTTTTGTGTACAAATAAAAGTGCTTGGAATTGGATGAGGGTTTTTTGGAAATTTATTTTGGAATAAATAAATAATATTGGAGCAAAGAAGTAATGGAGGGGGGCCATCAGACGGGCAGGTGGTGCAGCCACCCCAAGGCGCGCCACCTGCCGTGTGGGGTCTCTCACCACTGCATTGACTTGATTCTAGCGCTATAATTTCCCATATATCCCAGGAAAAACACAAAAAAATCATCATGTTTTACAGTACGGAGCCGCCGCCACCTCATGTTCTCCATCGAGAGCCCTGGTCTGGAGTCTGTTTCTGGCTCCGGAGAAAGGGATTCATCGCCGTCGTCATCACCAACCCTACTCCATCAACATTTTCATTATGCTCACATCCATGTGTGAGTAATTTTCTATAGGCATATGGAGGTAGATGGGATTTCTTATGTAACTGTTGTCAGATTTGTTAGAGCCTAATCCCTAGTATCCACTATGTTCTTGGGGTCGAATGAAAGTTATAAGGAATTATTCAAATCATAGATCTTCATATATTTAATAATGCTCTGAATCCCTTATCAAAACTCATGTTTGATACAGCTGCATGTAGAACAATTATAAAAAAAATCGGTTGAGGGGGCTAAAAAGCTACTTGGTGATATGCAAGAAAACCATGCCCAATGACATGTTTACAGATCTTTAAAAAGGTAAATTCCAGTGTAGAAGAAAATTATGAAGATATGAAGTAATAGGTATGATGAAAAGGTAAGTAAGATGTTCCTGTTAATGCTATTACTGATGTTGTGTTAATGATGTCAACTCATTACTCGAAATAATTATAATCCTAATTGGAAGAACTAGAACTATGCTTCTAAAATTTCTAGGCCACCATATCCTAGCAACCAAGGAGCACATTACAACTATAATGGAGCGAGCAATGGTAATTTACGGTACGGAAAACCGTCAATAGTCCCGGTAGGGTGGAGCGCGTGACCAAATTTTTCAGAAGGGATCTCACACGAGGGGTTTACCCAGGTTCGGACCCTCATGGGTACAATATGTGTGGGAGCTACCGGGACGATGAATAGATGTCAGGGAATTTCAAACTACCCCTGACCTCGCCATATAAAGGGGGATGAGGCCTAGGGCCACACATCCTACGAGCCGACCTAGAGCCACAATCACATCGGTTTGGGGGGGGGGGGGTCTCTTTGACTTGTACACAGAGACGGAGAACTTCTCGTAGGTCGAAGGGCCGTGGCTATGCCCTATTTTGCTGGGCCTTGAGGTCAGCCCAGCGACGGGCCTCCCGGATGATGGGCCATCGTTGATTCAACATAGCGTCGGTGGCCACCGAACTTGTTTAGAGTTTGCCCATGTTGTCTCCCGAGCCGTTGAAGAACAAAATTCAGACGAGCTCCTACCGTATGAAATGAGTTAATTGTTCCGGGTCCAGCTTGTCCGGGCTTCCTCTCTATTCTTGACAGTCAAATCATTGAAAGTGATATAAGGGCCCTCGTAGCCGCGGCTGGAGGGAGGAGATGGATGGGCTCAACACGGGCGGCGGTGAGAGGAGTCAAAACCCTAATGAGAGGGGGAAAGGTAGTAAATTTACAGGGACGACTTTGACTATTGTTGAAGGACAAAACTATAAATTTTGTTTTAAATCTGGATTACCCAAGTTTAGGTGGGTATTGAGCAAACGTATATGCTGATCTGCTCCCTCCATTGTTCACGACGTTTGCAGACCAAATCGAACGTTCTAAACCATTGATAGTCACAAGTAAGAAAGAACTGGTTGTGTGAGTGCCCATGTTCATGCTTCACAAGCTAAATCTATCAGCAAGAAGCTTCGGTCTCATGAAACGAAATCAGAAGCGAGATCAATACCCCTTCCGTTCAGAATTATTTGTCACAGAGATGAATGTATTTAGACGTATTTTAATTATAGATACATCTATTTTTATTCACTTTTAAGACAAGTAATTTGGAACGGAGGGAGTACATCACACCAGGAAAACTACCAGCACAACGCCCGATCGCAGTTCATCATCAGAAGGCAGTTCCACTCGATTATTCAGTTCCTAGATGTCTACGACATGCTGCAGATTCAGAGCAATCCTTCAGAAGCAGAGGAGCCTACAGCCGCGGCCGCGCTGCCGCCGCCGCCTCGGCGCCGTAGTCCTTGACCTTGCCCCACACGGCGGGCCACATGGTCTTCCTGATCTCGGCCACGACCTCCCCGTCCCACCCCCTCGCGGCGAGCCCCTCGGCCGCCGCGACGGCCGCGGCCACCACGTCCTCGACGCCGCCGTCCGCGGCCGCGTCCACCACGCCCCGCCGCACCGCCTCCGCGGCCGTCATCTTGTCCCCCCTGAGGAGCATGTCCCGCCTGGTCGTGGCGTCGGGGACCTTCTGCCGGAGCAGCTCCCCGAAGTAGTCGACGATCTTGATGCCGGCGTCGACCTCGCTCATGTACAGGAACCCGCGGGAGGCGCGCATGACGACGGAGTCGTGCGCGAGCGCCAGCGCGCAGCCGGCGGCGGCGGCGTGGCCCGTGACGGCGGCCACGGTGGGCATGGGGAGCGCGAGCAGGTCGGCGACGAGGCCCCGGAAGCCCTCGCTCATGGTGGTGTGGAGGTGGGGCGGGACCGTGCGCGCCCAGGCCTGGTCGAAGCCGTTGGAGAAGTACTTGCCCTCGGCGGCCAGGACGAGGGCGCCGGCGCCGGGGGAGGCGGCCACGGCGGCGCGGATGGCGGAGATGAGGGCTGGATTGAGGCGGTGCTCGCCGGCGCCGGTGAGGGTGATGAGGTGGACGCGGCCGCGCCTCTCCACGGTGCACATGTTTGCCGTGTCCATTTGGGGGGATCCGCAGCTGGTGACCGAATTTGTTGCCAAGGGCGGCTGGACTTGCTGTGGTTAACCTAATCACCTCTTTACACGAGCTTCGCAGCAATTTCGTTCTCTCTTACCATTGGCTAGTTGGCTCATGAGTCATCACGTATGTATCGGCATACCATATAAAACTTTCGCCATTAAAAATAGCCAAACTGACAGCGAAACTAATGATATTGGTTTCGACCCTTGAATGACATCGAGCAAGTAGAAACCGGACAGGAATTTTTGGGACATCATTCCACATGCACCTTATAAATAGTAATTCTGAGAAAAATGCGGGCAAAATTCAGAAAAATTGAAAAAAATAAAATATCTAGCAAACATGGTTGACCATTCTACTCTCTATGAAGTTTCACAAAGAAATGAGTAAATGACACCCCGGGCATTCTAGGCAAAAATGACAAAAATCTCTACGGAATAATGAGTTCAGACTGTATTTTCTACACTACAGGTGAGTGAAATGGTCGACCAAGTTTGATATCGCAAAATTTGAGAAATGTTTGTTTGTGAAATGTATTTTCGGCAGAAACCTTCGTTTCATATCTTCAGAAAAGAGCAACAGTAATGATAATAACCAAAATTACAGTTCTAGGTTGGTGCAAACGTAAAACGGGTGGAGAAAATATTTACATATGCTGCATAATAGTTACAGTTCTAGGTTGGTTTCATATCTTCAGAAAAGAGCAACAGTAATGAAAAGATACAATGGTCATCACGTAGGGCGCACGAAATTCGGGTGGAAGAACCAAAAACTTAAGAGAAGATTCGAGAGTAACCAAACAAAAGGCAGGTCATCACATAAGCCAAACATATACTCTATTGTTCAAAGAGGATAAAACAGTAGTGAGCCTCTTAGACGAAAGGGCGGATCAAACAGAAATCATCCAGCTTGAGTACAGGCAAAACTGACAAAGCATTTTGGTTTCTAGGTAACATACATATCCAGCAACCAGGTGAACTTCATTAACTCAAGGTCTAAAGAGAGCTACGTCCTTCTTAGCTCGCATGGGACTTGTTGAGGATGACACCCTCGTACTTGACCTGGAACCACTTCATGGCGTCCTCCTTGGTGACCCTCTGGTGGATACCGACGCGGGCCTTGCACCTGCGGCGGCGGGAGACGCGGTACCCAGCACGCTCGAGCACCACGAAGAAGTCCATACCGTAGATGCCGGTAGATGGATCGTACCTGATCAGGAAACAAGGTTAGTTTCTGTCCTTAAAGAAGTGCCAATCTTCATTGCACAACCATTGTGAACTCGTATGCTGGTGTGCTATCAGCAAACAGACAGAACAATGTACTGGAACTACTTGGTAAATGAAGGTAGTAGCACCCCAAATACAAAGGTTAGGAAGGACCTAGGCAGTGGCAACACAATGCGTATCCAAACTAAAGTCAAGCAGTGATTTGCACTATTACACTGAAGAAGAATAGTTGTCCACAAGGATTCCAATAGATTGTCAAATATTAACAGTGCCAAGATGAAGGAAGCAAAGCCCTGCATGTACTCCCATGTTGTTAATTGAACACTTGAGAACCAAGTAAGGTATTGGCAGATGAAACAACTGAGTAAATACATCCAATCTAAGGATGATGATTCAGCCCATTTCATCTAACAAATGTTCTAAGCATAAGGAAATAATGAGTGCAATAAACATCTCTTAGGGAATTCAGAGATTAGAGTAGCTGGCTAATGATAATGTAGCCCCTGCTACTAGAGCCAAATAGCAGTCTCGGTTCTCAACTCTCAAACAGTTCCTATAGCTGCTCTAATGATTTTGATCTCAGCTACTTAATAATGATGAAACAGAATTATCTACTTGATTAATAAGTATTAACCAGTCAGTGCTGCCACCATCTCAACTTACTTCATGCCGAGATCGATGTGCTCCTGGATACCGAAGCCAAAGCATCCGGTGTCGCTGAAGTTCCTCCTGAGCAGCTCATACTCCTTCACCTTCAGGCCACTCTCCAGCAGCTGCATCGCCTTCTCACCCCTGATAGTGACGTAGCACGCGATCTTCTCATTACGCCTGATACCGAACGACCTGACAGTGTACCTCGCTGCAGTAGCACAATACCGTTCCTGTTAGGACCACAAACATTGACCGCATTTGACATGTCAAAGTGGCACAAGTCGGATTTAAGAAACTCACCCTTGGAGAACACTGGTGACTGTCCGCTCAGCTGCTCCAGCACCTATCAAATTAACAACAGCAATGCAGTTAACATCCATCAAAGATTGGCAGTTAAGCTGTATTTTTCAGAGACCGGGAATGCAGAGAAATCAGTTTTAACTACTCGGTGCCACTCAGATAACACTCATTAAGGTCAATCTACAACTTGCAAAATGGAGCACCGAGACAACAGGTAGTTACATGGTAGTAGCATCAGCATCAGAAGCCGATGCATGCCCTACAAGCAAACTACAAAGGACACCCCAGATAGGATAGGCCAGTGCCGAGATCAGATAGATGCAATTCCACAAACTAGAGCACTAGACTGCAAGAACAACCAGGGCTACTAACAACCAACATATTGACATCTGCAAGGAACTAATCTGAATCACACGCGCGCGAGCGCATCAACGAGGCGAGCGGGAGGGCAAATAGACAGGCAGGCAGATGTATACCTTGGAGGCGCGGGTGAGGCGATCTCCGCTCTCGCCGACGGAGATGTTGAGGACGAGCTTCTGCACCTTGATGTCCCGCATGGGGTTCAGCTGCTTCTTCTCCGTCGACTGCGAGCACCAAAACACAAACAACACGGCGTCGTGAGAACAACAAGAACCTCAGCAGTCCAAAGGATTTGCAAGAACTGACAAGACGGAGGGGAACTCACCATGGCGGCGGGATCTGGGGAGCAGCGGCGGGGTAGAGGAGAGGGGGAGGGGGAGGATGGGAGGGGTTTAAAGCGTGGTGCGGGGCGGCGGCGGCAGCGGCTTTGTAGGGAGGGAGAGGAGGAAACCCTAGCGCGGAGGGTGCTTATATGCCTGCAATTACGTCCGTGCCCCCGAGTAAGGTGTAGAATGGAGGGGTGGTTTAGTAATTTTGGTTAAATCTGGGTTTAGGAGCGCAAAAAAGGGAAAAATTCCGTCGCCGGGACTTGAACCCGGGTCTCTCGGGTGAGAGCCGAGTATCCTAACCACCTAGACTACGACGGAAGCTGGCTATCTGGTCGAGATTCGTTCATAAATCTAGTCGTTTTTGAACTGGTGAACAAATAGACATACAAAAATATGAAGGTGGCGTCAGTTTCTCGAGTTCAAACATGGCAGAAAGTTAGCCTCGAAAAACGCATTAAGCCATATATAGATGGAAGGAGAGAGTACTATTTTTCTCCATATCACTATCGAAAAAGGCTTTCGTCTCGTTTTATATATAAAGCAACGACCATCCACAATCCAGGTGCAAATGCACGTCACCACAACACACGCATACACTCAAAGTCAGAATACATAGGCGATGAGCGCAGCAACATCACCCCTAGTACTACAAGAACAACCGGAGTCCTCAACCGTGAACACGCCACCGTGAAGAGATAAAGCCGCATACGACGGCCTGCGTGCTCCAAGGCAGCGTCTTCAGAAAGGTTACAACACCAGAGTGTCGCCGCCGTCCGACCTGAGGATCAGATTTTTCCCTAGAGCAACACGACAGGCAACGAGAGCCGTGACGACACCTTTAAGAAGGGAACGAGCTCCGCCGCCGCTGGTCCGTCCGAAGATAGATCAGGTTTTCACCCCGGCCAACACTCATCGCCACCGAACGACAAACCTCGGCGACCACGCCTCCCACACGACCATGGCCACCGGGCAGCACCGAGCCACGGACTCTGCCCATGAGCACCGCGGAACCACCACCAGGACCGCCGACCCGACATTCAAGATCTTGACACCACCTCACCCGAGACCCACCGCTGCCCCAACCAAAGATACGAGCGAAAAGGACCCGCCTTTCTCACCCCTTCGCGGCCCCCAGCGCCGAAACCAAATGGGCTGGCCTAAACTAGCCTCCATCGACCCGTCCTGCGTCATCGGGCATGAGATGAGCTCGGTCCTCGAAAGTGCAACTAATCCCCAGATGGTTTTGGCAATTCATAACAATATATACCTTATTGAACTAATGTCCATTCAAGATAAATATTTCAGCATGTTCAATGATTGGCATGGCAATGAATAGAGATGTTGACTCCTCAAAATGCTAAGGAAATGGATTGGCAAAAAGCTCAAGACTCTACATTTTTGTTTAAGTGATCCAAGATCACATTGAGTCCATAGAAAAGCCAATACTATTAAAAGGGGATGAGGTGTCGCTTCTGATCTTGTTGCTCAAGTGCTTAGTGATATTGCTCCAAAACCCACAACCACTTTCTCCATCCAAATATGTCTGAATCCTAAACTCCAACTCGGCCCCATCGGTATTTTTTACTCGGAGCCACCAAGTTCATATGGACTTAGCCACTTCCAAATCCGTAACAATTCGGATCCACCGATATGGATCTCAGTCCCACCGAGATGGCCTTGCCAACTCTCTGTTGCTTGTTGCGACTATTTCGGTCCCATCGAGAATTACAATCGGTCTCACCAAGATGGCTTGACCGATTCTCTATTGCCTTATTGCTTCACTTCGGTCCCATCGAGATTTTGTTTTCCCTAAGCCCTTGCACATTGGCCCCACCGAGTTGTTCCCGTCGGTCCCGCCGAGATTCCCAACATTCATATTTTTACACAAATCAGTGCCATCGAGTTTTCTGACCGGTGGCACCGAGATGGGTCAAAAGTGTGTAACGGTTGGATTTCGTGTGGAGGCTATATATACCCCCACCCCTTCTTCCTCGTTGAAAAAAGCCATCAGAACGGGCCTACACTTCCACCATTCATTTTGAAAGGATCGATATGGTTGACTAGAGGGGGGGGGGGTGAATAGGCAACTAACAATTTTTAAGCTTTTCTTTACCAATTTAAACTTTGCAATAATAAAGGTTGTCTAGATGTGCAACTAGGTGGACAACCTATATGATGCAACAACACTAGCACACGAGCAAGCAAGGATAAGAACACAAATAAGCTTGCACAAGTAAAGGGATGAGATAACCAAGAGTGGAGCCGGTGGAGACAAGGATGTGTTACCGAAGTTCCTTCCTTTTGAGGGGAAGTACGTCTCCGTTAGAGCGGTGTGGAGGCACAATGCTCCCCAAGAAGCCACTAGGGCCACCGTATTCTCCTCACGCCCTCACACAATGCGAGATGCCGTGATTCCACTATTGGTGCCCTTAAAGGCGGCGACCGAACCTTTACAAGCAAGGTTGGGGCAAACTCCACAACAACCGAAGGCTCCCAACACAACAACACCACGAAGCTTCACCACAATGGAGTATGGCTTCGAGGTGACCTCAACAAATCTAGGGTGCTCAACACCCAAGAGTAACAAGATCCGCAAGGGATAAGTGGGGAATCAAATTTCTCTTGGTGGAAGTGTAGATCTGGCCTTCTCAACCAATCCCGAGCAAATCAACAAGTTTGATTGGCTAGTGAGATAGATTGGGCGAAAATGGAGCTTTGAGCAACAATGTAGCTTTGGTGGAAAGAGGTAAGTCAACAAGGAAGAAGACGACCCCTTTATATACTGGGTGAACACATCCAACCGTTGCCCCACTAAACAAATTTCAAGACAGAGCGGTACTACTCAGCTAAGGAAGGGCGGTACTACCCGAGGGCATTACCGCCTCACCTAAGCGGTACTACCGCTTAAAGAGAAAGGCAGGCCATCGTCACAGAGCGGTACTATCATGGAGTAGAGCGGCATTACCGCTCAGAGCGCACTACCGCTCCCATCGCAAGAACTAGTGCCGCAAAACCCGACACGAGAAAACATCGTCTCGAATCGAGGCGGTAGTAGGCGCAGTATTATCGAGGTAGTAGTCGAAGCCATGAGCGGTACTACCGCTCATCGGAGCGGTACTACCGCTCTGGAGCGGTACTACCGCTAGGGGCTTCGGTACATCACCGTAGGTCGCGGTACTATCACCGCACAAAGTAAATCGAACGAACGAGAGAGGGCAGCTCCAAATATGAAAAAGGAAAACGACGGGTGATAAGGATGTGTACGTGTTGATTCCACCCTAGTCTTACCAAAGCGGATCCCCTCTTAATAGTACGGTGACTCCTACGAAACTAGTCCACCAACAACGAACCGCAGAAGCTACACCGTCTTGAATAGGAACACCGAGAGGAGGAAATCGTCTCGTGCCAATGGATGATCTTACGAAGAACTTAACGCCATACGATTAGTCCGCAAAAGCATTGTCATCAATCACCAAAACCACTAGGGAATAAATATGCCCTTACAATCTCCCCCTTTTTGGTGGATTGATGACAATATGGGATTTGCATAAACACGATATAGTAAGCATACAAACCCGACGGTCCTAACATGTAGTTGGGCTCCCCCTCGATGTGTGCTATTTAGATAAGTGCTTTGGACTGCACAAAGACACATACTCGGATCAACGCTCCCCCTACATTTTAGAGACCAAAAAACTAAGCATGGTGAATGAGAGCAGCATGGATGAAATAACAAGAGAAGCACGCAACTCATGAGCTAGATAGACATAGATAATGATACTGAAGGGTTAGGGTAGCATATGTCTCACACCATATGACTCGAACTTAAGTCTCACAGACAAACCAACCAAAGCAAGCCAACTAAAACACAAATAAGACAAGCCACACGAAACGAAAGAGACACAACTCGCAAATCCCTAAACTCTCTCCCCCTTTGGCATCGAGACACCAAAAGGAGAGGGAGCACTGCTACGGCCCCAGGTGAGAGCAAATGAGGGACACACGCATCAGAGCCCAGCAGAAGCATCGGCACCACCGTCGTCAATCTGGAAGTGCTCGGTCTCAGAGTCGGTCCATGGGCGATCTTCTGAATCCACTCCTCCTCCTCGGTGGCTGGTCCTCGAGATCCACTCTGGGCTATGGCGCCTAACCGACGCATGAGCTCCTTGTGTGACGACCTCGGGCCTTCTTCTCACCCACGTGAGCCATGTCTTCGACCGTGAGACTCCATGCAGAAGAGCTTCTTTACCTTGGCCTTGAGCTTCGGGCCCAAGATGGCTCTGTCCCGGAGGGCACGTAGTCATCATCCTCATCCTCGACCTCGGCCTCCTCGTGGTCTCCATAGCGGCAGCAGATGACGGAACACGGTCTTAGGGGCTTGAGTGCCCCGATTATCCTTCTTCCTCGGACGCTTGACATCGTGAGAAACCAAGTCTCCAAGCTCCAAAGGTGCCACCTTGGGATAGACACGATACGGGCCTTCTCAATGAGCAGCATAATGAGCGGACCATAAATCGGGCACTTGCGCTCGGAGATCGCAGAAACTAGTTCGAGACCACATAACATGAGAGATATCCAAGGACTCTCCTGCTCTGCCCTTCTCCTGCCGATGTAAGATAAGCATGTCCACAAGATAAGAGTGAACTGGTCCAGATTCGATGCGAGGGAAAAGAGTCTCTCTGAAGATACGGTGAAGTATATCCAGATAGGCGGGCAGCTCATAAGTCTCCTTCTTTGTATCGGGGTTGATCTTGAGTGCGGTAGGGCCTGAGCTTGCTTGTGAGTGGCCGTGGCTCGACGGTGGGGGCGAAATCCGACGGCAGACTCAAGTCCAAGATCTTGCACCCCAATCAACTGCATGAAAGCTTTCCACTTGATCGATAGCAACTTCCCATTTGTCATCCGTGTCGAGTCCTGTCCTCATCGATCCCAAGGTGAACCGTGGCATAGAATCGAGCCACAACATCAGCATCATAGTCCTTGTTGAATTGCATGATCCCGAGAATGTTCAGCTGAGTGCACATCTCAAGAGCTTCACCAAAGTAGTCAGGATCACTCTGCATATGCTCGATGTCGATGGAGTGCACGTTGACATAGAGATTCTTCTTGGCCTTAAGAACATCAAAGAAGGTGGCAAACTGGAACCTGTTCCAGAACGGACGGTTGACCAAAGTGGGATCTTGTTCAACCTCATACGGGTTGCGTCGGCGCCTCGCCCAGAACTCCTTAGGTGGCATCTACGCGCAGTTTTGCCCGGCTTTGACTTGGCCGCAGGCTTCTTACGCATTTAGGGAGGAGGTGGAGCACTAGAAGATCCTCCGAAGGCTCAGAGGTGCGGTAGCGCTTGGACGTAGTACGACCGGGTTGACACGACGAGCTTGATGCTCAGAACCTCATCACGGAACCACACACACAAAACACGCAAACAGCCGTAAGAAAGCAGTATAAGCCACAAAAGCGAACAAAGAGGATCACGAAGAGGGAGGAGTAAGATGGAATTTGGTAGAGGGCGGTAGTACTGCGTGACCCTTGAGCGGTAGTACGCTCAAGCGGTAGTACTGCGGGCAGAAGCGGTAGTACTGCTTCGAAGCGGGAAACAGCCGTTTCCTACTACCGTGGTCGATCCGTACTTCCGTCCTACCAAATTCAAAAATACTCCAACCAAACACTAATCCAAACTGCCTAGAAGCCTTCTCCATCCTACTCAAGCCTAGATTTGGCCAAAAATCTAAGGATGCAACTGCTAATGCCCCTAAGAAGCTAGATTGAAAACCTAGACAAAAAGAACAAGAGAACGGGGCAATACCGCATCCATGGCAAGAGGACGAGGTGGGGATCGACTCCACCGAAGGGAATGGAGAGGGACGGCCCGGAGAGGGAGATCCACGGAGCCCTCCAAGGCGCCGATTCTTGGAGAGAGAGACAGCGAGGGGCGGCGAATGGGTATGGGGAGAAGAAACTCCCCTGCCTCAATAACCCCGCCACGCCTCCAGTAGTAGTACTTCTGGTGGGCGGTAGTACCGCTTGGAGCGGTAGTACCGCCAGCAACCAAAAGAGGGGCCTCTTAGGCAAAAAAAAGAAAATACACCGAAAGAAACAGGAAGGCAATGACAAGAGAAAGACCAGCAAAACACAACACACAAAACATGAACCGGAACCCACTCCTTCAAAGCAAACAACACAAAAGGAGCAAGCTCAGGCCTCTCTCAAGAGAGGGCGGTGGCCGGAGCCACCTATGTTTGAGTCAATTGGGATGGCACATGAAGAATTATCCTTGGGTCCATGACGAAAACTCCTCTTTGAAGCACAAGCGCCATCAACAATGGCCAAAGTGAAAGAGTTGATCGTTTTATGCATAAAGGGGGAGGAGAGTTCATTAAGAGAACAACACTCCCTATGTCCATGCCTACAGAACTAGACATCACATTGAGTGTGGTGGGAGTTGCACGGGTTCAAGTCACATTGCTCAAATCAATGATATTTAGCTCATGCCTTAACTTCATGAAATCTTGCTTCATCCAAGGGCTTCGTGAAAATATCTGCAAGGTTATCATGAGTGTTGACATATTTGAGCTCGATCTCCCTCGCCTAATGTGATCCGGATGAAGTGATACCGAATCTCAATGTGCTTCGTCTTGAAGTGTTGCACCGGGTTGAGAGAAATCTTGATGGCACTTTCATTATCACACCAAAGAGGCACTTTGTCACAATTTACACCGTACTCCTTTAAAGTTTGCCTCATCCAAAGGAGTTGAGCACAACAACTACCCGCTGCCACATACTCCGCTTCGGTGGACGAGAGAGACACACAACTTTGCTTTTTGGAAGACCAACTCACCAAAGAGCAACCAAGAAATTGGCACCCTCCTAAGTGGACTTCCTATCCACTTTGTCTCCCGCCCAATCGAATCCGTAAATCCTTCAAGCTTGAAGTTTGCTCCTCTTGGGTACCATAAGCCAAAGTTTGGGGTATGAGCCAAATATCGAAAGATTCGCTTGACCGCCACATAGTGACTTTCCTTGGTGCGGCTTGAAACCGTGCACACATACCCACACTCAACATAATATCCGGTCTAGATGCACAAAGGTAAAGCAAAGATCCAATCATGGAGCGATATACCTTTTGATCCACCGCTTTACCATTGGGATCAATGTCAAGTTGGCACTTGGTAGGCATTGGTGTAGTAGCCGGCTTGACATCACTTAGTTTGAATCTTTTGAGCATGTCTTGAGTGTATTTGGCTTGGTTGATGAAGGTTCCTTCTCTTCTTTGTTTGATGTCAAAACCAAGGAAGAACTTCAACTCTCCCATCGAAGACATCTTGAACTTGGAGGTCATGAGAGCGGCAAACTCCTCATTGAAAGTTTTGTTAGGAGAACCAAAGATAATATCATCAACATATAGTTGGCATACAAACAACTCCCCATTGACCTTCTTAGTAAAAAGAGTGGGATCGATTTGCCCTACTTCAAAGCCACGATCTTGTAGCAACTCGGTAAGGTGGTCATACCACGCGTGGGGCTTGTTTAAGACCATAGAGTGCCTTATCGAGTTGATACACATGATCCGAAAAGTAGGGGTCCTCGAACCCGGGGGGGTGCTTGACATAGACCAACTCATTAATGGGACCATTAAGAAAAGCACTTTTCACATCCATTTGTTGCAACTTAAAGTTGTGATGGGAAGCATAAGCAATCAACAAACGAATGGATTCAAGGCGAGCAACGGAGCAAAGGTTTCACCGTAGTCGATACCCTCGACTTGGGAGTAGCCTTGTGCTACCAATCTTGCCTTGTTGCGAATGATGTTCCCATGAGCATCTTGCTTGTTCTTGAAAATCCACTTGGTTCCAATGACGTTGTGGTTCTCCGATGGCCTTGGCACCAATCTCCACACCTTGTTGTACTCAAAGTTATTGAGTTCTTCATGCATGGCATTGAGCCAATCCGAGTCTTCAAGCGCCTCATAGACCTTTTGAGGTTCAACACAAGAGACAAACGCGTGATGTTCACAATAGTTTGCCAATTGTCTGCGAGTGCTTACCCCTTTTCTTAGGCTTCCAACCACATTCTCCATGAGATGGCCTTTGGTTGTGAGTTTGGAAGCAATCTTGGCGGCACGACGCTCTAATTCCTCCTCGGAGGAGAGATGAGGAGGGGTGACTTGATCATCTTGAGCGCCGTCTTGAGCATGATCTTGCCCTTGGTCTTGTTCTTGAGGTTGAGGGCCTTCACTTTGTTCTTCGGAAGCGTGCGGGCCTTGGGTTGGTGATGGCTCCACTTGAGTGGAGCATTGTCCTTCTCCTTCGGCCACAAGGGGTTCCTCAATGGGTAGGATGAAGCCAACTCCCATTCTTCGTATGGCTTGGGGAGGAATTTCATCACCTACATCACAAGTGCCACTTTGCTCCACTTGGGAGCCGTTATTCTCATCAAACTCCACGTTACACGTCTCCTCAATAAGTCCCGTGGATTTATTGAGGACACGGTAAGCATGAGAGTTTGTAGCATAACCAACAAATATGCCCTCATGAGCTCTAGCTTCAAATTTAGACAAGCGAACACCTTTCTTGAGAATGAAACACTTACACCCAAACACCGGAAGTACTTGAGGTTGGGCTTGTTGCCGGTGAGTATCTCATAAGGAGTCTTGTTCAAGCCTTTGCGGAGATAGAGCCGATTGGATGCATGACAAGCGGTGTTGATGGCTTCGGCCCAAAAGTTGTATGGACACTTGAACTCCGCCATCATGGTCCTCGCCGCATCCATCAACGTCCGGTTCTTTCTCTCCGCCACACCATTTTGTTGAGGGGTATATGGTGCAGAATATTGATGCTTGATTCCTCATCACTACGAAACTCATCCAAGGTGTAGTTCTTGAACTCGGTGCCGTTGTCACTTCTTATAGTCAAGATCTTTGCATTATGTTGACGTTGAGCTTCATTTGCAAAGTCGATGACGGTTTGTTGGGTCTCACTCTTCCTCTTGAAGAAATATACCCAAGTGTATCTTGAATAGTCATCCACGATCACCAAGCAATACTTTCTTCCTCCAAGACTATCAAATGATGGTGGCCCAAAGAGATCCATGTGAAGGAGCTCCAAGGGTCTCTTTGAGTATATGATAGTTGTGGGAGGGTGAGCCTTTTCATGAAGCTTTCCTTCAATACAAGCACTGCAAGCACGGTCTTTGGCAAAACTAACATTTGTTAGTCCACGAACATTGTCCCCCTTGAGAAGACTTTGCAAAGATCTCATATTGACATGGGCTAAACGGCGATGCCAAAGCCATCCCACATCAACTTTAGCCATTAGGCATGTCGCGGTCTTAGTGGGTCGCTCTGAAAAATTAATCACATAGAGACCGTTCTCGACATGCCCAACAAAGGCTACTTTAAGAGTCTTGCTCCACAAGAGGGCCACAGTATCAATGTCAAAGAAAGTAGCAAAACCCATGACTGCAAGTTGAAGATCTGAAAGCAAATTGTATGCAAGGGACTCAACAAGCATGACTTTCTCGATCGTAAGATCATGAGAAATGACGACCTTGCCGAGACCCAATACCTTAGAATGTGATGCATCACCCCACTCGACATCGGTGGGCATAGATGGAATTTCTTGCACGTCCACCACCATGTCCTTGCTTCCGGTCATATGATTTGTTGCTCCACTATCAAGCAACCATGATCCCCCACAGGAAGCAAACCCCTACAAGAGATCAATGCTTGGTTTTAGGTACCCATTTGGTAATGGGTCCTTTGATGTTAGTAACGAGGGTCTTAGGAACCCAAATAGACCATTCAATGTACTCATAAGAAGAACCAACAAATTTAGCATAAACATGCCCATCACTATGCACTCAAGACAACACATAAGAAGGGTTAAAGTCATGGCTATGTTCGTGGGGATGACGTTGTCCTTCTTGACATTGCCACCCTTTGCACGGTTCTTCTTCTTCTTGGAAACACCCTCTCCCTCCCTCACAAAAGTTTGCTTGAGAGGGGGAGGTTGCTTGGTCTTGTCATTCTTCTTCTTGTTCTTGGGCTTGGGCGCGAACCCAATCACCTCCTTGGCCACTACTTCCTTTTGATTACTCAAAAGGTCGTTAAGGTTCTTCTCACCTTGAATGCATGTGGCAAGGCCCTTTTCAAGTTGGTCCTTCAACTTGGCATTCTCCTCAACAAGATGCACATGCTCGCAACACGGGTTAGTAGCATTTGCATTATCAATCAATATCATATGAGGAAAGGTGGCTTTCTCCTGGTTAGCTTCACTTGGAGTTGATCATGAGACTCTTTGAGACTAGCATGAGCACCCTTCAAGACTTTGTGAGCCTTGTCGAGAGTGTCAAAGTCCTCGTTGAGTCTAGCAAGATCAACTCCAAGCTTTGCCTTCTCGGAACTAAGCACACGAGACACAACAAGAGCATGATCAAGGTCTTTCTTTAATTTAGCGTGATCATCGTTGTGTGACTCCTCAAGAGCCAAACGAAGGCCACGCTCTTCCTCAAGAGCATTGGAAAGATCCGAAATCTCATCGGCATAGTCACGACTATGCCCTTCCATCTTAAGGATGGTTTCTTCATGAGTCTCGATCATGACATTGGCTTCACCAAGTTGTTCCAAGAGAGCAATGAAGTGCTTCTTGGATTTGCCCTTGAGTTCACTCATAAAGATCTCAAATTCATTTTCCTCTACATTAGTCCCCTCATGTTCATCAATGCAATCCGTCAAAGAAGAATGATTGATGATGGTAGTTTTGATGTTGGGGGTTACCTTGTTGGTGGATTTAGCCATGAGGCACTTGGCGGTGATGTTTTCATTGGGTGAACCGAAGAGAGACACCCGAGGAGTCATTGCAATAGCCACGGAGGCCATGGCAACCGGTTCACCATCCTCATCATCATCATCATCATCCTCATTGTACTCTTCTTGAACCACCAAGGCTTTGTGAGGAGTCTTCTTTGGAAAGTTGCTCTTGTTGGGGAAAGACTTGGCCTTGTCCTTACGGATGAGCTTGCCACCATTGTCTTCCCTCTTCTCATATGGACATTCCGCAACAAAGTGACTCACATTGCCACAATTGAAACACGTCCTTACTCGTTGCTTGCCCTTAGGGCCACTTGAGTTGCTCTTGTTGAAGTTGGGCCTTGAGTTCTTCTTGCTCCAAAATTGTCTTGAAGCAAGGGCCATGTGTTCATGATAATCATACTTAGTATCTTAGAGGTTGCTCTCTTCTTCTTCCTCCTCTCCATCTTCTTCGACAGGCCTTCAAAGCGTGGTTGTGCTTCTTTGCTCTTTGGGAGCGCTTTGGGAGCGAAGCACCGCATTGTCGGCGGTCTTGTCCAATATGCTCATAGCCACAAACTCATCCAACACATCACTTGAGGACAAGGTGTGGAAGTCCGATTAGTTGACGGATGACGGAGGACATGGCTTTGTGGTATGGCATCATTGCCTTGAGAAATTTGGCGCTTGATCCAGCTTGTCATCGGTGTCCTTACTTCCATGATCCCGGAGGGAGACGGCAAGCTTGGTTACTCTCGATAGAGCTCACGAGGTTCTTCTTCTTCCTTCATTGCAAACTCATCGGCTTCGTCTTGGACCACTTCATAATTGGAGCGTTGAATGCTTGCGCTTCCTCGATACATGGAAACCACCTTGAGCCAAGCATCTTTGGCACGGATGTAAGGCGGAGATGAGGGAGGTCGTCGGAAGGATTGCTTCTTGGATGATGAAGAGAGCATTCTCATTGAATTGATGGTCCACGACCTCTCTTGGAGAAAAGTTGCTCGGATCATGCGGATAGAAACCTTCTTCAATGATTCTCCAAAGGTTAGTGTTCACATGATTTAAATGACGCTTAAAACGATAAACCCAAGAATCAAAATCCTCCTTTTTATCAATCTTAGGTGGTGGACCGGCATGATTCAAATGAGTGGAAGGAATCGGTCCACCATAAGCGGGAGGTTGCACATGGGCAAAGATGCGGTGCCATTCTTATCACTAGACGAGGGGCTTTCTCACTAGTAGCTTCCCCTTATCGGAGTTAGCATCCGCTCCCGTGTTGGCGGGATCACCCACTTTCAGTGCGGTGGAAAGTTTAAGCCCTTCTAGGAAATCCTTAAACATGTCCTTAACCTCGCTCGTCATAGAGGTTTTCAATGTGTCCAATGCCACATTGAATTCCTCACGAGATCGAGGTACTCCCATCTCCGTAGATGATGTCGGATTCAAGATCGGAGTGCTCCCCACATCATCTACGACGTCAACTCATACTCTTGGACGGTAAAGTCCTTAAAAAGAGACGAGGCTCGATACCAATTGAAAGGATCGATATGGTTGACTAGAGGGGGTGAATAGGCAACTAACAATTTTTAAGCTTTTCTTTACCAATTTAAACTTTGCAATAATAAAGGTTGTCTAGATGTGCAACTAGGTGGACAACCTATATGATGCAACAACACTAGCACACGAGCAACCAAGGATAAGAACACAAATAAGCTTGCATGTAAAGGGATGAGATAACCAAGAGTGGAGCCGGTGGAGACAAGGATGTGTTACCGAAGTTCCTTCCTTTTGAGGGAAATGCACGTCTCCGTTAGAGCGGTGTGGAGGCACAATGCTCCCCAAGAAGCCACTAGGGCCACAGTATTCTCCTCACGCCCTCACACAATGCGAGATGCCGTGATTCCACTATTGGTGCCCTTGAAGGCCACAATCGAACCTTTACAAGCAAGGTTGGGGCAAACTCCACAACAACCGGAGGCTCCCAACACAACAACACCACGAAGCTTCACCACAATGGAGTATGGCTTCGAGGTGACCTCAACAAATCTAGGGTGCTCAACACCCAAGAGTAACAAGATCCGCAAGGGATAAGTGGGGGGAATCAAATTTCTCTTGGTGGAAGTGTAGATCTGGGCCTTCTCAACCAATCCCGAGCAAATCAACAAGTTTGATTGGCTAGGGAGAGAGATCGGGCGAAAATGGAGCTTTGAGCAACAATGGAGCTTGGGGGAAAGAGGTAAGTCAACAAGGAAGAAGACGACCCCTTTATATAGTGGGGGAACACATCCAACCGTTACCCCACTAAACAGCCTCAAGACAGAGCGGTACTAAGGAAGGGCGGTACTACCGCCGAGGGCGGTACTACCGCTCCCTACCTAGTGGTACTACCGCCGCTTAAAGAGAAAGGCAGGCCATCACACAGAGCGGTACTACAGCGGAGTAGAGCGGTACTACGCTCAGAGCGGCACTACCGCTCCCATCGCAATAACTAGTGCCGCAAAACCCGACACGAGAAAACATCGTCTCGAATCGAGGCGGTAGTAGGCGCGGTACTATGAGGTAGTAGTCGAAGCCCATGAGCGGTACTATTGAACGGATTACCGCTCGTGAGCGGTACTACCGCTAGTTTCAAGCGGTACTATCATTGTAGGTCGCGGTACTACTACCGGCACAGGTAAATCGAACGAACGAGAGAGGGCAGCTCAAAGATGCGAAAGGAAAGCGACGGGTGATAAGGATGTGTACGTGTTGATTCCACCCTAGTCTTACCAAAGCGGATCCCTCTTAATAGTACGGTGACTCCTCTGAAACTAGTCCACCAACAACGAACATGAAGCTACACCGTCTTGAATAGGAACACCGAGAGGAGGAAATCGTCTCGTGCCAATGGATGATCTTCTGAAAGAACTTAACGCGCACGATTAGTCCGCAAAAGCATTGTCATCAATCACCAAAACCACTAGGGAATAAATATGCCCTTACACATTTTCTAAGAGAGAACCACCTACTCATGTGTTGAGATCAAGAGATTCTATTCCTACCATTTGAACCTTGATTTCTAGCCTTCCCCAAGTTGCTTTCCACTCAAATCCTTCTTCGACCATATCCAAATCCGTGAGAAAGAGTTGAGTGTTGGGGAGACTATCATTTGAAGCACAAGAGCAAGGAGTTCATCATCAACACACCGCCTATTGCCTTTTGGAGAGTGGTGTCTCCTAGGTTGGTTAGGTGTCGCTTGGGAGCCTCCGACATGATGTGGAGTTGAACCAAGAAGTTTGTAAGGGCAAGGAGATCGCCTACTTCGTGATTATCTACCCGAGTGAGGCAAGTCCTTCGTGGGCGATGGCCATGGTGGGATAGACAATATTGCTTCTTCGTGGATCCTTCATGTGTGGAGCCCTCCGTAGACTCGCGCAACCGCAACCCTTCATGGGTTGAAGTCTCCATCAACATGGATGTACGGTACTACCACCCATCGGAACCACGCCAAAAATCTTTGTGTTCACTGATACGTCTCCAACGTATCTATAATTTTTTATTGTTCCATGCTATTATATTATCTATCTTGGATGTTTTATATGCATTTATATGCTATTTTATATGATTATTGGGACTAACCTATTAACCTAGAGCCCAGTGCCAGTTTCTGTTTTTTCCTTGTTTTTGAGTTTCATAGAAAAGGAAAATCAAATGGAGTCCAAATGAGTTGAAAATTTACGGTGATTTTTTATGAATCAGAAGAATCCCCCGAAGCAAAGGAGTTGGGCCAGAAGAGCCACGAGGCCTCCACAAGGGTGGAGGGCGCACCCTCCGTCCTTGTGGGCTCCTCGTGGACCCCCCCCCGACGTGAAACCGACGCCAAAAATTCCTATAAATACAGAAACCCCCGAAATGAAACCTAGATAGGGAGTTCTGCTGCCTCAAGCCTCTGTAGCCACGAGAAAACAATCGGGAGCCCGTTCCAGCACCCTGCCGGAGGGGGAAACCATCACCAGTGGCCATCTTCATCATCCCGGCGCTCTCCATGACGAGGAGGGAGTAGTTCACCCTCGGGGCTGAGGGTATGTACCAGTAGCTATGTGTTTGATCTCTCTCTCTCTCTCTCTCTCTCTCTCTCTCGTGTTCTTGATTTGGCACGATCTTGATGTACCGCAGGCTTTGCAATTATAGATGGATCTTATGATGTTTCACCCCCTCTACCTTCTTGTAATGGATTGAGTTTTCCCTTTGAAATTATCTTATCGGATTGAGTCTTTAAGGATTTGAGAACACTTGATGTATGTCTTGCATGTGCTTATCTATGGTGACAATGGGATATTCACATGATCCACTTGATGTATGTTTTGGTGATCAACTTGCGGGTTCTGTGACCTTGTGAACTTATGCATAGGGGTTGGCAGACGTTTTTGTCTTGACTCTCCTATAGAAACTTTGGGGCACTCTTTGAAGTTCTTTGTGTTGGTTTGAATAGATGAATCTGAGATTGTGTGATGCATATCGTACAATCAAACCCGCAGATACTTGTGGTGACATTGGAGTATCTAGGTGACATTAGGGTTTTAGTTGATGTGTATCTTAAGGTGTTATTTTAGTACGAACTCTAGGGCTATTTGTGACACTTATAGGAATAGCCCAATAGATCGATCAGAAAGAATAACTTTGAGGTGGTTTCGTACCCTACAATAATCTCTTCATTTGTTCTCTGCTATTAGTGACTTTGGAGTGACTCTTTGTCGCACGTTGAGGGATTGTTATATGATCTAATTATGTTATCATTGTTGAGAGAACTTGCACTAGTGAAAGTATGAACCCTAGGCCTTGTTTCGAAGCATTGCAATACCATTTTCGCTCACTTTTGTTACTTGCTACCTTGCTGTTTTTATATTGTCAGATTACAAAAACCTATATCTACCATCCATATTACACTTGTATCACCATCTCTTCGCCGAACTAGTGCACCTATACAATTTACCATTGTATTGGGTGTGTTGGGGACACAAGAGACTCTTTGTTATTTGCTTGCAGGGTTGTTTGAGAGATACCATCTTCATCCTACGCCTCCTACGGATTGATAAGCCTTAGGTCATCCACTTGAGGGAAATTTGCTACTGTCCTACAAAACTCTGCGCTTGGAGGCCCAACACGAGTCTACAAGAAGAAGGTTGCATAGTAGACATCATTCACCATTGCGTTTTCCTTCTCCAAACCCTTCCCTTTACCTATGCAATGTTTTACATTTCGCTGCTATACTCTTAGAATTACATGTGTAGGTTGATTGGTTGACTTGTCATGATTGCTAAAATATGTCCACAACTAAAATTGGGAAAAGAAAATATTTGTATTTGGTCAAGTAGTCTAATCACACCACTCTAGACATACTTTCGACCCTACAGCCCTATTGTCGAGTGAGCTCGGTCGTGCTGCCGGGCGCGAGACGAGCTTGGTCCTACTGCCGAGTGCGAGACGAGCGATGGACCGCAGCCGGGGGAGGGCCGGCCCTTCAACAAAGGTAGCGACCAGAAGAAGATCCTCTATATCTCTCAAACAACCTAGTTGAGAAATTTGTCCCTGGGCTTATCAAATGTTTCTACTGCTCTGATTTTTTTCTTTTTCGAAAAGGAGGATCACCCCCGGCCTCTCCATCTGCACGATGCATGCATCCCTTTTATTAATTATTCACAAAGACCTAACAAAGTAATACAACAATAAGTCTGAAGCCACCATCTTGGCAACATCTGTCGCTACTCCTATCCGCTTGATGAAGGGGTATCAAAAGTCCGAGCCAAATACCAAACAGAGCTCACACCAAAGCCTAACATCTAAAGCCGGAGGCCCCAACAAAGCCATTGCCTGGGTCTGGGGCACACACCGGCGCACTCACAGAGGCCGTCGCCGTCGTCTTCCACCGATCCATCTTTAGAGCAGGTACTGGCGCACTGTAGGATCGAAAGTATGTCTAGAGAGGGGGGGTGATTAGACTACTTGACCAAATAAAAACTTATCCTTTTCCCAATTTTAGTCTTTGGCAGATTTTAGCTATCTTAGCACAAGTCAAGCAATCCTAACACAATTCAAGCAAGCATGCAAAGAGTATATGAGCAGCGGAAAATAAAGCAAGCAACTTGCAAGAATGTAAAGGGAAGGGTTTGGAGAATTCAAACGCAATTGGAGACACAGATGTTTTGTCGTGGTTCCGATAGGTGGTGCTATCGTACATCCACGTTGATGGAGACTTCAACCCACGAAGGGTAGCAGTTGCGCTTAGTCCACGGAGGGCTCCACCCACGAAGGGTCCACGAAGAAGCAACCTTGTCTATCCCACCATGGCCGTCGCCCACGAAGGACTTGCCTCACTAGCGGTAGATCTTCACGAAGTAGTGTAGGACCTTGAAGTATGTCTAGAGGGGGGGGGGGTGATTAGACTACTTGACCAATTAAAAACTTTACCTTTTCCCAATTTTAGACTTTGGCAGATTTTAGCTATCTTTGAGCAAGTCAAGCAATCTACACGCAATTCAAGCAAGCATGCAAAGAGTATATAGGCAGCGGAAATTAAAGCATGCAACTTGCAAGAATGTAAAGGGAAGGGTTTGGAGAATTCAAACGCAATTGGAGACACGGATGTTTTTGTCGTGGTTCCGATAGGTGGTGCTATCATACATCCACGTTGATGGAGACTTCAACCAACGAAGGGTAGCAGTTGCTTGTGAGTCCACGGAGGGCTCCACCCACGAAGGGTCCACGAAGAATCAACCTTGTCTATCCCACCATGGTCGTCGCCCACGAAGGACTTGCCTCACTAGCGGTAGATATTCACGAAGTAGGAGATGTCCTTGCCCTTACAAACTCCTTGGTTCAACTCCACAATCTTGTCGGAGGCTCCCAAGTGACACCTAGCCAATCTAGGAGACACCACTCTCCAAGAAGTAACAAATGGTGTGTTGATGATGAACTCCTTGCTCTTGTGCTTCAAATGATAGTCTCCCCAACACTCAACTCTCTCTCACAGGATTTGGATTTGGTGGAAAGAAGATTTGACTGGAAAGCAACTTGGGGAAGGCTAGCGATCAAGATTCTTGTGGTTGGAATGGAATATCTTGGCCTCAACACATGAGTAGGTGGTTCTCTCTCAGAACTGGTAAGTTGGAAGTGTAGGTTTGTTCTGATGGCTCTCTACACGAATGAAGAGGAGGTGGAGGGGTATATATAGCCTCCACACAAAATCTAACCGTTACACACAATTTACCAAACTCGGTGGGACCGGATCATCAAACTCGGTCGGACCGATTTAGTAAACCTAGTGACCGTTAGGGTTTTCGATGGGACTGACATGCAACTCGGTAGGACCGATATGATTAGGGTGTTGGGGAACGTAGTAATTTCAAAAAAATTCCTACGCACACGCAAGATCATGGTGATGACATAGCAACCAGAGGGGAGAGTATTGTCCACGCACCCTCGTAGACCGTAAGCGGAAGCGTTATGACAACGCGGTTGATGTAGTCGTACGTCTTCACGATCCGACCGATCCAAGTACCGAATGTACGGCACCTCCGAGTTCAGCACACGTTCAGCTCGATGGCGATCCCGGACTCGATCCAAAGAAAGTGTCGAATGAGTTAAAATCGACGACGGCGTGGTGGCGACGATGATGCTCTACCAAGCAGGGCTTCGCCTAAACTCCGCTGACGATATGACCGAGGTGGAATATGGTGGAGGGGCACCGCACACGGCTAAGGAACGATCCGTAGATCAACTTGTGTTGTTGTGCCTAGAGGTGCCCCCCGCCTGTATATAAAGGAGCAAGGGGAGGGGCGGCCGGCCTAGGAGGGCGCGCCAAGGGAGTCCTACTCCCACCGGGAGTAGGACTCCCTCCTTCCTTGTTGGAGTAGGAGAAGGGAAAGAGGCGGAGAGGAGGAAGGAAAAGGGGCTGCACCCCTTGTCCAATTCGGACCAGAGGGGCTGCGCCTCCTTCCTTCGGCCTCTCTCCTCTATTCCCGTATGGCCCAATAAGGCCCATATACTCCCCGGCGATTTCCCGTAACTCTCCGGTACTCCGAAAAATACCCGAATGACTCGGAACCTTTCCGAACTCCGAATATAGTCGTCCAATATATCGATCTTTACATCTCGACCATTTCGAGACTCCTCATCATGTCCCAGATCTCATCCGGGACTCCGAACTCCTTCGGTACATCAAAACTCATAAACTCATAATATAAGCATCGCCATCGAAACCTTAAGCGTGCGGACCCTACGGGTTCGAGAACTATGTAGACATGACCTAGAACTATTCTTGGTCAATAACCAATAAGCGGAACTGGATGCTCATATTGGCTCCGAGCATATTCTACGAAGATCTTTATCTATTAAACCGCATAACAACATACGTTGTTCCCTTTGTCATCGGTGTGTTACTTGCCCGAGATTCGATCGTCGGTATCCAATACCTAGTTCAATCTCGTTACCGGCAAGTCTCTTTACTCGTTACGCAATGCATCATTCCGTAACTAACTCATTAGCTACATTGCTTGCAAGGCTTATAGTGATGTGCATTACCGAGAGGGCACAGAGATACCTCTCCGACAATCGGAGTGACAAAACCTAATCTCAAAATACGCCAACCCAACATGCACCTTTGGAGACACCTGTAGTACTCCTTTATAATCACCCAGTTACGTTGTGACGTTTGGTAGCACCCAAAGTGTTCCTCCGGTAAACGGGAGTTGTATAATCTCATAGTTACAGGAACATGTATAAGTCATGAAGAAAGCAATAGCATCATACTAAACGATCAAGTGTTGGGCTAACGGAATGGGTCAAGTCAATCACATCATTCTCCTAATGATGTGATCCCATTAATCAAATGACAACACATGTCTATGGTTAGGAAACATAACCATCTTTGATTAATGAGCTAGTCAAGTAGAGGCATACTAGTGACTATATGTTTGTCTATGTATTCACACATGTATCATGTTTCCGGTTAATACAATTCTAGCATGAATAATAAACATTTATCATGATATGAGGAAATAAATAATAACTTTATTATTGCCTCTAGGGCATATTTCCTTGAGTCTCCCACTTGCACTAGAGTCAATAATCTAGTTCACATCGCCATGTGATTTAACACCAATATTCACATCTGTATGTGATTAATACCCATAGTTCACATCGTCATGTGATCAACACCCAAAGGGTTACTAGAGTCAATAATCTAGTTCACATTGCTATGTGATTAACACCCAAAGAGTACTAAGGTATGATCATGTTTTGCTTGTGAGAGAAGTTTAGTCAACGGGTCTGTCAATATTCAGAGCCGTATGTATTTTGCAAATATCCTATGTCTACAATGCTCTGCACAAAGCTACTATAGCTAATTGCTCCCACTTTCAATATGTATCCAGATTGAGACTTAGAGTCATCTGGATCGGTATTAAAAAGTTTGCATCGATGTAACTCTTTACGACGGGCTCTTTTATCACCTCCATAATCAAGAAATATTTCCTTAGTCCTCACTAAGGATATTCTTGACTGTTGTCCAGTGATCTACTATTAGATCGAAATTGTATTCCTTTGCCAAACTCAGAGCAAGGTATACAATAGGTCTGGTACATAGCATAGCATACTTTATAGAACCTATGACTGAGGCATAGGGAATTACTTTCATTCTCTTTTCTATTTTCTGCCGTGGTCGGGATTTGAGTTTTTACTCAATTTCACACCTTTGCAACACAGGCAAGAACTTTTCTTTGACTGTTCTATTTTGAACTACTTCGAAATCTTGACAAGGTATGTACTTATTGAAAAAACTTATCAAGCGTCTTGATCTATCTCAATAGATCTTGATGCTCAATATGTAAGTAGCTTTACTAAGATCTTTCTTTTAAAGAACTCCTTTCAAATACTCCTTTATGCTTTCCGTAAAAATTCTACATCATTTACGATCAACAATATGTTACTCACATATATTTATCGAAAGGCGGTAGTGCTCCCACTCACTTTATTGTAAATACAGGCTTCACCGCAAGTCTCAGTATAAAACTATATGCTTTGATCAACTTATCAAAGCGTGTATTCCAACTACGAGATGCTTGCACCGGTCCATAGATGGATCATTTGGAGCTTGCACATTTTGTTAGCTCCTTTAGGATTGACAAAACCTTACGGTTGCATCATATACAACTCTTCTTTAATAAATCCATTAAAGAATGTAGTTTTGACATCCATTTGCCAGATTTCATAAAATGTGGCAATTGCTAACATGATCCTGGACAGACTTAAGCATCGCTTCTGATTGAGAAAATCTCATTGTAGTCAACACCTTGAACTCGTCGAAAACCTTTTTGTGACAAGTCGAGCTTTGTAGATAGTAACACTACTATCAGTGTCCGTCTTCCTCTTGAAGATCCATTTATTTAACTTGACTTGCTGATTGACGGTGTCCTGGACTAGGGGGTACTCACCACGTCGTCCCCCGATCAGTTAGATTGGGCCGAGGACCCCCAGGGCCGCATACTTATGGGCCAGTCCGGACAGCTGCCGCATACAAGGAAGATTCCACAAGACTTGGCGATCAAGACAAGGACTCCTCCCCCACCGGCGTGTTCGGCTAGGACTCTTGTTATCCTAGGCCTGTGGTGCATTATATAAACCGAGGCCAGACTAGTAGATATACAATGAACAACAATCATACCATAGGATAGCTTCTAGGGTTTAGCCTCTTTGATCTCGTGGTAGATCCACTCTTGTAACACACATCATCAATATTAATCAAGCAGGACGTAGGGTTTTACCTCCATCAAGAGGGCCTGAACCTGGGTAAAACATCGTGTCCCTTGTCTCCTGTTACCATCCGCCTAGACGCACGGTTCGGGACCCCCTACCCGAGATCCGCCGGTTTTGACACCGACATTGGTGCTTTCATTGAGAGTTCCGTTGTGTGTCCGACAAAAGGTCGATGGCTCGCCCGCAGGTCAACTGCGACTTTGGCATCTTCGTCACCAGCTTGACTGGTCACCTTGGTTCGACCAAGGACTGTGCCCTATCTCCGATCGTCATGTTCGGCCGAGGGCCTTCATCAACATCAACTCCGATCTCTATCAAGATCATGGAGGAATCATCCAGGGAGCCCGGGGGCTCAACGTCAACATTGCCCTAGGGCGACCGTACTGTTTTTTTGGACGGCGGACTTGTGTCCGCCGCCATCGCCTCCTCAAGCGTCGTTTTAACGATTGCTTCGGTGGAATTGTGCAGAATTGAGTCTGCAATAACCCTGGAAAATTTCGTCGAGTTCCGATGGAGGAATCTCTGGCAATCTCCGATATACCGGAGCCGCATTGAATCTGGACGAGAATCCGGACGAGTTTAGGTCGTGGTGTCCAGCTTCTAGCTTGGACTTCCTTTGGAAGATCCAACCGTTGATCGGCTGTGGAATTCCTATATCTACCACCCCTCAAAATTTCAGCTCGATCCGACCGTCCAAACTCCGGGAACCTTCCGATTAGTGCATCACTTTTCGGATCTGTTTTCTGCAAAACGAATCCGACCCGAGTTCGTCTTTTTATGAACGGTATTTCGGACATCCTTTTTGAAGGAAGTTTTGTATGGGGTGTTGTGTTTTGTTTCCGAACACATCCCACTATCTTCAATATCATGTTGGTGTCAAACCAGTCCGGCAATATTGCTCCACGGCTGCTGACCTACGCTAAGACACGTCGTCACTTTGTTGAGCCGAGCTCAACTTCTTCGGATCATCATCTCGGCAAGCCGAACAAGAGTCCGGCATCGCGAAGGATAAATCATCACCAACATAGCCTCCCCACCGATTACACGGAGCGGGCATACCGGCATCGCCGCACGGTCGCTTCATCAAGCCGGCATTGACTTCGGCGCCAGGCCATATTTCTTTTATTACTCACTTTGCATAAATTATTTATTATGCAACATTTTTTTAATTCTTATTATTACTATTATCTTCGGTTTGCACCATTTTTTGTGCACAGGAAAATGATCCAGCCAGACTATATCCTTTGGCGTAACCTCGGCTGGACGGGGGGCTTCGTCAACACTTCATTACCCCATGCAGGGGACTTCGGCATCACTCTGCCGTCCTGCATTGACTGCAGGCCGTGTGTCACCACTTGGGCGATGTCGAGCTCTCCGCTCCGCCACCTCGGGATCGGCTTGGGGATGGAACCTTGTCCCTCATCAAGCTAGGACCGCGTCGTCTATTCCGAACACATTAACCAGCTAAGTTGCCTTCATGCTCAAATTTTTTAATTTCTAAAGTGTGTTCGGTTCGACCAATCATTATACTTTTTTTGAAAAAAATTTGCTTGTAAATTTTTCCTTGTCCAAACTTTGTTTGCACATACTTGACGCGCTACCCGCTCATTATACCTGGGGCTTCTTTAATGAAGCTTATTAATTCGGGCTTTATGCCCAAGACATGTGTCACACTTCCGCATGTACCTTTTATTCACCATTATATGCATCGATATGACTTAAGTTTTGGCCAAGCTGGGTTGCTGGCTCTGTGCTTACCCTCACGTTCCCGATTGTTCGGCTAGGTGGTAAAGGGAGCACCTCTGCGATTATTACCGCTGGTCACCGGATGTGTAACTCAGACTGGTGAAGCCGAAAGCTAAGCGTTCTTAAGGGAATACTCGGTCGGTGAACTAAAAGATGATTTATTACCTATTTATTTACCTGCCCCAGATGTTTTTCTGCTCTTTTCGCAGTCAGGACATGCACTTTAGGGCATGCCTCGAGGAAAGGAACCCCTAATGTAACTATTCTCCTGGAAGATGTTTCTTGCTAACCATGTAATATAACATAACTAGTTGGGCACTTGTCCGATAAAGCACTAATGACCCCTACGCCTGGTCTCCACGCATGCCCCGGTTTTTATAACCGCGAGGGTATTCGGACACACTCCGGACTATTGGGTCCAGAGGTTGAAGCGAAAAGGTCCGCTACGACAAACAATCTACAATCCGGCTAGAAGGCATTCTACATGTCACCTTACATTTTATAGTCAACTTTTACCCAAGTCACTTGGGGGCTCTTATGTTTATTTGAGCCGTTTCATACTAAGTGTTTTTCTTCTTAGTCATTGCAAAGTTAAAGCACGACAGAAGCACTTTTTTTTTCTAAAGTCCAATTTTCGGATTGGCACCGAACACTTGATCTTGTTCGGACGTCAAGTTTTTACTGACGTTTTTTGGTTTTCCCAGCTTTTGGCACTTTTAAACCATTTGTGTATTTTAAGCACAAGTATCGCAGTGCAACGCCGGACACCTTTAGAGATTCGGCAAAAACATTCTCGGATATTGCTATATATGCATCGGTTCAATTGTGTCTTGATCAATAGTTGGGTTGCGGCTCCCACGCTTGCCTCCTACGTTCCGCTTCGTTCGGCTAGGTGTGCGCAAAGGGAGAACCACTGCGATTGTGCATCCAGCTCGCATGGTCAAGCACCTCAGTGGAGAAAGCCGAAAACTGATTGTCACAATAGGTGTAAACTGGTCAGCGATTCGATGACTATATTAAATGACGGGCCATTCATAAAATTGGCCGAAGTGTTTCCGGCTTGACCTCGATCGTCGCCGAACACTAATGGGGCTATTAAGCGCCTCGCCAAACTAAATCCTCGATATTTTGCTCTTACATTGAGCCGAGGTTTCATGATCATGCTTAGCATGACAACCAAAGAAAGGAACCGATAGCGGGACTATTTTCTTCTAAGACATTTCTTCTATTAAACAAGAATATAACATGTCTCTCCGCGTGCCTTTGTTTATAAAACCGTATGGCCAGATTGCCTTGTTTGTTGTAAATCTTTGCCCTCATAAAGGCTTTATAAAGTAGGACAAACACTCCTCGACATCTTGGCCGAGGAGGTTGAAGCCGATGGTCAGTCAACAAAGTTTTGTACAATGCGGATCCGAGCATTAATGACATAAAGTACTTGGATACATTGAGTCATTACACATAATTTGTGATTTTACTATGGATATCGATCCTTAATACGGCCACCCGTGCCCGCATTAAGGCTCGGGGGCTACTGGGCTTTGGGCTTATTATTTACAAATATTAACGGGGCACATCAATCCTCGATGCGGTGTTGCCACCCGACCCGGTGTCTCGGGAGCTCTTGCATTGCGTGTTCTATGCGAGAAAATTTTAAGTGCAATCTGATTTCGAGGAGATTTTGATCCTCGGGTTGGTCGGCCGCACCCAACCCGAGTCTCGAGTAATGCGAGCATGCCGCTTTTGTGTCCCAAGTATTCTGCCGAGGTAGGACTTGATCCTCGAGACCGATTTTGCAAATCAACTCGAGTCTCAGCAGCTACGAGGATCGGCGGTCTTATGTCATCCTTCATGGGCATCTCGGGTTTTAGACCGATACACACCTTCGGAGACTCTTGGCCATGTATCTCGACAGAGAATAAATTGCATCAATCAAAATATTGACAAAAATCGGCCCACATTTGGGGTGGTGCACCACCGGAAGTCCCCAAGCATAAAGCTAGGGCGCTAGTGGTCGGCTCCATAGAGGGCATTTCGGCATTAAGCTCGGCTAAACTCCTTCAAACTTCTTTGAACCAAGGTGATTTACAACACCTCGGATACAGTCTGGCGTTGGAGCTCGGATACATAGTCCGGCGTTGGAGCTCGGATACCGTCCGGCGTTGGAGCTCGGACACATAGCCCGGCGTTGGAGCTCGGATACCGTCCGGCGTTGGAGCTCGGATACATAGTCCGGCGATAGAGCTGGGAAGCAGTCCAGCATTGGTGCTCGGCTGCAAAAGATACCTCGAATGTAGTCCGGCGTTAGAGCTCGGACGCAAAAGGACACTGCCTCCCGGGAATCACTTCAAACCCGAGGTGTGGCATAAAAATAACAAGGCATTGATAAAGGCCGGAAACTTAAAGGGGCTCCTCGGATACCCGACGCATAAACTCGCCGAATGCATTTCGGCGATCCTCAAGATCGAAGATGAGAAGATTTGTTGAACCAGTTTTCAAGACCGGCAACCGAAGATGAAGAACAATTCGGAAGAATCGAGGAGCGTCCCTAACTTGAAGACCGGTTCAGGGGTTCTCGACGGTGTCTGGACTAGGGGTACTCACCACGTCGTCCCCGATCGCTTAGATTGGGCCGAGGACCCCTGTACGCATACTCATGGGCGAGTCCGGACAGCTGCCGCATACAAGGAAGATTCCACAAGACTTGGCGATCAAGACAAGGACTCCTCCCCCACCGGCGTGTTCGGCTAGGACTCTTGTTATCCTAGGCCTCTGGTGCATTATATAAACCGAGGCCAGGCTAGTCGATATACAATGAACAACAATCATACCATAGGCTAGCTTCTAGGGTTTAGCCTCTTTGATCTCGTGGTAGATCCACTCTTGTAACACACATCATCAATATTAATCAAGCAGGACGTAGGGTTTTACCTCCATCAAGAGGGCCCGAACCTGGGTAAAACATCGTGTCCCTTGTCTCCTGTTACCATCCGCCTAGACGCACAGTTCGGGACCCCCTACCCGAGATCCGCCGGTTTTGACACCGACACTGATCATCGAGCAGGTCAACCAAAGTCCCCACTTTGTTCTTATATATGGATCCTATCTCAGATTTTATGGCCTCAAACCATTTCACGGAATCTGGGCTCATCATCGCTTCCTCATAGTTCGTAGGTTTATCATGGTCTAGTAACATGATTTCCGAATAGGATTACCGTACCACTGCAGTGCGGATCTTAATCTGAAAAGATCTACAAAGTTCGGTAGTAACTTGATGCGAAGCTTCATGATCATTATCATTAGCTTCCTCACTAATTGGTGTAGGAATCACTAGAACTGATTTCTATGATGAACTACTTTCCAATTTGGGAGAAGGTACAAATTACCTTATCAAGCTCTACTTTCCTCCCACTCACTTCTTTCGAGAGAAACTCCTTCTCTAGAAAGGATCCATTTCTAGCAACGAATATCTTGCCTTTGGATCTGTGATAGAAGGTGTACCCAATAGTTTCCTTTGGGTATTCTATGAAGACGCACTTCTCCGATTTGGGTTTGAGCTTATCAGGTTGAAAACCTTTTTCATATAAGCATCGCAACTCCAAACTTTAAGAAACGACAGCTTAGGTTTAGTGCTAAAGCATAGTTCATACGGTGTCGTCTCAACGGATTCAGATGGTGCCCTATTTAAACGTGAATGCAGCTGTCTCTAATGCATAACCCCAAAAAGATAGTGGTAAACCGATAAGAGACATCATAGATCGCACCATATCAAAATAAAGTACTGATTCACGATGTTCGGACACACCATAACGTTGTGGTGTTCGGTGGCGTGAGCTGTGAAACTATTCCACATTGTTTTAATGAAGACCAAACTTCGTAACTCAAATATTCATCTCCATGATCAGATCGCGAAACTTTATTTTCTTGTTACGATGATTTTCCACTTCACTCTGAAATTATTTGAACCTTTCAACTATTTCGGACTTATGTTTCATCAAGTAGATATACCCATATACGCTCAAATCATCTGTGAAGGTCGAAAATAACGAAACCCGCCACGAGCCTTAATACTCATTGGTCCGCATACATCAAGATGTATTATTTCCAACAAGTTTGTTGCTCGTTCCATTGTTTCAAGAACGGAGTTTTAGTCATCTCGCCCAAAGGCACGGTTCATAAGCATCAAATGATTCATAACCAAGTGATTACGAAAATCCATCTTTATGGAGTTTCTTCATGCGCTTTACACCGATTTGACCCGAACGGCAGTGCCACAAATAAGTTGCACTATCATTATTAACTTTGCATCTTTTGGCATCAATATTATGAATATGTGTATCACTACGATCGAGATCCAACAAACTATTTTCATTGGGTGTATGACCATCGAAGGTTTTATTCATGTAAACAGAACAACAATTATTCTTTGTCTTTAAATGAATAACCGTAACACAATAAAAATGATCAAATCATATTCATGTTCAACGCAAATGCCAAATAACATTTATTTAGGTTTAACACTAATCCCGAAGGTATAGGGAGTGTGCGATGATGATCATATCAATCTTGGAACTACTTCCAACACTCATCGTCACTTCCCCTTCAACTAGTCTCTGTTTATTCTGTAACTCTTGTTTCGAATTACTAATCTTAGCAACCGAACAAGTATCAAATAACCAGGGGCTACTATAAACACTAGTAAGGCACACATCAATGACCTGTATATCAAATATACCCTTGTTCACTTTGCCATCCTTCTTATCCACCAAATATTCGTGGTATTTACGCTTCTAGTGACCATTTCCTTTGCGGTGTAAGCACTTTCGGTTTAGGGCTTTGGTCCAGCTTTGGGCTTCTTCACGGGAGTGACAACTTGCTTGTCATCTACTTGAAGTTCCCTTTCTTTCCCTTTGCCCTTTTCTTAAAACTAGTGGTCTTGTCAATCATCAACACTTGATGCTCTTTTCTTGATTTCTACCTTCGTTGATTTCAACATCACGAAGAGCTCGAGAATCGTTTTCGTTATCCCTTGCATAGTATAGTTCATCACGAAGTTCTAGTAACTCGGTGATGGTGACTTAGAGAACTCTGTCAATCACTATCTTATCTGGAAGATTAACTCCCACTTGATTCAAGCGATTGTAGTACCCAGACAATCTGAGCACATGCTCACTAGTTGAGCGATTCTCCTCCATCTTTTAGCTATAGAACTTGTTGGAGACTTCATATCTCTCAACTCGGGTATTTGCTTGAAATATTTAACTTCAATTCTGGAACATCTCATATGGTCCATGACGTTCAAAACGTCTTTGAAGTCCCGATTCTAAGCCGTTAAGTATGGTGCACTAAACTATCAAGTAGTCATCATATTGAGCTAGCCAAACGTTCATAACGTGCGCATCCGCTCCTACAATAGGTCCGTCACCTAGCGGTGCATTAAGGACATAATTCTTACGTGTAGCAATGAGGATAAACCTCAGATCACGGATCCAATCCGCATCATTGCTACTAACATCTTTCAACACAATTTTCTCTAGGAACATATCAAAATAAACATATGAAAGCAACAACGCAAGCTATTGATCTACAACATATTTGCAAAATACTACGGGACTAAGTTCAGGATAAATTTAAGTTCAATTAATCATATTACTTAAGAACTCCCACTTAGACAGACATCTCTCTAGTCATCTAAGTGATCACGTGATCCAAATCAACTAAACAATGTCCGATCATCACGTGAGATGGAGTAGTTTCATTGGTGAACATCAATATGTTGATCATATCTACTATATGATTCACGCTCGACCTTTCGGTCTCCGTGTTCCGAGGCCATATCTGTTATATGCTAGGCTCGTCAAGTTTAACTGAGTATTCCGCGTGTGCAACTGTTTTGCACCCGTTGTATTTGAACGTAGAGCCTATCACACCTGATCATCACGTGGTGTCTCAAAGACGAAGAACTTTCATAGCGGTGCATACTCAGGAGAACACTTCTTGATAATTTTTAGTGAGAGATCATCTTAAAATGCTACCACAAACAAAAATGTAATAAGATGTATAATGATAAACATCATATGCAATCAAAATATGAGACATGATATGGCCATGATCATCTTGGCGCCTTTGATCTCCATCTCCAAAGTCTTGTCATGATCTCTATCGTCACCGCACGACACCATGATCTTCATCATCTTGATCTATATCAATGTGTCGTCACATGGTCGCGTCTCGCCAACTATTGCTCTTGCAACTATTGCTATCGCATAGCGATAAAGTAAAGCAATTATTTGGCACTTGCATCTTTATGCAACAAAGAGACAACCATAGGGCTTACGCCGATTGCCGATAACTTCAACAAAACCTGATCATCTCATACAACAACTTATATCTCATCACGTCTTGACCATATCACATCACAACATGCCCTGCAAAAACAAGTTAGACGTCCTCTACTTTGTTGTTGCAAATTTTACGTGGCTGCTACGGGCTTATCAAGAACCGTTCTTACCTACGCATCAAAATCACAACGATAGTTTGTCAAGTTGGTGCTGTTTTAACCTTCGCAAGGACCGGGCGTAGCCACACTCGGTTCAACTAAAGTTGGAGAAACTGACACCCGCTAGTCACCGTGGTGCAAAGCACGGTGGTAAAACCAGTCTCGGCGTAAGCGTCTGGCGTAATGTCGGTCCAGCCGCTTCATCCAACAATACCGCCCGAACCAAAGTATGACATCTTTGGTAAGCAAGATGACTTATATCGCCCACAACTCACTTGTGTTCTACTCGTGCATATAACATCAACGCATAAAACCTAGGCTCGGATGCCCTTTGTTGGGAACGTAGTAATTTCAAAAAATTCCTCTGTGAGACGCAAGATCATGGTGATGGCATAGCAATGAGAGGGGAGAGTATTGTCCACGTACCCTCGTAGACCATAAGCGGAAGCATTATGACAACGCGGTTGATGTAGTCGTACGTCTTCACGATCCAACCGATCCAAGTACCGAACAAACGACACCTCCGAGTTCAGCACACGTTCAGCTCGATGACGATCCCCGGACTCCGATCCAGCAAACTGTCGGGGATGAGTTCCACAAGACGACGGCGGCGTGGTGGCGATGATGATGCTCTCATCAAGCAGGCTTCGCCTAAACTCCGCGACGATATGACCGAGGTGGAATATGGTGGAGGGGGGCACCGCACACGGCTAAGGAATGATTCGTAGATCAACTTGTGTTGTTGTGCCTAGAGGTGCCCCCCTGCCCCTGTATATAAAGGAGCAAGGGGGAGGGGGCGGCCAACCTAGGAGGGGCGCGCTAAGGGGAGTCCTACTCCCACCGGGAGTAGGACTCCCTCCTTACTTGTTGGAGTAGGAGAAGGGGAAAGAGGGGAGAGGAGGAAGGAAAGGGGCTGCACCCTTGTCCAATTCGGACCAGAGGGGCTGCGCCTCCTTCCTTTCGCCCAATAAGGCCCATATACTCCCCGGCGAATTCCCGTAACTCTCCCAGATTCAAAAATACCCGAATGACTCGGAACCTTTCTGAACTCCGAATATAGTCGTCCAATATACCGATCTTTACGTCTCGACCATTTCGAGACTCCTCGTCATGTCCCCGATCTCATCCGGGACTCCGAACTCCTTCGGTACATCAAAACTCATAAACTCATAATATAACTGTCATCGAAACCTTAAGCGTGCGAACCCTACGGGTTCCAGAACTATGTAGACATGACCTAGAACTATTCTTGGTCAACCAATAGCGGAACCTGAATGCTCATATTGGCTCCGACATATTCTACGAAGATCTTTATCGGTCAAACCGCATAACAACATACGTTGTTCCCTTTGTCATCGGTATGTTACTTGCCCGAGATTCGATCGTCGGTATCCAATACCTAGTTCAATCTCGTTACCGGCAAGTCTCTTTACTCGTTACGTAATGCATCATTCCGTAACTAACTCATTAGCTACATTGCTTGCAAGGCTTATAGTGATGTGCTTTACCGAGAGGGCCCAGAGATACCTCTCCGACAATCGGAGTGACAAAACCTAATCTCGAAATACGCCAACTCAACATGTACCTTTGGAGACACCTGTAGTACTCCTTTATAATCACCCGATTACGTTGTGACGTTTGGTAGCACCAAAGTGTTCCTCCCAGAAACGGGAGTTGCATAATCTCATAGTTACACGAACATGTATAAGTCATGAAGAAAGCAATAGCATCATACTAAACGATCAAGTGCTAGGCTAACGGAATGGGTCAAGTCAATCACATCATTCTCCTAATGATGTGATCCCATTAATCAAATGACAACACATGTCTATGGTTAGTAAACATAACCATCTTTGATTAATGAGCTAGTCAAGTAGAGAGGCATACTAGTGACTATATGTTTGTCTATGTATTCACACATGTATCATGTTTCCGGTTAATACAATTCTAGCATGAATAATAAACATTTATCATGATATGAGGAAATAAATAATAACTTTATTATTGCCTCTAGGGCATATTTCCTTCATAGGGTTAGGGCATAACGTAATCTCGGTGAGACCGATTACACAAACTCGGTGAGACCGATTTTGGTAATTAGCTAACCAGAGAGTTGGTCAGGTAAACTCGGTGGGACCGATTCGCTCTTTCGGTGAGACCGAAAAGTTACGAAAGGGAAAAGAGAGTTTACATTGCAATCTCGGTGGGACCGATCGCTCACTTCGGTTAGACCGAAACGTTACGAAGGGAAACAGAGAGATTACAATCCCATATCGGTGAGACCGAGATCCCTATCGGTGAGACCGATTTGCCTAGGGTTTGTGGCAGTGGCTATGACATCTGAACTCGGTGGCGCTGGATAGAAAGAATCGGTAGGGCCGAGTTTGACTTTGGGTTTAGGTCATATGTGGATGTGAGAAAGTAGTGGAGGGTTTTGGAGCATATCACTAAGCACATGAAGCAAGAGGCTTATTAAGCAACACCTCATCCCTCCTTGATAGTATTAGATTTTCCTATAGACTCAATGTGATCTTGGATTACTAAAATGTAAAATGTAGAGTCTTGAGCTTTTGAGCTTGAGCCAATCCTTTGTCCTTGATATTTTGAGGGATCCACTTTCATCATCCATGCCATGCCATTCATTGAGCTTTCACGAAATATTTGTCTTGGAATAGCATTAGCTCAATGAGCTATATGTTGTTATGAATTACCAAAACCACCTAGGGATAGTTGCACTTTCAATCTCCCCTTTTGGTAATTGATGACAACATATAGATCAAAGCTTCGACAAATGATAATAAGATTGAAAACATCGTCGCTTTGAGAAGTATGTGATAAGCAAGAGCTCCCCTAAATTTGTGCATATTTTAAGATTTGCTTTGGACTGCAAATGCACAAGGAATTAGGCTCATGGGTTACTCTTCCATGTCACATACATCTTGGTGGAGCTCAAAATAATAAAGATTGAATACATGCACTCATCACCAAGCAAAGTGAATGATCATATAAGGATAAGTAAGATAATAACATATAACAAGCATAAGTGTAGCTTATGATCAAACACATGATCATCAATATCTCACAGGTAATTGCATAGTATCTCAAGCAATCAAAAGCAAACAAAGTTCAACCAAGAAGACAAGAGAGAACAAAAGCGGCAAATCTCTCTCTCGAAGCCTATGATCTATATATTTTTCTCCCCCTTTGGCAACAAGTTACCAAAAAGTTCCTAGAAAATGCATAAGACTATATCGTCTCTCAGGCTTGGTCTTCAGGTGGTGGTGTCTGGAGAACTCCAAGAACGGAGGCTTTAGTCGATGTAGATGGAGCTGAAGGAGTTGGTGCTGGAGCTGGTTGCGCTGGAGCTGTAGCTGGAGCTGATGAAGTAACTCGGTGGTGGTATTGGCTCTGCGGTGATCTCTGAGCTCGAGGCACTCTGGCAAATGCATCGATTGTTGTCCCGCCCTTCCTCTCCTGCATGTCATCCTGTAGCTTCTCCACGGTGGCCCGAATCTCAGTTACTTTGACATCAAGATCATAGAATTTTTGTTCCATGATTCTTTCCGTGCTCTCCGGTTTTGAGTTAGGGTGGCCAACCCCTTCTCAATCCATGAGTTGATGCTATCAAGTAACCAAGCTGCTCCTCGCTTGTTCTTGAGAAAGTACTCGAGATGCCTCGCTTGAGTTGGCATCTTGGCAGCCTTCTCTTTCCTTGCCTTTTCCTTCTTCTCTTGGGCTTGTACTGATGATGGTTCATTCTCAGTCATGACAACTTGATTGTCCTCAAATTCAGGATAGAGAACCAAGTGTTCCTTATCCAACAAATACTTCCTTGTGCCCATCTTTGAGTTAATCAACTCCTGAATCATGGGGCATATCCACGGCTCCTCTTTTGGTCTGCTTTGTCCTCTTGATAGTTTCAACTATGAGGCTCATGACCTTGAATTTCTAGGGCACATCAAAAATGTGAAGCAAATTAATTGCATGCCCTCTGATCATGTTGTGGTCACCTGTTTTGGGCAACATAGTGTGCCTTAGGATCCAGTTGACCGTAGGCAGCCCTGACAGAAGAAAATGAACTGATCCAAACTTGAAAGTCTCAAGTGCATCATCTGGGATCTCCTTGTACATCTGTGACATTGAGTTGTGATCCATTTTCTTCTTGGCATAAATATCCTAGTCATTTTCACTCTCCTTGGGGGCATTGATCAGACTTTCCCATTCCTCTATGGTTGATTGGTATCTTGTTCCTTCAGACATCCAAACTATCCTGCCATCTGGATAGAAATGTGTTGTGGAGTAGAATTGCATAACGAGCTCGTCATTCCAGTTTGTGAGCTTCTGCCCAACAAAATCTGCAACTCCACACGCATCAAGCTGTCATACACCCTGTGATAGTGTTACTGCATTCTCCTGAATGTAGGTCGGTCGACCCACCTCATATCACAAACTATGGGCTTCTTATCCAATAAGGTGGTCTCATAGAAGTCCTGCCGCTCCTTGGTGTGGAACCTGTAATCTACAGCAGTCCTTCTCCTGGTGGCATATGGATCTGACTCTCTCCATAGCCTCAACCCTAGATCTCTCCTGATCTTCATGTTCTCAGCCACAGGATGAGCATCATTGTGGTCTGGAATCTTGGGTTTGAGCTTTCTTAAGACCTGCCCTTCTTCATCTTCCTCAGCAGCAACATCAGGCGTTGGGGCCTTGTTCTTCTCAGTTGCTGGTATACTCCTGATATTCCTCTTTGGTGCACTCTTGGGCTTGGGGGTAGCTTTGGGCTTTGAAGTTGCAGCCCCTGACTTTATGGCATCACCCATCGCCTTCATGCCTTGGGTGCCGGGTTCAAGAACCTCTTCTTCTTCCTCTTCCTCCATCATAGAAGGCTTCCCAATCACTCTTGCCATGGTCTTCTTGACCCTTTCCTTCCGCTTTCTTTCCTTCGTGAAAGCAAGCTCTTTGGGTTGGGATTCCAAAGAAGCTTGAGTGGAGACACTGGCTTTGGACATTGGTTGTCTACCTGCAGGCCTTTTGATCTTCATGCCTGGCTTTACTGCAGTTGAGATGTACTCCTTCTTGAGCACTTTCTTCTTTGAACTTGCCTCATCCTCAACTGCCACATAATCCTCATCCTCAGACTCTGAGGTCTTCTTCTTCCTTGTCCTTGTGGCAGCCTTGGGCAGATTGCTGGGAGTGCTTCTGCTCCCCATCTGAGCTGCTAGAGGGACTAGTGCCCTCACTCATGTGAATCTGCTCTTGTGACTTGTTCTGGCTGTCACTTTGGTCTGACATGCTGCACTCACTGACTGCTGACCCTGTGAATAGTTATAGATGAGGTAGAGTGGATGAGCATCACAAAATGCAGAGATTTTTGCAAAAGAATGATTCAAAAACTTGGTTTTAGTCTTCCACAGAAAGCACTTTGGATCTACCGATTTTCAAACTCGGTGATACCGAAGCAGTTTTGGAACCTAAACTAGTGAACTTGGTCAGACCGAGTCACAGTTCGGTGGCACCGAGACTGCTAGGGTTTCACAAAGTTCTAAAATCCGGTCACACAGATTCGTAATTCTCGGTCAGACCGAGACTTACTAGTGCAATGGCGTTAGCCGAATCGGTGGGACCGAGTTTTTCAACTTGGTGGGTCCGAGATGGTTTCGGCGGAAACCTAACCCTAAATTTTCGAATCACACCTATTCTAAGTATCGTTTTGACTGGATAGAAGTGTTTCAATCGTGGCAAGATGCATTACGAACACAATGTCTTTGAGAATCAGACGAGGATAGCACTGTGATCTAGTTCATACCCTAGTTCGGCGGTGAACTCGCTACGGCGGCAACGACGGAGAAGAATTCCGTTGACGGCGGTGGAGACCAGCGACAGGAGGCGGCTGGCGACGAAGTCGACGATCCGTAGACCTAGTAGGCAGAGCGAGCTATGCGCGGGCGAGGAGTTTTGGAGAAAGTTTTCCAAAATTTGCCCGTGTGAATATATAGCCCGACACTGTCGGTGTGACCGAGTGGAACAACTCGGTGGCACCGAGATGCATAATCATATGATAGCGATTAAAGAACTCGGTGTGACCGAAAAGTTCAAATCGGTTGCATCGAGATTGAAAACCTAGATCGACTTAGTGATCTCGGTATGACCAAAATGGAGGAATCGGTCAGACCGAAAATCATAAAGAAGTTTTGGAAGTTTAAGTCTATGACGAATCGGGGACTCCGAGTGCTCCTCACACAGAGTGGTTCGAATCGACTTGATCAAATTTTGTGATGTAGCATGAATAGAGTTTGAGACGAGAAAAGCATAGATAGCTAGAGAAGGTTCTTAGGCATTCTTGTTCATCCACTTGGCCAAAGAAAAAGAAGCCAATCAATGAAAACAACAAGTGGATGTCCTCGAATGAGTAAAATATGCATCCAACATGCTCACACAATAAAATGACAAATTAAATATGTGACAAAGCATGCACAACCAATTCTAGCATTTATCAAACAATTAGCGATGACTAGGTCATCTATATATGAGTATATTGACTTAGGAGTCAAATGAGAACATTTGATCATAGGTCATACTCATCGTTTAAGCTCAAGTGGGGTTACCACTTTTACATAAAGCATTTATGTATTCACATCATTAGAGTTGCTTTGACTCAATTCTTAGAGTTAAGCTCCCCCTAGATGTGAGATCCCCCCTTAGAGGGATAAACTAACCTTGGGTTTTGTCGATGATGACTTCATGTAGGTGTTGAAGATGTGGATGCTCAATGTTGATGTAGATCTTTTGGAGCAATCCTTTGGAGTGAGTTGCACTTTCAATACCTACACGGGTTAGTCCCACAAGGAACAAACAATAATATCCATAGACATAGAGTGATGCACACACCAAATGATGTCCATGAAAACATTGGGTTACCTTGTCCCTTGACTTACCAACATGAGGGTTTGTGACTCCTTGAACTAGTGCAAGATATGGAAGGTGGTTGCACTTGTCCTTGCCATAATGATATGAGTGAAAAATGTTGGCGGAGTCACCCTCAAGAACTCTCTAGTTCTTCTTCTTCGGATCCACATCATCTTGATGGGAATCCTTGGTGTATTAGTTGTGCTTGATGAAGTAGAACTTGGCGTAGTCTTGGGAACCCACTTGACCAAGGCCTTAGGTGCTTCTTCAAATGCATCAATCTCCTCTTGAAGCTTGTCCTTGCCTTTGTTCTTGTGGTCTTGTGGTGGAAGATCATCTTGTGCTTGTGTTCCCTTGAAGGAAGTAGGATCATACTTATCTTGTTGAGGAACAAACTTCGTCTTGGGGTATTGATCTTCTTCCCACTCAACTCCATTGGCATTGAACTTTCACTCAAAACCAACACCTTGATTCTTCCGGTGTCTTCCTTGCTTGCGTACAATTTCCTCAAATTGCTTACTCCCTAAGAAGACTCTTGTATACACCTTTCTCTATAATTCCCTTCAATAAGCTGTTTTCTTGCTCAAGTGTAACTTGGCTAAGAGAATCATTAGTGGAATCAAGAGAACTACTAGAAGCAACAATATTTGGTTTAGCATTGTATTGAGGCATGTAAGTAGATAAGAGTTGACTTGAGGCATGTAAGTAGATAAGAGTAAACGCTTGGCAAAATAAGAAGAACTTTTCTTATGGAGATCATCATTGATCGCTTTTAGGAACTCATGCTCTTGCTCAAGATTGAGCTTTTCAAAGCGTAACTTCTCATGAGCCCTTAAAAGTTCTCGATGATCTTCGAAGATAGTTTCATGAGCTAACTTAAGAGTGTTTAGTTCTTTAGTTAGACGCTCAATCTTCTCCTTATCATTGTCATTCGTTTCATCTTGATTAGCATGATTAATTGATGTTTCATCATAGTATTCATCAATAGAGTTGTCAATAAGTAAATCATCATCACCTAGCAAGTCATCTTCATCACTATTAAAATCAACATACTCGGGGTGTGTTACCTTAGGACCTTTGGCCATGAAGCATCTTCCAATTCCTTCATTTGGTGATTCAAATATGTCATAGGAGTTGGTTGACACAAGTGCTAGACCGGCAACACCTTCATCTTGAGTGTATTCGAGTCGGAGTGATAGCTTCTCTCGGAGTGATTGCCGAGTCGGAGCCGGATACCCATTCACCAACATGAGCTTGATGTCTTCGTTTTGTGTAGCTCTTTGATGATTTGTCCTTCCTTTCCGACTCCTTGCTTCTCCGTGAGGGTCTTCGTTCATAACGATCATCTCTACTCCTTCTCTCTCTTGGTGGCGATTCTTCTTTTCTACTTCTTCTCTTAGGAGAATCTTCTCTTCTTTTGTAGGGTGCCGTACACTCATTGGAATAGTGTCCGGGTCTTCCACAATTGTAGCAATTTCGCTCTCAACTAGAAGATCTTTTGTCATTGTAGGACCTTGACTTAGAGTTTCTTTCTTTGCTTCTACTCTTGTAGAATTTGTTGAAGTTCTTCACCATTAAGCTCAATTCTTCATTGGAGGTTTGTTTCTCACTTGATGATGTGGGGGCTTCACATGAGGCTTTGTAAGCACCACTTGACTTGTTGTAAAGTTCCTCCTTATCCTTGAGTGACATCTCATGAGCAACAATTCTTCCAATGACTTCCGTTGGCTTGAGATCTTTGTAATTTGGCATCATTTGGATCAATGTGCACACGGTATCATATTTTCCATCTAATGCTCTTAGGATCTTCTTGATGATGAATATGTCGGTCATCTCTTCACTTCCTAAGCCGGCAATCTCATTTGTGATAAGAGCAAGCCTAGAGTACATTTCAGTGACACCTTCACCATCCTTCATTTTGAACTTGTCAAGCTGACTTTGGAGCACATCCAACTTGGATTCCTTGACGAGTCGGTAACTTCATGCATATCAATCAAAGTATCCCAAATTTCCTTTGCATTCTCAAGACGGCTGATTTTGTTGAATTCTTCGAGGCACAAGCCATTGAAGAGGATATCACAAGCTTGAGCGTTGTATTGCAGCATTTTCAACTCTTCCGCGCTAGCTTCACGGTTCGGTTCTTTCCCATCAAAGAATTCACCTTGCAAACCAATACACACAATAGCCCAAACGGCGGGGTTATGTCCGAGAATATGCATTTTCATCTTATGCTTCCAACTAGCAAAATTAGTGCCATCAAAGTAAGGACCTCTACGGTGATAATTTCTCGCTAGACGCCATACTCTCCTAGGTTGTGAAACCAAGGCTATGACCACCAAAAGCTATGGAAATCAAAGCAAATGGAGACCGTAGCTCTGATACCACTTGTAGGACCTTGAAGTATGTCTAGAAGGGGAGGGGTGATTAGACTACTTGACCAATTAAAAACTTAACCTTTTCCCAATTTTAGACTTTGGCAGATTTTAGCTATCTTTGAGCAAGTCAAGCAATCTACACGTAATTCAAGCAAGCATGCAAAGAGTATATAGGCAACGGAAATTAAAGCATGCAACTTGCAAGAATGTAAAGGGAAGGGTTTGGAGAATTCAAACGCAATTGGAGACACGGATGTTTTTGTCGTGGTTCCGATAGGTGGTGCTATCATACATCCACGTTGATGGAGACTTCAACCCACGAAGGGTAACAGCTATGCTGAGTCCATGGAGGGCTCCACCCACGAAGGGTCCACGAAGAAGCAACCTTGTCTATCCCACCATGGCCGTCGCCCACGAAGGACTTGCCTCACTAGCGGTAGATCTTCACGAAGTAGGCGATCTCCTTGCCCTTACAAACTCCTTGGTTCAACTCCACAATCTTGCTCTGAGGCTCCCAAGTGACACCTAGCCTATCTAGGAGACACCACTCTCCAAGAAGTAACAAATGGTGTGTTGATGATGAACTCCTTGCTCTTGTGCTTCAAATGATAGTCTCCCCAACACTCAACTCTCTCTCGGGATTTGGATTTGGTGGAAAGAAGATTTGAGTGGAAAGCAACTTGGGGAAGGCTAGAGATCAAGATTCTTGTGGTTGGAATGGAATATCTTGGCCTCAACACATGAGTAGGTGGTTCTCTCTCGAATCGGTAAGTTGGAAGTGTAGGTTTGTTCGATGGCTCTCTCCACGAATGAAGAGGAGGTGGAGGGGTATATAGCCTCCACACAAAATCTAACCATTACACACAATTTACCAAACTCGGTGGGACTGAATCATCAAACTCGATCGGACCGATTTAGTAAACCTAGTGACCGTTCGGGTTTTGATTGGGGACTGACATGCAACTCGGTAGGACCGATATGATCGTGGTTAGGGCATAACGTAATCTCGGTGAGACCGATTACACAAACTTCGGTGAGACCGATTTTGGTAATTAGCTAACCAGAGAGTTGGTCAGTAAACTTCGGTGGGACCGAGTCGCTCTTTCGGTGAGACCGAAAAGTTACAAAAGGGAAACAGAGAGTTTACATTGCAATCTCGGTGGGACCGATCGCTCACTTCGGTTAGACCGAAACGTTACGAAGGGAGACAGAGATATTACAATCCCATCTCGGTGAGACCGATTTGCGTAGGGTTTGTGGCAGTGGCTATACATCTGAACTCGGTGGCGCCGAATAGAAAGAATCGGTAGGGCCGAGTTTGACTTTGGGTTTAGGTCATATGTGGATGTGAGAAAGTAGTGGAGGGTTTTGGAGCATATTACTAAGCACATGAAGCAAGAGGCTCATTAAGCAACACCTCATCCCTCCTTGATAGTATTGGCTTTTCCTATAGACTCAATGTGATCTTGGATCACTAATATGTAAAATGTAGAGTCTTGAGCTTTTGAGCTTGAGCCAATCCTTTGTCCTTGATATTTTGAGGGATCCACTTTCTTCATCCATGCCATGCCATTCATTGAGCTTTCCTGAAATATTTGTCTTGGAATAGCATTAGCTCAATGAGCTATATGTTGTTATGAATTACCAAAACCCCCTAGGGATAGTTGCACTTTCAAGTAGGCGATCTCCTTGCCCTTACAAACTCCTTGGTTCAACTCCACAATCTTGTCGGAGGCTCCCAAGTGACACCTAGCCAATCTAGGAGACACCACTCTCCAAGAAGTAACAAATGGTGTGTTGATGATGAACTCCTTGCTCTTGTGCTTCAAATGATAGTCTCCCCAACACTCAACTCTCTCTCACAGGATTTAGATTTGGTGGAAAGAAGATTTGAGTGGAAAGCAACTTGGGGAAGGCTAGAGATCAAGATTCATATGGTAGGAATGGAATATCTTGGCCTCAACACATGAGTGGGTGGTTCCTTCTCAGAAACAACAAGTTGGAAGTGTAGGTTTGTTACGATGGCTCTCTCCACGAATGAAGAGGAGGTGGAGGGGTATATATAGCCTCCACAAAAAATCTAACCGTTACACACAACTTGCCAAACTTCGGTGGGACCGAATTGATAAACTCGGCCGGACCGATTTAGCAAATCTAGTGACCAGTTAGGATTTTCGATTGGGACCGACATGCAACTCGGTAGGACCGATATGGTTAGGGTTAGGGCATAACGTAATCTCGGTGAGACCGATTACACAAACTCGGTGAGACCGATTTTGGTAATAAGCTAACCAGAGAGTTGGTCAGGTAAATTCGGTGGGACCAATTCGCTCATTTCGGTAAGACCGAAATGTTACAAAAAGGAAACAGAGAGTTTACATTGCAATCTCGGTGGGACCGATCGCTCATCTCGGTAGGACCGAAACGTTACGAAGGGAAATAGAGAGATTACAATCCCATATCGGTGAGACCGAGATCCCTATTGGTGAGACCGATTTGCCTAGGGTTTGTGGCAGTGGCTATGACATCTGAACTCGGTGGCGCTGCGTAGAAAGAATCGGCAGGGCCGAGTTTGACTTATGGTTTAGGTCATATGTGGATATGAGAAAGTAGTTGAGGGTTTGGAGCATATCACTAAGCACTGTAGAGCAAGAAACTCATTAAGCAACACATCATCCCTCCTTGATAGTATTGGCTTTTCCTATAGACTCAATGTGATCTTGGATCACTAAAATATAAAATGTAGAGTCTTGAGCTTTTGAGCTTGAGCCAATCCTTTTATCCTTAGCATTTTGAGGGATCCACTTTTCTCATCCATGCCATGCCATCCATTGAGCTTTTCCTGAAATATTCATCTTGGAATGATGTTAGCTCAATGAGCTATATGTTGTTAGGAATTACCAAAACCACCTAGGGATAGTTGCACTTTCAATCTCCCCCTTTTTGGTAATTGATAACGACATATAGATCAAAGCTTCGACAAATGATAATAAGAGTGAAAAATATTGTCGCTTTGAGAAGTATGTGAAAAGCAAGAGCACCCCCTAAATTTGTGCATAGTTTAAGATTTGCTTTGGACTGCAAATGCACAAGGAGTTAGGTTCATGGGTAACTCTTCCATGTCACATACATCTTGGTGGAGCGCTCAAGAGGCAATAATAAAATGGTTATTATTATATTTCCTTGTTCATGATAATTGTCTATTGTTCATGCTATAATTGTATTAATTGGAAACCGTAATACATGCGTGAATACATAGACCACAACATGTCCCTAGTGAGCCTCTAGTTGACTAGCTCGTTGATCAATAGATGGTTATGGTTTCTGACCATGGACATTAGATGTCATTGATAACGTGATCACATCATTAGGAGAATGATGTGATGGACAAGACCCAATCCTAAGCATAGCACAAGATCGTGTAGTTCGTTTGCTAAAGCTTTTCTAATGTCAAGTATCATTTCCTTAGACCATGAGATTGTGAAACTCCCGGATACCGTAGGAATGCTTTGGGTGTACCAAACGTCACAACGTAACTGAGTGGCTATAAAGATGCACTACAGGTATCTCCGAAAGTGTCTGTTGGGTTGGCACGAATCGAGACTGGGATTTGTCACTCCGTATGACGGAGAGGTATCTCTAGGCCCACTCGGTATTGCATCATCATAATGAGCTCAATGTGACTAAGTAGTTAGTCATGGAATCATGCATTACGGAACGAGTAAAGTGACTTGCAGAACGAGATTGAACGAGGTATTGGGATACCGACGATCGAATCTCGGGCAAGTAACGTACCGATTGACAAAGGGAATTGTATACGGGATTGCTTGAATCCCCGACATCGTGGTTCATCCGATGTGATCATCGTGGAACATGTGGGAGCCTACATGGGTATCCAGATCCCGCTGTTGGTTATTGGCCGGAGAGATGTCTCGGTCATGTCTGTATGATTCCCGAACCCGTAGGGTCTACACACTTAAGGTTTGGTGATGCTAGAGTTGTTATGGGAAATAGTATGTGGTTACCGAAGTTAGTCAGAGTCCCGGATGTGATCCCGGACGTTACGAGGAGTTCCGGAATGGTCCGACGATGAAGATCGATATATTGGACGAAGGGTATTGGAGTCCGGAAGTGTTCCGGGGGTACCAGGCTATGGCCAGCATGACCGAAAGGTGTTTCGGGAGACCCGACAAGTGTTGGAGGGCCTCATGGGCCAAAGGGGAAGGGACAAACCAGCCCACTAAGGGGTGGTGCGCCCCCCACACCCTTTCCCACGTTATTTGGGGAGGTGGGACGCCTCCACCTTGCTTGGGAGGCAATCCTCCACCTGCTTGGCTTGGGGGGCAAGTCTCCCTAGGATTTTCCCTAGGGAGATCCAATCTGCTTGGCCGCTGCCCCCTAGGGGAAACCCTAGGGCGCCTCCCCCTCTCCCCTTGCCCCTATATATAGTGGAGGGATGGGAGGGCAGCCGCACCTCTCCCCTGGCGCAGCCCTCTCCCTCCTCCAACACCTCCTCCTCCTCCATAGTGCTTGGCGAAGCCCTGCTGGAGAACCACGAGCTCCACCAGCACCACGCCGTCATGCTATCGGAGTTCTCCCTCAACTTCTCCTCTCCCCTTGCTGGATCAAGAAGGAGGAGACGTCCCGGGGCTGTACGTGTGTTGAACACGGAGGCGCCATCCATTCGGCGCTAGATCGGATCTTCCGCGATTTGAATCGTCGCAAGTACGACTCCATCAACCGCGTCCTTGTAACGCTTCCGCTTAGCGATCTTGAAGGGTATGAAGATGCACTCCCTCTCTCTCTCTCTCTCTCTCTCTCTCTCTCGTTGCTAGAATCTCCATAGATTGATCTTCGTGATGCGTAGAAAATTTTGAATTTCTGCTACGTTCCCCAACAATGGCATCATGAGCTAGGTCTATGCGTAGTTTCTATGCACGAGTAGAACACAAGTTGTTGTGGGCGTCGATTTTGTCAATTTACTTGCCGTTACTAGTCTTATCTTGATTCGGCGGCATCGTGGGATGAAGCGGCCCGGACCGACCTTACACGTACACTTACGTGAGGCGGAGTTCCACCGACTGACATGCACTAGTTACATAAGGTGGCTAGCGGGTGTCTGTCTCTCCCACTCTAGTCGGATCGGATTCGATGAAAAGGGTCCTTATGAAGGGTAAATAGTAATTGGCATATCACATTGTGGTTTTGGCGTAGGAAAGAAACGTTCTTGCTAGAAACCTATAACAGCCACGTAAAAACTTGCAACAACAATTAGAGGACGTCTAACTTGTTTTTGCAGCATATGCCATGTGATGTGATATGGCCAAAAGAATGTGATGAATGATATATGTGATGTATGAGATTGATCATGTTCTTGTAATAGGAATCACGACTTGCATGCCGATGAGTATGACAACCGGCAGGAGCCATAGGAGTTGTCTTAATTTATTGTATGACCTGCGTGTCATGAGTAACGCCATGTAATTACTTTACTTTATTGCCAAACCGTTAGCCATAGTGGTAGAAGTAATAGTTAGCGAGACAACTTCATGAAGACACGATTATGGAGATCATGATGATGGAGATCATGGTGTCATGCCGGTGACAATGATGATCGTGGCGCCCCGAAGATGGAGATCAAAAGGAGCAAAATGATATTGGCCATATCATGTCACTATTTGATTGCATGTGATGTTTATCATGTTTTACATCTTATTTGCTTAGAACGACGGTAGCTTAAATAAGATGATCCCTGTAATAATTTCAAGAAAGTGTTCCCCTAACTGCACCTGCTATGCGAAGGTTCATTGTTTCAAGCACCACGTGATGATCGGGTGTGATAGATTCTAACGTTCAAATACAACGGGTGTAAGCCAGATTTACACACGCAATACACTTAGGTTGACTTGACGAGCCTAGCATGCAGACATGGCCTCGAACACGGAAGACCGAAAGGTCGAACATGAGTCGTATAGAAGATACGATCAACATGAAGATGTTCACCGACGATGACTAGTCCGTCTCACGTGATGATCGGACACGGCCTAGTTGACTCGGATCATGTATCACTTAGATGACTAGAGGGATGTCTATCTGAGTGGGAGTTCATTAAATAATTTGATTAGATGAACTTAATTATCATGAACATAGTCAAAAGGTCTTTGCAAATTATGTCGTCGCTTACGATTTAGTTCTACTGTTTTGGATATGTTCCTAGATAAAATTTAGTTGAAAGTTGATAGTAGCAATTATGCGGACTAGGTCCGTAAACTGAGGATTGTCCTCGTTACTCTGTGAAGGCTTATGTCCTTAATGCACCGCTCGGTGTGCTGAATCTCGAACGTCGTTTGTGGATGTTGCGAACATCTGACATACACGTTTTGATGACTACGTGATAGTTCAGTGCGTAATGTTAAACAATTTAGAATTGAGGCGTCAAAGGCATTTTTGAAATGTTGCGGAACATATGAGATGTTCCAAGGACTTAAATTGGGATTTCAGGCTAGTGCCCATGTCAAGAGGTATGAGACCTCTGACAAGTTTCTTAAGCCTGCAAACTAAGGGAGAAAAGCTCAATCGTTGAGCATGTGCTCAGATTGTCTGAGTACTACAATCACTTGAATTGAGTGGGAGTTAATCTTCCAGATGAGATAGTGATGGTTCTCCATAGTCACTGCTACCAAGCTATTAGAGCTTCGTGATGAACTATAACATATCAGGGATAGACATGATGATCCTTGATCATTTCGCGATGTTTGACACCGCGAAAGTAGAAATCGAGTAGGAGCATCAATTGTTGATGGTTAGTAAAACCACTAGTTTCAAGAAGGGCAAGGGCAAGAAGGGATACTTCATGAAGCGGCAAATCGATTCTCGCTCAGGTGAAGAAACCCAAGGTTGAACCCAAAACCCAAGACTTAGTGAGGGGAACGGGCACTGAAGCAGAACCACCCGAGATCCTTGGTAGATGAGAAGGCTGGCCAGGTCGACAGAAGTCTATTGGATATACATTATCTTAAGGTGTACTCTACTAGTACTCCTAGTAGCACCAGGGTATTATATACCGGTTTGGTTGCTAAGTGTTAATAACTCGAAATAAAAAGCTATGGAATAGACGGAGACTAGCTAAAGGTGAGATGATGATATATGTTGGAAGTGTTTCCAAGGTTGATGTGATCAAGCATCGCATGCTCCCTCTACCATCGAGATTGGTGTTAAACCTAAATAATTGTTATTCGGTGTTTGCATTGAGCATAGACATGATTGGATTATGTTTATCGCAATACAGTTATTCATTTAAGGAGAATAATGGTTACTCGGTTTATTTGAATAATACCTTCAATGGTCTTGCACCTAAAATGAATGGTTTATTGAATCTCGATCGTAGTGATACACATGTTTATGCCAAAAGATATAAGATAGTAATGATAGTACCACATACTTGTGGTAATCGCCATTTGAGTCATATTGGTATAAAACACATGAAGAAGCTCCATGTTGATGGATCTTTGGACTCACTCGTTTTTGAAAAGATTGAGACATGCGAACCATGTCTATTGATAGATATGCATGAAGAAACTCCATACAGATGGATCGTTTGGACTCACTTGATTTTGAATCACTTGAGACATGCAAATCATACCACATGGGCAAGATGACCGAAAGGCCTCGCTTTTCAGAAGATGGAACAAGAAAGCAACTTGTTGGAAGTAATACATTTTGATGTGTGCGGTCCAATGAGTCTGAGGCCTTGATGGATATCGTTATGCTCTTACTTCACATATGATTTGAGTAGATTCTAAGTATATTTACTTGATGAAACACAAGTCTGAATTATTGAAAGGTTCAAGTAATTTCAGAGTGAAGTCAAGATCGTCGTGACAAGAGGATAAAATGTCTATGATATGATCGTAGAGATGAATATCTGGGTTACGTGTTTGGCACACAATTAAGACCTTGTGGAAATTGTTTCACTACTAATACCGCCTGGAACACTTTATTGTGATGGTGTGTCCGAACATCATAGCTGCACCATATTGGATATGGTGCATACCATGGTGTCTCTTATTGAATTACCACTATCGTTTATGGGTTAGGCATTAGAGACAACCACATTCACTTTAAATAGGGCACCACGCAATTCCGTTGAGACGACACCGTATGAACTATGGTTTAGAGAAACCTAAGCTGTCGTTTCTTAAAAGTTTGGGGATGCGATGCTTATGTGAAAAAGGTTTCAGGCTGATAAGCTCGAACCCAAAACGGATAAATGCATCTTCATAGGACACCCAAAACAGTTGGGTATACCTCCTATTTCAGATCCGGAAGCAAAAGTGATTGTTTCTAGAAACGGGTCCTTTCTCGAGGAAAAGTTTATCTCGAAAGAATTGAGTGGGAGGATGGTGGAGACTTGATGAGGTTACTGAACCGTCACTTCAACTAGTGTGTAGCAGGGCACGGGAAGTTGTTCCTGTGGCACCTACACCAATTGAAGTGGAAGCTTATGATAGTGATCATGAAACTTCGGATCAAGTCACTACCAAACCTCGTAGGTCGACAAGGATGCATACTACTTCAGAGTGGTACGCAATCCTGTCTTGGAAGTCATGTTGCAAGACAACAATGAACCTACGAGCTATGGAGAAGCGATGGTGGGCCCTGATTCCGACGAATGGCTCGAGGCCATAAAATCCGAGAGAGGATCCATCTATGAAAACAAAGTGTAGACTTTGGAAGAACTACTTGATGGTCGTAAGGCCATTCGGTACAGATAGATTCTAAGAGGGAAGACAGACAATGATGGTATGTGTCACCATTAAGAAAGCTCGGCTTGTCGCTAAGATGTTTCCGACAAGTTCAAGGAGTTGACTACGATGAGACTTTCTCACTCGTAGGCGATGCTAAGAGTCTGTTGGAATTATATTAGCGATTCTTGCATTATTTATGAAATCTTGCGTATAGGATGTCAAAACATTATTTCCTCGATAATTTTCTTGAGGAAAGGTTGTATGTGATACAACCGGAAGGTTTGTCAATCCTAAAAGATGCTAACAAGTATGCAAAGCTCCCAATCCTTCTAAGGACCGGAGTAAGCATCTCGGAGTTGGAATATACACTTTGATGAGATGATCAAAGATTTTGGGTTTATACAAAGTTTATGAGAAACTTGTATTTCCAAAGAAGTGAGTGGGAGCACTATAGAATTTACGATGAGTATATGTTGTTGACATATTGTTGATCGAAATGATGTAGAGTTCTGGAAAGCATATAGGGTTATTTGAAAAGTGTTTTTCAATGGAAAACCTGGATTAAGCTACTTGAACATTGAGCATCAAGATCTATAAGGATAGATCAAAATCGCTTAATAGTACTTTCAAACGAACACATACCATGACAAGATTTTGAAGGATTTCAAAATAGATCGGCAAAGAAGGAGTTCTTGGCTGTATTATAAGGTGTGAGTATTGAGTAAGACTCAAGACCTGACCACGGCAAAATAGAGAGAAAGGACGAAGGTCGTCCCCTATGCTTAGACGTAGGCTCCATAGTATGCTATGTTGTGTACCGCACTTTTGAAGTGTGCCTTGCCATGAGTCACTAAGGGTACAAGTGTGATCCAGAACGGATCACGTGACAGTGATCAAGGTTATCCGTAGTAACTAGTTGACTAAGGAATTTTCTAAATTATGGAGGTGGTAAAGAGTTCGTCGTAAAGGGTTACGCCGATGCAAACTTTGACACTAATCTGGATGACTCTGAGTAGTAAACCGGATTCGTATAGTAGAGTTGTTATTTGGAATAGTTCCAAATGGCGCGTGATAGCTGCATATAGGAGATGACATAGAGATTTGTAAAGCACACACGGATCTGAAAGATTCAGACCCGTTGACTAATAACCTCTCTCACAAGGGAGATATGATCAAACCCAATGGGTGTTGGATTCATTACAATCTCATAGTGATGTGAACTAGATTATTGACTCTAGTGCAAGTGGGAGACTGTTGGAAATATGCCCTAGAGGCAATAATAAAATGGTTATTATTATATTTCCTTGTTCATGATAATTGTCTATTGTTCATGCTATAATTGTATTAACTGGAAACCGTAATACATGTGTGAATACATAGACCACAACATGTCCCTAGTGAGCCTCTAGTTGACTAGCTCGTTGATCAATAGATGGTTATGGTTTCACGACCATGGACATTGGATGTCATTGATAACGGGATCACATCATTAGGAGAATGATGTGATGGACAAGACCCAATCCTAAGCATAGCACAAGATCGTGTAGTTCGTTTGCTAAAGCTTTTCTAGTGTCAAGTATCATTTCCTTAGACCATGAGATTGTGCAACTCCCGGATACCGTAGGTGTAGCGACCCGACCTCAGACGGTCAATCCTCTGTGTATCTGTGCCATCCCTGGATCAGTATGCTGTCACACACAGTACATCAGTGTATATATCAAAGTGCAATCCCATGTATAAATAACGTAAAATGATATATACCTCATAATACTCGGTGAAACAATCAAATGGGTGTGGAGTCCCATCAACGCCATCGGCAAAGTTGAGTGTAGACCGTAACCTGTATCGTAACTCTTACTCGTCGAAGAAAATCCTGCAACATGATACGTTGCAGCCGTGGTAGGTCAAGACATTGAATGTACCAGCAAGATCACAACATGAATAAACAGATGGTAAAACTATACTATATGCAATTTGGCTTTGTGGCTCAGATTCGAGTTTTGTTTGCGTAAAAGCTGATTTTATTTTCCCTACATCAAAGGAATAAATGAAGTCTGTACTATGGAGTTTTCTATCATGACATGGTTCCGCCAACCGATGTCTCATAGCCCAAAATTCATCATAAGTTGCCCACAATTAAGTTATCGATCCGGTGTTGAGAGTTAGAGATAGATCCAAGTCCAGATGCTCAAATTGCCCGTAACCGGGGACACGGCTAATCGATTAGTTTTAACCCTCTGCAGAGGTTTGTACACTTTACCCGCAAGATTCGATCCCTCTTTTACGTTCTCGCACTTCAGGGTGTTTGAGAACAAGACGACCGAAACATGGTCTTCCGAAGAGTTCCTCGACCACCGTCCGTGCTCATCCAATCCTACCGTAGTTCTACATCTGCTAGCACCGCCCCAGCCAGAGTCACAACTAAGGTCAACCAAGCGAGCCCATAGTGACTTGCGGTTGCACAGTAAGCTTCCGGGCATGAAGTATTCTTCCGTCTCTTTGAGTCTGGGTGAAGCTTTCCGCAAGATGTCATGGCGCTTCTCCATGCATCCCGCCAACCACTGGTTTCTCCAGGTGCCCACAACCGTCCTTCACCCAAAGAGTGTGTATTGAATTCTTGTCTCGAGTCTTGAAGTCTTGAGGCCTTGAAGATGCAGTCCTTGCAGGTTCCATCATGGAGTTGTCGTCATTGACGTAGAGTCCTCCTTCTTCACACCACTCTCGAACACTCATACCAAACCCCGTCTACTATAGCGTAGCATTAAAATAAATAAGCGTCCGGGCTTGGTAACAGGGTGATGGGCTCCTACCTCATGCATACTACTCAACTACAAGAATTCAATATCACTACCGGAGGGTTGTTGCGAAGATAACACTAGATGCAATAAAACACATAGGTATGAAAAACATGGTCAAAGTGAACTTGCTCGGTACGTTGATGAAGATAACAACACTCTCACAAAATTTGATAGAACTATTCGTCACTCTCAAGAAGAAAATCTATACAAGTCAAACATAGCATTCACATAAGCAATCATTCTATCAAGCAATACTAACACTCAAAATAACAATTAAAACAAAAAAAACTCAATAATGAAACTCCAACAAAGTCCAAAGAAGCTTCAAATAAAACTAGAAAGAAAAACTACTAACGAAAATCTATGACTTTGCTACAAGCATCTAACATAGTTTTTCCCTAAGTAAAAAAAAAAACTTAACAGCAATTAAAACACTAAACTAATAATTTAACAGAAAATAAAAAGTAAAACAACTAAGTTAACAGAAAGTATTTTTTCATAAAATTTTATTTGCAAAAAGAAACAAATAAAAAGCTTTTATAAAACTCTAACTATGACCTATAGAAGGTTTCATACAAAACTAAGGAAAATAAATTTTTAAAATAAAAATAAATTTTCTCCTGTTTTCTAACAGAAACACAACTAATTTTGTCAAAAGTGACAAAAAGAAATAATTTAAAACTAATAAAAACAATAAAGAAAAAGCTAAAACAGAACTAATAATAAAACAGTACTGTTTTGCTAAAAACCTAATTTAAATTAACCTAGAAATAAAATACTAAATACTACTGGATAAACAAAGGTCCTAGAGACCAGGAGCAAAAAGAATCGGTCAAAAATAATATTCCTAACTCAAAATAGCTCAAATCTAGTGATTTGATAAAATTCATACAAACACAAATTTAAACTGCTCAAATGTGAAATAAAATTGAACTAACAGAAACTTCAGCAAATTTGTGACACATAGCAATTGGAATCACTCAAAAATACTAAAAACTCTAAAAGATATGAATTTTCTAAGATTGCTATTTTCTGAAAAAAATGAATTACGGGATTTCGTGGATCTCACCGGAGTAGTCATCGGAGTTGGGAAAGAAGATCGGATCCGATGTTGCGGTTGCTCCTAGAGGAAAGGAGATCACTGGACGGCGGAGAGGAGATTATATAAACCTCAGGAGAGGTCGAGGGCGCGGCGGCGGCACTTGGCGGTGGTCTTTGCTGCTTCTTCTGCTGCGGAGAGGAGAGGAGAGGAGAGGTGTTGGTTTGATGTGTTGGAGGGGGTGCTTGGGTATTTATAGTGGGAAGGGAGGGTTTTGCTTGGGGTAGGGGACAAGAAATAGACTAGGATTAGGAAACAAAGAGGGAAAAGATCTAGAAACAAATCGGAATAAATGGAATAACGAACGGGATGAAATCCTACTAGGATTTGTAAAAGAATAGGAAACCTGGGATCTGGCCCCCTAGGTGTGTGCGTGCGATGGCCTTGGCCTTGGCCTTGGCCGGTGGCTGGTCGGCGGCTTGGGCCTTTGGCCCAAGGCGCTTCATATTTTTTTAACAAAATTTCACAGAACTAAAACAAAAACAAAATAATTAAAACTTTTATATAGGCATATAATATATCAAAATTTGCAGAAAAATATTTCCTACAAGATGAACATTATTCTAATGTCAAATAAAATCCACACAAATTTTAATAATTCACACAGTGCTACTGGTTCAATAAAAATCATTTTTAAAATAGCAAAATGACTTCAAATTAATTTCTCTCCAATTTTCTGATGTAGGGATTCATGTTACCCTATTTTCCATATATTTTGTTTTTGGAGAAAAATAATTTGAATAAAACTCAAATAACTCCAAATTGGAAATAAATTCAAAAGAACTTTGAATTTAATTCTTTTAAAACTCCCAACTCAAGTTTCATATGTTTTGAAGAAGTCATTTTATCTTCGCTCGTGAAAATCATTGAGTTGCATAAAGATTCAGAATTGGAAAATATTTTCAACACCTTGTCATTTAAATAAATGGAAGAAGTCATGTCATCTTCTCTCCAGGTTTTGTGTTTGAATTGAATTTGAATTCCCGAAGATCATAAAAGCAAAATGAAAGTTTGGGAAAGTCCTTTAATTCCCTCTCATTTAACCTTCAAAAAGTTTCGAATTTCACTCAATTTCACTCAATCATTCAGACAACAATCAAACAAACAATCAAAACTATTTATTTAATATAACATTCCAAAATTTAGAATTTTGGGATGTTACAAATCTATCAAGATTTTAAAATGAATCTAGTCCCGAGATTCAAGAGGCTAACAAGAAATAGGTTAGGGTTTGGGGTCTTCTCAAAATCCATCGATCGTCTCCGGGTCTCGGGTGCTACCACCCTTAGAAGCATTGTTACGGTTCCATCAAAACTCAGATACTCCATCCTTATTGTCGATGGTGTCGGTCTTCTCAGATATTAAGGATAATTCCTTCTCTGGGCTCTTCCGGTAGTGGCATAACCTTTTCCTCAATTCTTTTGTCTTTTACTCTTGGTAAGGTTATTCCGAGACTGGGTCTTCATATCTGACAGGTCTGTCGCCAATTCTAATTAATTAGCGAAATCTCATGGTGGTCAACAATTAATGGTTTCTCCTGCAGAAAAGAGTCTGGGTTGAATCTCACCGTATATCCTACGATTGGCAACAACTGCCAAGCAAGGCTTCGACGAGCGTCGTCACTTGACTATGGGTAAGTCACTCAGATTTACCATTCCAAATAGCAAGAGCAAATGACAAGAGTAAGTCTGTATGGTGATCAATCCATCCGCACCCAAATCATTACCATGTATAAGGTTTAGTGAATATCACATTTCTAACACTCGGGCATTCTCACAAGCATTGCAGAATTTCTCTTCTCAACGAACTTAGTTCGGATAATTCCATTGATTCTGCAAGCTGAACAAAACATCTATCGTTACTTCACCACTCTCGGGTCTTTGCGTAACCTCCTCTGAAACGTATCTTTGATTGAATCACCGATTCTTCCAAATTTCTTCCTTCATCAAGGTTACATCTGTTCCTTTTCAAAATCTTGGGCCTGTGGGTTATGGCCCACTTCAACACTAATGCAGCTTTAACTCATCCTTGGAGTAACTCTCTTGTTCCATATTATACCTCCTTTAAATCCAGTAGTACTCTGTTTCTTCATACCATCATATCAAAAGCAAAACTCCAACTTTTTTTTCCAAACTCCAACCTGTGGGACACATTTCCATTTCCATTGGTCTAGTGTTCTTCATAGGATACTTTCACCCTTAAAATGAAATTCACAAATCCATCCATAGACCATGTTTCTCATATCCTCGAAAATGGTCAAAATCTTTGTTCACAGAGTAACAACTCATACAATTAAACATATGAAAACACGTCACCTTAACTTTATTGATTTCATGAATCCATTACAAACTCGAGCACCCATTACATAACTCAACTCATTGAACTCATGAAAATGAAATTGCTTTCTACTACTCTTGTTTCCAATATTAAAATTCCAACTACTCAACTCCAGCTTTCATCTTGTTGTGACATTTAGTAGGATAATGTCCTGCTTCCTTGCAGCGAAAACAAATGACTTCCGACATGTCTCGGGGCTTCTTTGTGATTATGTAGGATCCTTGGATTCTTGGCTTCTTTTCTGGACATTTACTAGCGTAATGACCTAAATCCTTGCACTGTAACAAGTGATATGACTCAGGTCCTTCTCTGCGAAAATTGTGTTGTTCTCGGGGTTGCCTTCTTTTCTCTTCTGGATTTCTCTGTAATGATCGAGCTTCTATTTCCGAGGGTCAAACTTCACTTCTGCTGTCGGAAATATCGGTATACTCATTTCTTTCCTTGGTGCAATCTGCGAAAATGTCCTTCTTCTCCACATGAATAGCGTGCATTGGAGTAAAATCTGTTGAGGCCTTCTCCATCGTGGTCTTCAACACATTCCTTCATCATGTGTTCTTTCATAACTTCTGGAGGGCTTCTTTCATTCCTTCTTCACGATCCTGAATAGTTTGTTGCACCATGGGGTAAATGTGACACTTTGGGTCGGGTAGTGGGTGGTTCCTTCACACAAGAAACAAGTCACACGACTAGTTGGGCATTCCTCGGTGGGTGTTTCTCCTCACAATGAGGGCATCCATCCTTGTGTTCCTCTGGGTGTGTCCTATTTCTCCGCAAATCTTGCAGGCACAAGGTTTATTTCTTGGTGTATCATGGTGCTTCCGGTAAGACGGGACCTCAAGAGAGTCTTCTTGAATTCTTCCCAAGTCTTTGCTCCATTCCATCCTCCTGTATAGCTTGATGCATCTGCCACCATGTTGCAGCACTTCCTTCAAAGTAATCTTGAAGAGCGTCACGATACTTCATTCTTCCTTGAAACCAAATTGCTCCCAAGTGATTCTCCATGTTAGAATCCATAGCTCGCCTCCGGTGAAGTCTTGATCGAAGAATATCAGTCCAACTTCATTCATCATCTATGGGGTCCAAAAGTTTTGGGATGAGATATGAGAGAGGTGGGGAGGGATACACACAATACAAACGATAGTTTTGAAGAAACAAGTTTTACTTTGTGGCTGTCGGAAAACATCAAACAAATGACAGCTCACAAATCGTCGCATCTAACGTAGGTGTATAACAGGGTTTGGTCTCTAAAGGTCAAATAATTCTTCAGGAACTTCAAGTCTTCAGAGTCTTCAACTGTTGTAGCTTCAATTCTTCTAATGCATGGTGAAATCCTCTTTTCTCTGAATTGGCCATCGGTTGTCCGATATCTTTAATTCTGGAGCGACTTGATTGATCTTCCGTGTGGTCAAAAGGGAAAGGTGTATATTCTAACTATTTGAGGTGAGAGTGTCTATTTGATAAAATCGAGAAAAGATGAGGAGTAAGAGTCTTTTGAAAATAAAGTTTTGAGATATCCTGTCCAAGGGGCTTCCCAATTTCTAGGGTCACGTCCTACAGTCAACATGTGCTCGATACCATATCATGTAGCGACCCGACCTCGAGATGGTCAAGCCTACGTGTATACATGCCATCCACAGATGGGTATCTTTGGCACACACAGTACATCAATGTATATATCAAAGTGCAATCCCATGTATAAATAACATAAAATGATATATACCTCATAATACTCAGCGGAAACAATCGAACGGGTGTGGAGTCCCATCAACGCCATCGGCAGGTTGAGTGTAGACCGTAACCTCAGATCGTAACTCTTACTCGTCGAAGAAAATCCTGCAACATGATACGTTGCAGCCGTGTAGGTCGATACATTGAATGTACCGGCAAGATCACAACATGAATAAACAGATGGTAAAACTATACTATATGCAATTTGGCTTTGTGGCTCAGATTCGAGTTTTGTTTGCGTAAAAGCTGATTTTATTTTCCCTACATCAAAGGAATAAATGAAGTCTGTACTATGGAGTTTTCTATCATGACATGGTTCCGCCAACCGATGTCTCATAGCCCAAAATTCATCATAAGTTGCCCACAATTAAGTTATCATCCGGTGTTGAGAGTTCCGAGATAGATCCTAGTCCGAGGCTCAAATTGTCCGTAATCGGGACACGGCTAATCGATTAGGTTTTAACCCTCTGCAGAGGTTTGTACACTTTACCCGCAAGATTCGATCCCTCTTTTTACGTTCTCGCACTTGAGGTGTTTGAGAACAAGACGATCAAACATGGTCTTCGAAGAGTTCCTCGACCACCGTCCGGTGCTCATCCAATCCTACCGTAGTTCTACATCTGCTAGCACCGTCCCACCAGAGTCACAACTAAGGTCAACCAAGCCAGAGCCCATAGTGACTTGCGGTTGCACAGTAAGCTTCCGGGCGTGAAGTATTCTTCCGTCTCTTTGAGTCTGGGTGAAGCTTTCCGCAAGATGTCATGGCGCTTCTCCATGCATCCCGCCAACCACTGGTTTCTCCAGTGGTGCCCGTCAACCGTCCTTCACCCAAAGAGTGTGTATTGAATTCTTGTCTCGAGTCTTGAAGTCTTGAGGCCTTGAAGATGCAGTCCTTGCAGGTTCCATCATGGAGTTGTCGTCATTGACGTAGAGTCCTCCTTCTTCACACCACTCTCGAACACTCATACCAAACCCCGTCTACTATAGCGTAGCATTAAAATAAATAGCGTCCCGAGCTTGGTAACAGGTGATGGGTTCCTACCTCATGCATACTACTCAACTACAAGAATTCAATATCACTACCGGAGGGGTTGTTGCGAAGATAACACTAGATGCAATAAAACACATAGGTATGAAAAACATGGTCAAAGTGAACTTGCACAGTACGTTGATGAAGATAACAACACTCTCGCAAAATTTGATAGAAGTTTTCGTCACTCTCCGAAGAAAATCTATACAAGTCAAACATAGCATTCACATAAGCAATCATTCTATCAAGCAATACTAACACTCAAAATAGCAATTAAAACAAAAAAAACTCAATAATGAAACTCCAACAAAGTCCAAAGAAGCTTCAAATAAAACTAGAAAGAAAAACTACTAACGAAAATCTATGACTTTGCTACAAGCATCTAACATAGTTTTTCCCTAAGTAAAAAAAAACTTAACAACAATTAAAACACTAAACTAATAATTTAACAGAAAATAAAAAGTAAAACAACTAAGTTAACAGAAAGTATTTTTTTCATAAAATTTTATTTGCAAAAAGAAACAAATAAAAAGCTTTTATAAAACTCTAACTATGACATATAGAAGGTTTCATACAAAACTAAGGAAAATAAATTTTTTAAAATAAAAATAATTTTTTCTCCTGTTTTCTAACAGAAACACAACTAATTTTGTCAAAAGTGACAAAAAGAAATAATTTAAAACTAATAAAAACAATAAAGAAAAAGCTAAAACAGAACTAATAATAAAACAGTACTGTTTTGCTAAAAACCTAATTTAAATTAACCTAGAAATAAAATACTAAATACTACTGGATAAACAAAGGTCCTAGAGACCAGGAGCAAAAAGAATCAGTCAAAAATAATATTCCTAACTCAAAATAGCTCAAATCTAGTGATTTGAGAAAATTCATACAAACACAAATTTAAACTGCTCAAATGTGAAATAAAATTGAACTAACAGAAACTTCAGCAAATTTGTGACACATAGCAATTGAAATCACTCAAAAATACTAAAAACTCTAAAAGATATGAATTTTCTAAGATTGCTATTTTTTGAAAAAAATGAATTACGGGATTTCGTGGATCTCACCGGAGTAGTCATCGGAGTTGGGGAAGAAGATCGGATCCGATGTTGGGGTTGCTCCTAGAGTAAATGAGATCACGGGACGGTGGAGAGGAGATTATATAAACCTCAGGAGAGGTCGAGGGTGCGGCGGCGGCACTTGGCGGCGGCGGTGGCATGACGGCGGTGGTCTTTGCTTCTGCTTCTTCTTGCCGGAGAGGAGAGGAGAGGAGAGGTGTTGGTTTGATGTGTTGGAGGGGGGGGGGGGTGCTTGGGTATTTATAGTGGGGAGGGGAGGGTTTTGCTTGGGGTAGGGGACAAGAAATAGACTAGGATTAGGAAACAAAGAGGGAAAAGATCTAGAAACAAATCGGAATAAATGGAATAACGAAACGGGATCAAATCCTACTAGGATTTGTAAAAGAATAGGAAACCTGGGCTCCCTGGCCCCCTAGGTGTGTGCGTGCGATGGCCTTGGCCTTGGCCTTGGCCGGTGGCTGGTCGGCGGCTTGGGCCTTTGGCCCAAGGCGCTTCATATTTTTTTAACAAAATTTCACAGAACTAAAACAAAAACAAAATAATTAAAACTTTTATATAGGCATATAATATATCAAAATTTGCAGAAAAATATTTCCTACAAGATGAACATTATTCTAATGTCAAATAAAATCCACACAAATTTTAATAATTCACACAGTTCTACTGGTTCAATAAAAATCATTTTTAAAATACCAAAATGACTTCAAATTAATTTCTCTCCAATTTTCTCGATGTAGGGATTCATGTTACCCTATTTTCCATATATTTTGTTTTGGAGAAAAATAATTTGAATAAAACTCAAATAACTCCAAATTGGAAATAAATTCAAAAGAACTTTGAATTTAATTCTTTTAAAACTCCCAACTCAAGTTTCATATGTTTTGAAGAAGTCATTTTATCTTCGCTCGTGAAAATCATTGAGTTGCATAAAGATTCAGAATTGGAAAATATTTTCAACACCCCTTGTCATTTAAATAAATGGAAGAAGTCATGTCATCTTCTCTCCAGGGTTTTGTGTTTGAATTGAATTTGAATTCCCGAAGATCATAAAAGCAAAATGAAAGTTTGGGAAAGTCCTTTAATTCCCTCTCATTTAACCTTCAAAAAGTTTCGAATTTCACTCAATTTCACTCAATCATTCACACAACAATCAAACAAACAATCAAAACTATTTATTTAATATAACATTCCAAAATTTAGAACCCTGGTAACGAGTAAAGTGACTTGCCGGTAACGAGATTGAACGAGGTATTGGGATACCGACGATCAAATCTCGGGCAAGTAACGTACCGATTGACAAAGGGAATTGTATACGGGATTGCTTGAATCCCCGACATCGTGGTTCATCCGATGAGATCATCGTGGAACATGTGGGAGCCGACATGGGTATCCAGATCCCGCTATTGGTTATTGGCCGGAGAGATGTCTCGGTCATGTCTGCATGATTCCCGAACCCGTAGGGTCTACACACTTAAGGTTCGGTGACACTAGAGTTGTTATGGGAAATAGTATGTGGTTACCGAAGTTAGTTCGGAGTCCTGGATGTGATCCCGGACGTCACGAGGAGTTCCGGAATGGTCCAGCTGTGAATATCGATATATTGGACGAAGGGTATTGGAGTCCGGAAGTGTTTCGGGGGTACCAGGCTATGGCCAGCATGACCGAAAGGTGTTCCGGGAGATCCGGCAAGTGTTGGAGGGCCTCATGGGCCAAAGGGGAAGGGGAAAACCAGCCCACTAAGGGGTGGTGCGCCCCCCACACCCTTTCCCACGTTATTTGGGGAGGTGGGGCGCCTCCACCTTGCTTGGGAGGAAATCCTCCACCTACTTGGCTCGGGGGGCAAGTCTCCCTAGGATTTTCCCTAGGGAGATCCAATCTGCTTGGCCGCCGCCCCCTAGGGGAAACCCTAGAGCGCCTCCCCCTCTCCCCTTGCCCCTATATATAGTGGAGGGGTGGGAGGGCAGCCGCACCTCTCCCCTGGCGCAGCCCTCTCCCTCCTCCAACACCTCCTCCTCCTCCATAGTGCATGGCGAAGCCCTGCTGGAGAACCACGAGCTCCACCACCACCACGCCGTCGTGCTATCGGAGTTCTCCCTCAACTTCTCCTCTCCCCTTGCTGAATCAAGAAGGAGGAGACGTCCCCAGGTTGTACGTGTGTTGAACGTGGAGGCGTCGTCCGTTCGGCGCTAGATCGGATCTTCCGCAATTTGAATCGCCGCGAGTACGACTCCATCAACCACGTTCTTGTAACGCTTCCACTTAGAGATCTTCAAGGGTATGAAGATGCTCTCTCTCTCTCTCTCTCTCTCTCTCTCTCTCTCTCGTTGCTAGAATCTCCATAGATTGATCTTGGTGATGCGTAGAAAATTTTGAATTTTTGCTACGTTCCCCAACACTCATCACCAAGCAAATAGAATGATCATATGGAGATAAAAAGGATAATGTCATCCAACAAGAATAAATGTAGCATATGATCAAACACATGATCATCCAGGTATCACACAGACATAATGTATCTCAAACAAGCAAATAAAGTTCAACCACCAAAGCAAGAGAGAACAAAAAGCAGCACTCTCTCGAAGCCTATGATCTATACATTTTTCTCCCCCTTTGGCAACAAGTTACCAAAAAGTTCATAAAAATGCATAGCACTAAATCGACTCTCAGGCTTGATCTTCAAGTTGTGGTGTAGACAGAACGCCAAGGACGAAAGCATCAGTTGATGTTGATGGAGCTGGAGGTGTAGGTGCTGGAGCTGGTGGCACTGAAGGCATGGTAGTGCAGATGAAGTGGCTCTGATGTCTGTCATTGGCACTGCAGCTGATCTGTGAGCTCTAGGCACTCTGGCAAATGCATCTGTGGTTGTCTTGCCCTTCCTCTCCTGCATATCATCCTGAAGCTGCTTAACAACAAACTGGATCTCAGTTACCTTTATATCCATGTCATAGAACTTCTGCTCAATGATCCTCTCCAAGCTCTCCTGGTTTCGAGTCAAGGTGGCCAGCCCCTTCTCAATATTTAGAGTGGATGCAATCAAGTAGCCAAGTTGATCCTGTTTGCTCTTTAGAAGGTACTGAGATGCCTCTTCCATTGTTGGCATCTTGGCAGCCTTCTCTGCCCTTGCCTTCTCCTTTTTAGCTCGTGCTTGCACTGAAGATGGTTCATCTTCATTCATAACCACTTGGTTGTCCTCAAAGTCTGGATAGATAGGCATGTGCTCCTTATCCAACAGGTATGTGCCTGTGCCCATCTTGGAGTTAATCAGCTCCTGGATCTGTGGGGCATATCCACAACTTATTTTCTGGTCAGCAACTGTCCTCTTGATAGTCTCAACTATAAGGCTCATGACCTTGAACTTCCGTGGCGCATCAAATATGTGTAGCAAGTTTATTGCATGGCCTCTGATCATTCTGTGATCACCAGACTTGGGCAAAAGAGTGTGCCTGAGGATCCAATTGATTGTAGGCAGACCTGACAGCAAGTGTTTCACTGATCCAAACTGGTGAGTCTCAAGATCTGCTTTAGGAATCTCTTTGTACATACGTGCCATAGAGTTGTGATCCATCTTTTTCTTGGCATAGACATCCAAGTCATCCTCTTCCTCCTTAGGTGCATTGATCAGATTGGCCCATTCCTCAATAGTTGATTGGTACCTTGTACCTTCAAACATCCATACTATCCTGCCATCTGAATAGAAGTGTGTTGTGGAGTAGAATTGCATTATGAGCTCCTCATTCCACTTTGTGAGCTTCTGCCCAACAAAGTCTGCAACTCCACAAGCACTTTGAAGCTATACACACCAGGATAGTGTTCCTCATTCTCCTTTATGTAGGTCCCACCTCATGTCACACACTATAGGCTTCTTGTCCAACAAGATTGTCTCATAGAAGTCCTGCTGTTCCTTTGTGTGGAACCTGTAATCAACAGCAGTCCTCCTTCTGGTGGCATATGGATCTGACTCTCTCCATAGCCTCAATCCCGAGTCTCTCCTGATCTTCATGTTCTCACCACAGGATGAGCATCATTGTGGTCTGGAATCTTTGGCTTCAACTTTCTCGGGATAAGCTCTTCATCATCTTCTTCTTGACAAGATCTAGAGCCTTTGGGGCCTTGTTCTTCTCAGCAGCAGATATGTTTCTGGTATTCCTCTTTGGTGCAATCTTTGGTTTGGAGACAACTTTGGGTGCTTCTTTGGGCTTTGATGATGCAACCCCTGACCTAATTGCATCACCCATAAGCTTCTGAGCCTTGGGTGCTGGTGCAGTAACCTCTTCTTCTTCCTCCTCTTCCATCATGGAAGGCTTTTCAATAACTCTGGCCATGGTCTTCTTGACCCTTTCCTTCCTCTTCTTCCCTTCTGCAGCAGCCTCTTTGGGTTCAGATTCCAAAGATGCTTGAGTGGAGGCTCTGGCTTTGGACATCGGTTGTCTTCCTGCTGGCCTTTTGGTCTTCAGACCTGGCTTAGCTGCAGCTGAGCTATACTCCTTCTTGAGCACCTTTTTCTTTGAAATGGCCTTATCCTCTATAGCCACATAGTCTTCATCCTCAGATTCTGAGGTTCTCTTCTTCCTTGTCCTAGTGGCTGCTTTGGGTAAGTTGCTAGGAGTGCTTCTGCTACCCTCATCTGAGCTGCTAGAGGGACTAGAGCCCTCACTCATCTGAATCTGCTCCTCTGACTTGTTCTGGCTGTCACTCTGATTAGACATGTTGCAAACACTGACTGCAGACCCTGTGAATAGATATAGATGAGATAGAGTGGACGAGCATCACAAAATACAGAGATTTTTGCAAAAGAATGAGTCAAAAACTTAGTTTTAGTTTTCCATAGAAAGCATTTTGGATCAACCGATTTGCAAACTCGGTGATACCGGAGCAGCTTTTGGAACCTAAACTAGTGAACTCGGTCAGACCGAGTCACAGTTCGGTGGCACCGAGACTGCTAGGGTTTCACAAAGTCTTGAACTCGGTCACACCGATTTGCAATTCTCGGTTAGACCGAGAACCACATGTGCAATGGCCTTAGCCGAATCGGTGGAACCGAGTTCTGCAACTCGGTGGGTCCGGGATGGTTTCAGCGGAAACCTAACCCTAAATTTTCAATTCATCTCTAATCTACGGAGTGTTTTGACTGGATAGAGTAGTTTCAATCGTGGCAAGAATCATGATGAACACAATGTGCTAGGAATCGGACGGGGATAGCACTGTGATCGAGTCCATACCCTAGTTCGACGATGAACTCGCTACGGCGGCAACGGTGGGGTTGAATTCCGTTGACGATGGCGGAGACCAGCGACTGGAGGCGGCTGGCGACGAGGTGGACGATCTGGAGACCCTGGAGGCAGAGCGAGCTATGCGCGGGCGAAGGAGTTTGGAGGAAGTTTCCAAATTTTTGCCCGTGAGTATATATAGCCCGACCCTGTCGGTGTGACCGAGTGGAACAACTCGGTGGCACCGAGATGCATAACTGTTGACAGTTAAAGCAACTCGGTGTGACCGAAAAGTTTAAATCAGTTGCACCAAGATCGAAAACCTAGATCGGCTTAGTGATCTCGGTATGACCGAAATGGAGGGATCGGTCAGACCGAAACACACAAAGAAGTTTTGGAAGTTTAAGTCTATGACAAATCGGGGACCCCGAGTGCTCCTCACACAGAGTGGTTCGAATCTGACTTGATCAAATTTTGTGATGTAGCATGAATAGAGTTTGAGACGAGAAGAGCATAGATAGTTAGAGAAGGTTCTTAGGCATTCTTGTCCATCCACTTGGCTAAAGAAAAAGAAACCAATCAATCAAAACAACAAGTGGATGTCCTCGAATGAGTAAAATATGCAACCAACATGCTCCCACAATAAAATAACAAATGAAATATGTGACAAAGCATGCACAAACAATTCTAGCATCTATCAAGCAATTGGCGATGACTAGGTCATCTATATATGAGTATATTGACTTAGGAGTCAAATGAGAACATTTGATCATAGGTCATACTCATCGTTTAAGCTCAAGTGGGGTAACCACTTTTACATAATGCATTGATGTGTTCACACAATTAGAGTTGCTTTAGCTCAATTCTTTAGAGTAAAGCTCTCCCTAGATGTGAGATCCCCCCTTAGAGGGATGAACTAACCTTGGGTTTTGTCGATGATGACTTCATGTAGGTGTTGAAGATGTGGATGCTCAATGTTGATGAAGATCATCTGGAGCAATCCTTTGGAGTGAGTTGCACTTTCAATACCTACACGGGTTAGTCCCACAAGGAACAAACAAGGATATCCATAGACATAGAGTGATGCACACACAAGATGATATCTATGAAAGCATTAGATTACCTTGTCCCTTGTCTTACCAACATGAGGGTTTGTGACTCCTTGAACTAGTGCAAGATGTGGAAGTTGGTTGCACTTGTTGTTGCCAAAATAATATGAGTGAAATATGTTGGCCGAGTCACCCTCAAGAACTCTCTAGTTCTTCTTCTTCGGGATCCACATCATCTTGATGGGAATCCTTGGAGTTGTAGTCGTACTTGATGAAGTAGAACTTGATGTAGTCTTGGGAACCCACTTGACCAAGGCCTTAGGAGCTTCTTCAAATGCATCAATCTCCTCTTGAAGCTTGTCCTTGCCTTTTTGCTTGTGGTCTTGTGGTGGAAGATCATCTTGAGCTTGTGTCCCCTTGAAGGAGGTAGGATCATACTTCTCTTGTTGAGGAACAAACTTCGTCTTGGGATATTGATCTTCTTCCCACTCAACTCTATTGGCATTGAACTTTCGTTCAAAACCAACACCTTGATTCTTCCGGTGCCTTCCTTGCTTGCGTACAATTTCCTCAAATTGCTTACTCGCGGCAAGGCTCTTGTAAACATCTTTCTCTATAATTCCCTTCAGTAAGCTATTTTCTTACTCAAGTGTAACTTGGCTAAGAGAATCATTAGTGGAATCAAGAGAACTACTAGAAGCAACAACATTTGATTTAGCATGATTATTGTTACTACTAGAGGAAGAATCCTTCTTGTTCTTGTTACTAGACTTGACTTGAGGCATGTAAGTAGATACGAGTAAACGCTTGGCAATGTAAGAAGAACTTTTCTTACGAAGATCATCATTGATTGCCTTTAAGAACTCATGCTCTTGCTCAAGGTTGAGCTTTTCAAAGCGTAACTTCTCATGAGTCCTTAAAAGTTCTCGATGATCTTGTAAGATAGTTTCATGAGCTAACTTAAGAGTGTTTAGTTCTTTAGTTAGAAGGTCAACCTTCTCCTTATCATTGTCATTCGTTTTATCTTGATTAGCATGATTAATTGACGTTTCATCATAGTATTCATCACTAGAGTTGTCAACAAGTAAATCATCATCACCTAGCAAGTCATCTTCATCACTATTGAAATCAACATACTCGGGGTGTGTTACCTTTGGGACTTTAGCCATGAAGCATCTTCCAATTCCTTCATTAGGTGAATCAAATATGTCATAGGAGTTGGTTGACACAAGTGCTAGACCGGCAACACCTTCATCTTCAGTATATTCGGAGTCGGAGTGATAACTTCTCTCGGAGTGATTGTCGGAGTCGGAGCCGGATACCCATTCACCAACATGAGCTTGATGTCTTCGTTTTGTATAGCTCCTTGATGACTTGTCCTTCCTTTCCGAATCATTGCTTCTCCGTGAGGGTCTTCGTTCATAACGATCATCTCTACTCCTTGTCTCTCTTGGTGGTGATTCCTATCTTCTACTTCTTCTTTTTGGAGAATCTTATCTTCTTTTGTAGGGTGCCGTACACTCATTGGAATAGTGTCTGGGTCTTCCACAATTGTAGCAATTACGCTCCCGACTAGAAGATATTTTGTCATTGTAGGACCTTGACTTGGAGCTTCTCTCTTTGCTTCTACTCTTGTAGAATTTGTTGAAGTTCTTCACCATTAAGCTCAATTCTTCATTAAAGGTTTGTTTCTCACTTGATGATGCGGGGGCTTCACATGAGGCTTTGTAAGCACCACTTGACTTGTTGTGAAGTTCCTCCTTATCCTTGAGCGACATCTCATGAGCAACAATTCTTCCAATGACTTCCGTTGGCTTGAGATCTTTGTAATTGGGCATCATTTGGATAATTGTGCACACGGTATCATATTTTCCATCCGAAGCTCTTAGGATTTTCTTGATGATGAATTTGTCGGTCATCTCTTCACTTCCTAAGCCGACAATCTCATTTGTGATAAGAGCAAGCCTAGAGTACATTTTAGCGACACCTTCACCATCCTTCATTTTGAACTTGTCAAGTTGACTTTGGAGCACATCCAACTTGGATTCCTTGATGGAGTCGGTACCTTCATGCATATCAATCAAAGTGTCCCAAATTTCCTTTGCATTCTCGAGACGGCTGATTTTGTTGAATTCTTCGGGGCACAATCCATTGAAGAGGATATCACAAGCTTGAGCGTTGTATTGTAGCATCTTCAACTCTTCCGCAGTAGCTTCATGGTTCGGCTCTCTCCCATCAAAGAATTCACCTTGCAAGCCAATACACACAATAGCCCAAACGGGTGGGTTATGTCCAAGAATATGCATTTTCATCTTATGCTTCCAACTAGCAAAATTAGTACCATCAAAGTAAGGACCTCTACGGTGATAATTTCCCTCGCTAGATGATATACTCTCCTAGGTTGTGAAACCAAGGCTATGACCACCAAAAGCTATGGAAATCAAAGCAAATGGAGACCAAAGCTTTGATACCACTTGTAGGATCGAAAGTATGTCTAGAGGGGGGTGACTAGACTACTTGACCAAATAAAACTTATCCTTTTCCCAATTTTAGTCTTTGGCAGATTTTAGCTATCTTAGCACAAGTCAAGCAATCCTAACACAATTCAAGCAAGCATGCAAAGAGTATATGAGCAGCGGAAAATAAAGCATGCAACTTGTAAGAATGTAAAGGGAAGGGTTTGGAGAATTCAAATGCAATTGGAGACACGGATGTTTTTGTCGTGGTTCCGATAGGTGGTGCTATCGTACATCCACGTTGATGGAGACTTCAACCCACGAAGGGTAACGGTTGCCATGAGTCCACGGAGGGCTCCACCCACGAAGGGTCCACAAAGAAGCAACCTTGTCTATCCCACCATGGCCGTCGCCCACGAAGGACTTGCCTCACTAGCGGTAGATCTTCACGAAGTAGGCGATCTCCTTGCCCTTACAAACTCCTTGGTTCAACTCCACAATCTTTTCGGAGGCTCCCAAGTGACACCTAGCCAATCTAGGAGACACCACTCTCCAAGAAGTAACAAATGGTGTGTTGATGATGAACTACTTGCTCTTGTGATTCAAATGATAGTCTCCCCAACACTCAACTCTCTCTCTCTCAGGATTTGGATTTGGTGGAAAGAAGATTTAAGTGGAAAGCAACTTGGGGAAGGCTACAGATCAAGATTCATATGGTAGGAATGGAATATCTTGGCCTCAACACATGAGTAGGTGGTTCCTTCTCGAGAAGCTGACAAGTTGGAAGTGTAGGTTTGTTCGGATGGCTCTCTCCACGAATGAAGAGGAGGTGGAGGGGTATATATAGCCTTCACACAAAATCTAACCGTTACACACAACTTGCCAAACTCGGTGGGACCGAATTGATAAACTCGGTCGGACCGATTTAGCAAATCTAGTGACCGTTAGGATTTTCGGTGGGGCCGACATGCAACTCGGTAGGACCGATATGGTTAGGGTTAGGGCATAACGTAATCTCGGTGAGACCGTTTACACAAACTCGGTGAGACCGATTTTGGTAATAAGCTAACCAGAGAGTTGGTCAGGTAAACTCGGTGGGACCGATTCGCTCATTTCGGTGAGACTGAAATTTTACAGAAAGGAAATAGAGAGTTTACATTGCAATCTCGGTGGGACCGATCGCTCATCTCGGTAGGACCGAAACATTATGAAGGGAAACAGAGGGATTACAATCCCATCTCGGTGAGACCGAGATCCCTATCGATGAGACCAATTTCCCTAGGGTTTGTGGCAGTGGCTATGACATCTGAACTTGGTGGCGCTGGGTAGAAAGAATCGGTAGGGCCGAGTTTGACTTTTGGGTTTAGGTCATATGTGGATATGAGAAAGTAGTTGAGGGTTTTGGAGCATATCACTAAGCAATCAGAGAGCAATAAACTCATTAAGCAACACCTCATCCCTCCTTGATAGTATTGGCTTTTCCTATAGACTCAATGTGATCTTGGATCACTAAAATATATAATGTAGAGTCTTGAGCTTTTGAGCTTGAGCCAATCCTTTTATCCTTATAATTTTGAGGGATCCACTTTTCTCATCCATGCCATGCCATCCATTGAGCTTTTCCTGAAATATTCATCTTGGAATGATGTTAGCTCAATGAGCTATATGTTGTTAGGAATTACCAAAACCACCTAGGGATAGTTGCACTTTCAATCTCCCACTTTTGGTAATTGATGACAACATATAGATCAAAGCTTCGACAAATGATAATAAGAGTGAAAAACATTGTCGCTTTGAGAAGTATGTGAAAAGCAAGAGCTCCCCCTAAATTTGTGCATAGTTTAAGATTTGCTTTGGACTGCAAATGCACAAGGAGCTAGGCTCATGGGTAACTCTTCCATGTCACATACATCTTGATGGAGCGCTCAAAATGATAATGATTGAATACATGCACTCATCACCAAGCAAAGTGAATGATCATATAGAGATAAACGAGATAATGTCATCCAACAAGCATAAATGTAGCATATGATCAAACACATGATCATCCAGGTATCACACAGACATAATGTATCTGAAACAAGCAAATAAAGTTCAACCACCAAAGCAAGAGAGAACAAAAAGCAACGCCTCCTAGGGTCAGTTGCACTTTCACGCATCGACCTTGCCAGGCCTATCGTCAATGCACCCGCGACGCCAGACAACGCCTCCTCCCTACGCGTGTCCATCATCACACATGTGTCACCGAGACCCGGCAGTGCCACGACATCGACGCGTCACATGAAATGCTGCTCAACTGTTGAAACCGTCCACTGGTCCCTCGAGTCAATGCACACCTCCAAGGATGACGCCCCCAAGGGGGTAACGACACAAGAGCGTCGCCGTTATCCGATTGTCTGATCTAGGGTTTCCCCCAGAGGTAGCGGAGGGAGTCTGGAGCTTCTCCTCGGCGATGTCTTCAAGAAGTAGACGACACATGAAGCGCCGTCATCCCCGGCTTTAGAAATAGCTGAAAGCAGGTTTTCACCCGGACCTGCTCCACGAATCTCCGGCGTGTGCACCGGAACGCCGCCTTCGAACAGCCATCAGCACAACCCCAAGCGCCTCCACGGCTTGGGCCGGTCAGCCCTGCCACGCCTCATCGGCACAGCTTGGCCACCGTATCCCATGGAGCCGCTCGCCCCCCCCCATCGTCTACACCCCGGAGGAGATGATGGTTGTCCTCCGGGACCATGATAAGTCCATTGCATCATGTTTTCTTACTGTTATTTATGATGTTTTTATCCATAATAATGCTTTTTGGAGTAATTATAATGCCTTTTCTCTCATAATTTTCAAGGTACACACCAAGAGGGAGAATTCCGGCAGCTGGAAATCTGGACCTGGAAAACCTACGTCAGGCTACCTATTCTGCACAACTCCAAACAAACTGAAACTTCACGGAGATTTTTTATGGAATATTTAAGAATTATTGGAGCAAATAACTACCAGAGGGGGCCCACCAGGTGTGCACAACCCACAGGGGCACCAGTAGCCCAGTAGCGCCCTAGTGGGTTGTGCTCACCTGTGCCCACCTCCGTGCCCATCTTCCGGGTATATAGGTCATTTTGACCTAGAAAATAAAGGGAGGACTTTCAGACGAGCGCCTTGCCCGTCTCGAGGCGGAACTTGGGCAGAGCACTTTGCCCTCCGTGAGCGATTCCGCCGAGGGAACTTCCCTCCTGAAGGGGGAAATCATCGTCATCGTCATCAGCAACAACTCTCCCGTCTTGGGGAGGGCAATCTCCATCAACATCTTCAACAACACCATCTCATCTCAAAACCTAGTTCATCTCTTGTCCTTAATCTTGTTACCGGAACTATAGATTGGTGCTTGTGGGTGACTAGTAGTGTTGATTACATCTTGTAGTTGATTACTATATGGTTTATTTGGTGGAAGATTATATGTTCAGATCCATTATGCTATTTAATACCCTTTGATCATGAGCATGATTATTATTTGTGAGTAGTTACTTTTGTTCTTGAGGTCACGGGAGAAATCATGTGAATTTGATATGTGTTCGATATTTGATAGTAAGTATGTTGTTATTCCCTTAGTGGTGTCATGTGAACGTCGACTATATGACACTTCACCATATTTGGGCCTAAGGGAATGCATTGTGGGGTAACAATTAGATGATGGGTTGCGAGAGTGACAGAAGCTTAAACCCCAGTTTGTGTGCTACTCCGTAAGGGACCGATTGGATCCAAAAGTTTAATGATATGGTTAGAATTTATTCTTAATACTTTTCTCGTAGTTGCGGATGCTTGTGGGAGGGTTAATCATAAGTAGGAGGTTTTTTTTCAAGTAAGAACAACACCTAAGCACCGGTCCACCCACATATCAAATTATCAAAGTAGCGAACACAAATTAAACTAGCATGATGAAAGTGACTAGATGAAATTCCCGTGTACCCTCAAGAACGCTTTGCTTATCATAAGAGACCGTTTTGGCATGTCCTTTGCCTCAAATGGATTGGGCTACCTTGCTGCACTTTTGTTACTACTATCGTTACTTGCTCGTTATAAATTATCTTGCTATCAAACTACTCTACTACTTACAATTTCAGCATTTGTAGACATTACCTTGCTAAAAACCACTTGTCATTTCCTTCTGCTCCTCGTTGGGTTCGACACTCTTACTTATCAAAAAGAGCTACAATTGATCCCCTGTACTTGTGGGTCATCAAGGCTATTTTCTGGCGCCGTTGCCGGGGAGTGAAGCGCCTTTGGTCAGTGGAATTTGGTAAGGAAACATTTATATAGTGTGCTAAAATTTATTGTCACTTGTTACTATGGAAAACAATCCTTTGAGGGGTTTGTTCGGGGTAGCTTCACCTCGTCCGGAACCACAATTAGCTACCCCTAAACCTAATGCACCTACTGAAAATATTGAATATGAAATTCCTTCGGGTATGATAGTACAACTGCTAGCTAATCCTTATGCAGGAGATGGAACCGAACATCCTGATATGCACTTGATATATGTAGAACAAATTTGTGGATTGTTCAAGCTTGCAGGTTTACCGGGGATGAAGTTATGAAAAAGGTTTTCCCTTTATCTTTGAATGGAAAAGCATTGGCATGGTATAGGCTATGCGATGATATTGGATCATGGAATTGGAATCGTTTGAAATTGGAGTTCCACCAAAAAAATTATCCTATGCATCTAGTTCATCGTGATCGGAATTATATATATAATTTTTGGCCTCGTGAAGGAGAAAGCATCGCTCTAGCTTGGGGGAGGCTTAAGTTAATGTTATATTGATGCCCCAATCATGAGCTCTCAAGAGAATTTATTATCCAGAACTTTTATGCTCGGCTTTCTCGTAATGATCAAACCATGCTTGATACTTCTTGTGCTGGTTCTTTTATGAAGAAGACTATTGAATTCCGGTGGGATCTTTTGGAAAGAATTAAACACAACTCTGAAGATTGGGAACTCGAGAAGGTAAAGAGTCAGGTATTAAACTTAAGTATGATTGTGTTAAATCTTTTATGGATACCGATGCTTTTCAAAAGTTTAGCACTAAATATGGACTTGACTCTGTGATAGTAGCTGAGGGAGTCCTGGATTACGGGGCCCTCGGGCGTCCGGGCTATGTGACGTCAGCCGGATTGACGGGCCATGAAGATACATGACGGAAGACTTTCCCCGTGTCCGGATGGGACTCTCCTTGGTGTGGAAGGCAAACTTGGCGTGCGGATATTGTCGTGGAATTGTCACGGCAAATGTCCTAGTGTGAGGACTTAGTCGTGAGGCCAATGCATCTATGTGGTAGCTTGAGAGGGGTTGGGCGGAATCGAGATACGCAACACAAGACAAGGATTTTAGATAGCTTCAGGCCCCGGGAAACATCATCCGGTAACAACCCTACATGTTGTTTGTGGCTAGGTCTCATTATCATCATGAGGGAGTCGCCGTAAACCGGCTCTCCTAGTTATGTCTAGACCTAAGATTATTTCTCCCTCTCTTGGGGTGCCCTGCCCCTCCTTATATAAGTTGAAGGGGCATGTTACATGTAGGGTCCAACTCGGATTAAGACTTAAACTATTTGGACTTCTCTTCATGGGCTTCTTAACATCTTGGGCTTCTTAACATCTCGGGCTTGTTAACTCCAGGCGACTCTATCTGCCGGGTTATGACTGTCTGCCAGGTTATGATTGTCTGCCGGGTTATGATCTGACTTAACATCTCTCGGGTTATCATCTGACTTAAAATCCGCTGGGTTATCATCTGGTTAATCAGATACGGTTTACCACCGCCGTTTACCGTCTGCTTAACCATCTGTCTTAATCATGCATCTTAACCGTCAGCCGGTTTACCAAGTCCCAGCCGGGTTATAACTCCGGGCATGTCATATCGCGGGGTATATCCCCGACATTAGCCCCCAGTTTAATTTGGATTTATCCATGTTAAACTGATCCTGATCATCCTTAAGTTCTTGTCATTTCCTTCTTCTAGAAAATCCAGTTCAATAGGCCATCTTCATAATCAATTTGCTGACATTGGTTTGTCACAGAGAAATATTGTGAAGAATAATTCATTTGATTCGGCTCTCAATGCTTAAGAAAAATATTGGTCCTTGAAATCCTCATTTGATCTTCAGCCGGCTTAAGGATGTAGAACTTGCCGGTTTATCATTGCCAAATTGCCGGTTTATAAATATTGATGGCACCAGGTCATAACTATTTGTTAACATCAGCTTTGAAAATATACCTCTTATATGCCTATCACTTGTAGCCCCCAAGTCTTAAGAAGGTAACGTAGTAACAACTTAAGAATTGCTTCAATATGAATGTCACAAGCTTGAAGAAATCCATGTTGTTCATCTCAATTACTAGTCAAAACTGAGTATTCCACATATGTAGCCCCCAAGTGCCGGGTTGTTATGCTTGCAGCAACCTGGGACTTGTAACTGCCTTATGCTCATAAAAACGTCAACCAGTGTAGCCCCCAAGGGCCGGGTCATTTTGCAAATAATGAGCAGGTACTTTGAAAATATGATCATGTAGACTTTAGCAACAACGTGTAGCCTCCAAGGGCCGGCTTAGTAAGATAATACTAAGCTGGGACTTTATATATACTTCATTGAAAATAACATCATATGATGTAACTCCCATCATGGGGCTTGAACCCACGTCCACAAGGTTAAGAGCTTTGTGCTTTACCAACTGAGGAGTGGACCCTTCAATATAATGGATTAAGACTTGTGTACCTTGAATTGTTGACAGGAGCAATTGGTAGCCCCCAAGGGCCGGCTCATTACAATGTGATGAGTCGGGTCTTCAATAAGGTGATGAAAAAATGACTTTGAATTAGCCCCAAGTGCCATGGTGCATGCTGGCAGTGACATGGAACTTGCATATTTGATGTAATCTCAATTTTAGTAATGTAGCCTCCAAGTGCCGGGTCGTAAGCCTGCAGCGACTCGGGACTATTCATTCCATCGTAGAATAAATCATATCCATCGATAAAATAATATCCATTGTGCTAAAGCGAATTTGAAAACCTCAATCATAATACTGGTTATTGATAACCATAGTAAAAGTCCAGCCATGTTGGCTATTAAAGATTTGAATAATATACCCAATGATTTATAAGCGCATGATTCCAATGGCGCAATCCAAATATATACTGGCGACTTATAGTCGAAAGCCAGGCCGGGTTAATAAACACCGGATGTTATCTTATCTCATACTGGCGACTTATAGTCAAAAACCAGGCCGGGTTAATAAACACGGGATAAATTATACTCATAAAGCATTATAAACCTAAAAAGGCAAGAAGGATTTAAATAGTCATAATTGTGGTATTGCACCGATCAAGAGGGTTGAAGCTTTGGTTCGAATACGTCCAAAGCCCCCAAGTGATTTCCCTGGTGGCCTTATGCCTATCAAGAGGTGCAGCTATGGTTCGAATACGACCAAGCCCCCAAGTGATTTCCCTGATGATTTCCCTGGTGGCCTTATGCCTATCAAGAGGTGTAGCTATGGTTCGAATACGACCAAGCCCCCAAGTGATTTCCCTGGTGGCCTTATGCCTATCAAGAGGTGTAGCTATGGTTCGAATACGACCAAGCCCCCAAGTGATTTCCCTAGTGGCCTTATGCCTATCAAGAGGTGTAGCTATGGTTCGAATATGACCAAGCCCCCAAGTGATATTGTGGGCTGTGCCCAAAGGGTACCTATGTTTGAGCTGTGCTTTTGCAACAGACTCTCTTTGGTCCCTTTAATTTTTTCTCAGAACTCGAACTTGCAAGAGATTATTCTTTTGAACCGGAAATTCTTAAACCGGATATTGAGAGCTTCAAAGCTTTGTGGGAGACAGTTCCTCTTAAACCGGATTTTAAATCGAAATCCTTCTTTTTAAGCCGAAAATTTTATGACGGCCTTTACATTTGCACCAATATGGCGGTTTAGGGTCCTATATTAGATAACTTTGCAAGCCGGAGTAATTGCTCTTTTAAAGAAAGCAATATATAATATAAAAATATACTGGATGAATTTTACCTGATATGTTAGGCCAGAAATTATCCGCCGCGGAGTTGATGATCAGTTGACCATGGTGAAACGACGCGGTAAACCGTGTGAACGGGCAAGTTAGCCGCATTATGTTGATATACACCAAAACCGCGAAAGCGGACGAAAAAAACAACTGCAACATTAAAGGCGGTATGGATGCGGGCGAGTCGCTACCGCTCTTGCAGTGATCACATGTCCTGCATAAATAATATCATAAACCGGAGTAATTGTTCTCAAAAGGAAAAAGTTGATACGTGCTATTTAAGATAGTCTGGACAGATATCACCTGATGTATTTGGATGACGAATGATCTGTTAACCGCAACAGAGGCGGCGGCTTAAAGCACTGCACCGGTCGGTTCAGACGGACCCCCCCGGGTCATGTTTGACTTTTTTTTGCAGCGATGAGCTGATTAACATGTGTATACAATATAATACAAGTCAAAAGTAAGATGTTCCATGAAAATTGCATTGGCAGAAATACCTTAGAAAAATATAACCTGAAATTTGTTCTGAATGGCCCGATGAACTCTATCCCACTCGCGAGGTCGCCTTGCATGTACAATCAAACAAGATGGAGACCTCGTACCAACCGAGTCACGGACGTCTTCGGCCTTTTTTTAACCCCGTTGGCCAGTCAACTCATCCACGGAACGCATCCGAAAGAACGGGGCGCGGCGAGCCAGTGAGGGAACAACAAGGGCACAGAGCGACGACGGAGACGCAGCCGGCCCAAGTCCATGGTGACGTGGAGCAGAGAGTGGCTTGAGTCTGGTTTGAAGACAGTCGCGGGGGAGGTGACTTGAGATTGGAGTCAAGACGAGACTCATTGGTGACTGAACCGGAGACAAGTCGAGGCCCGATGGCGACTTGAACCGGAGACAAGTCGGGGCCCGATGGCGAGGCGTGACCCGTGTTGGCAGAGGAGTCATAGCAGCCCCGGCGGCTCGATGGTGACTACAAGGTAGAGCTACAAGGGTTTTGAGCAGGCAACTTGGAGCGGCGATTGACAGCAGATGCAAGATGGCTTGTGGTAATGACGGGTTAACACAACAGAAGAAGCGGACCATGGTGGCTCAGGGAGGCACGAAACCAAGGTAGTCAGCGTCTCAGAGCTCCGATGGAGGCAGGTTGGTGATATCGTGAGGTGGCGACTCAGAACCGGCGGAGCGGCCGACGACTCAACTCCGCACCTGTAGTTCACTGGTGGCTCAGGATAGTGGTGGCTCATGGCGACTTGCAGCTGAAGCAAGTCAGCAAGGTGGGGGCAGCTCAACGAGGCCGCAGGTGTAACCCGGATTCGTCGAGGTGGAGGGCAACCCGGAGTAGTGACCAGTCGTAAGCGCGAGATGCGCGGGGCGGTTTAGGATTCAGTCGGGTCGATGCTACCTCTTTAGCACTGCGTTGATTTTCCCTTGAAGAGGAAAGGGTGATGCAACAAAGTAGCGCAAGTATTTCCCTCAGTTTTTGAGAACCAAGGTATCAATCCAGTAGGAGGCTACGCGCGAGTCCCTCGTACCTACACAAAAAAAATAAATCCTCGCAACCAACACGACAAGGGGTTGTCAATCCCTTCACGGTCACTTACGAGAGTGAGATCTGATAGATAGGATAGGATAATATTTTTGGTATTTTTGTGATAAGATGCAAATTAAAATAAAAGCAAAGTAAAAAAGCAAAGGAAATAACTAAGTATTGGAAGATTAATATGATGAAGATAGACCGGGGCCATAGGTTTCACTAGTGGCTTCTCTCAAGAGCATAAGTATTTTACGGTGGGTGAGCGAATTCATCGTTGACAAATTGATGTAATTGAGCATAGTTATGAGAATATCTAGGTATGATCATGTATATAGGCATCACGTCCGAGACAAGTAGACCGACTCGCCTGCATCTACTACTATTACTCCACTCATCGACCGCTATCCAAAGATGCATCTAGAGTATTAAGTTCAGGAAAACAGAGTAACGCCTTAAGCAAGATGACATGATGTAGAGGGATAAATTCATGCAATATGATAAAAACTCATCTTGTTATCCTCGATGGCAACAATACAATACATGCCTTGCTGCCCCATCACACCGGGAAAGGACACCGCAAGATTGAACCCAAAGCTAAGCACTTCTCCCATTGCAAGAAAGATCAATCTAGTAGGCCAAACCAAACTGATAATTCGAAGAGACTTGCAAAGATAACCAATCATACATAAAAGAATTCAGAGAAGATTCAAATATTGTTCATAGATAATCTTGATCATAAACCCACAATTCATCGATCTCAACAAACACACCGCAAAAATAAGATTACATCGAATAGATCTCCACAAGAGAGGGGGAGAACATTGTATTGAGATCCAAAAAGAGAGAAGAAGCCATCTAGCTAATAACTATGGACCCGAAGGTCTGAAGTAACTACTCACACTTCATCGGAGAGGCTATGGTGTTGATGTAGAAGCCCTCCATGATCGATTCCCCTTCTGGTGGAGCTCCAGAACAGGCCCCAAGATGGGATCTCGTGGGTACAGAAGGTTGCGGCGGTGGAATTTTGTTTTTGGCTCCATATCTGATCGTTTGGGGGTACGTAGGGTATATATAGGAGGAAGGATTACGTCGGTGGAGCAACAGGGGGCCCATGAGGGTGGAGGGCGCCACTGGGGTGGTAGGCGCGCCTTACCTCGTGGCTTCCTCTTTTGTTTCTTGACGAGGATCCAAGTCTCCGGGATCATATTCGCTTACGAAAATCACGTTCCCGAAGGTTTCATTCCGCTTTGGACTCCGCTTGATATTCCTTTTCTCTGAAACTCAAATAGGCAAAAAACAGCAATTCTGGGCTAGGCCTCCGGTTAATAGGTTAGTCCCAAAAATAATATAAAAGTGAATAATAAAGCCCAATAATGTCCAAAACAGTAGATAATATAACATGGAGCAATCAAAAATTATAGATACGTTGGAGACGTATCAAGCATCCCCAAGCTTAATTCTGCCGTCCTCGAGTAGGTAAATGATAAAAAGATAATTTTTGATGTGGAATGCTACTTGGCATAATTTCAATGTAATTCTTCTTAATTGTGGTATGAATATTCAGATCCGAAAGATTCAAGACAAAAGTTTAATATTGACATAAAAATAATAATATCAAGCATACTAACAAAGCAATTATGTCTTCTCAAAATAACATGGCCAAAGAAAGTTATCCCTACAAAATCATATAGTCTGGCTATGCTCTATCTTCACCACACAAAGTATTTAAATCATGCACAACCCCGATGACAAGCCAAGCAATTGTTTCATACTTTTGACATTCTCAAAAATTTTCAATATTCACGCAATACATGAGCGTGAGCCATGGACATAGCACTATATGTGGAATAGAATGGTGGTTGTGGAGAAGACAAAAAGGGAGAAGATAGTCTCACATCAACTAGGCGTATCAACGGGCTATGGAGATGCCCATCAATAGATATCAATGTGAGTGAGTAGGGATTGGCATGCAACGGATGCACTAGAGCTATAAGTATATGAAAGCTCAAAGAAAAGAAACTAAGTGGGTGTGCATCCAACTCGCTTGCTCACGAAGACCTAGGGCATTTTGAGGAAGCCCATCATTGGAATATACAAGCCAAGTTCTATAATGAAAAATTCCCACTAGTATATGAAAGTGACAAAATGAGAGACTCTCTATCATGAAGATTATGGTGCTACTTTGAAGCACAAGTGTATTAAAAGGATAATAACATTGTCCCTTCTCTCTTTTCTCTCATTTTTTGGGCCTTTTCTTTTTTTATGGCCTCTTTCCCTTTTTTTATTTTTTTATTTTTCGTCCGGAGTCTCATCCTGACTTGTGGGGGAATCATAGTCTCCATCATCCTTTCCTCACTTGGGACAATGCTCTAAAAATGATGATCATCACACTTTTATTTTCTTACAACTCAACAATTACAACTCGATACTTAGAACAAAATATGAATCTATATGAATGCCTCCGGCGGTGTATCGGGATATGCAATGAATCAAGAGTGACATGTATGAAAGAATTATGAACGGTGGCTTTGCCACAAATACAATGTCAACTACATGATCATGCAAAGCAATATGACAATGATGGAGAGTGTCATAATAAACGGAACGGTGGAAAGTTGCATGGCAATATATCTCGGAGTGGCTATGGAAATTTCATGATAGGTAGGTATGGTGGCTGTTTTGAGGAAGGTTTATGGTGGGTGTATGATACCGGCGAAAAGTGCGCGGTATTAGAGAGGCTAGCAATGGTGGAAGGAAGAAGAGTGCGTATAATCCATGGACTCAGCATTAGTCATAAAGAACTCATATACTTATTGCAAAAATCTACACGTTATCAAAGCAAAGTATTACGCGCATGCTCCTAGGGGGATATATTGGTAGGAAAAGACCATCGCTCATCCCCGACCGCCACTCATAAGGAAGACAATCAATAAATAAATCATGCTCCGACTTCATCACATAACGGTTCACCATACGTGCATGCTACGGGAATCACAAACTTTAACACAAGTATCTCTCAAATTCACAACTACTCAACTAGCATGACTCTAATATCACCATCTTTATATCTCAAAACAATTATCAACTTCTCATAGTATTCAACACACTCATAAGAAAGTTTTTACTATTCTTGAATACCAAGCATATTAGGATTATTTTAAGCAAATTACCATGCTATTTAAGACTCTCAAAATAATCTAAGTGAAGCATGAGAGATCAATAGTTTCTATAAAACAAATCCACCACCGTTCTCTAAAAGATATAAGTGAAGCACTAGAGCAAAACTATATAACTCAAAAGATATAAGCGAAGCACATGGAGTATCCTAACAAATTCCAAATCATGTATGGCTATCTCAAAAGGTGTGTAAAGCAAGGATGATTGTGGTAAAATAAAAAGCAAAGACTCAAATCATACAAGACGCTCCAAGCAAAACACATATCATGTGGTGAATAAAAATATAGCTCCAAGTAAATTTACCGATGGAAGTAGACGAAAGAGGGGATGCCTTCCAGGGCATCCCCAAGCTTTGCCTTTTTGGTGTCCTTAGATTATCTTGGTGGTGCCATGGGCATCCCCAAGATTAGGCTCTTGCCACTCCTTGTTCCATAATCCATCTAATCTTTCACCCAAAACTTGAAAACTTCACAACACAAAACTCAACAGAAAATCTCGTGAGCCCCGTTAGCGAAAGAAAACAAAATACCACTTCAAGGTACTGTAATGAACTCATTCTTTATTTATATTGGTGTTAAACCTACTGTATTACAACTTCTCTATGGTTTATAAACTATTTTACTAGCCATAGATTCATCAAAATAAGCAAACAACACACGAAAAACAGAATCTGTCAAAAACAGAACAGTCTGTAGTAATCTGCAACTAACGCAAACTTATAGAACTCCAAAAAATCAGCCAAAATATGAAGACCTAGGCAATTTGTTTATTGATCAGAAGCAATTGGACTCAGTATTTTATCATGTTCTGGTGATTTTTAACAATTGTTTTCGTGAACAGAAAGTTTCTGGAAATTTCTGCAAGATCAAATAACTATCATCCAAGAAGATCCTATAGGTTTAACTTGGCACAAACACTAATGAAAACATAAAAACACATCTAACCAGAGGCTAGAACAAACATTTATTCCTAAACATAAGCAAAAAGTAAAAAGAACTAAAAAAATTGGGTTGCCTCCCAACAAGCGCTATCGTTTAACGCCCTTAGCTAGGCATAAAAGCAAGGATAGATCTAGGTATTGCCCACTTTGGTAGGCAATCCATAAGTGGCTCTCATAATAGATTCATATGGTAATTTTATTTTCTTCCTAGGGAAGTGTTCCATGCCTTTCTTTAATGGAAATTGGAACCTAATATTCCCTTCCTTCATATCAATAATTGCACCAATCGTTCTAAGGAAAGGTCTACCAAGAATAATATGACATGAAGGATTGCAATCTATGTCAAGAACGATGAAATCTACGGGCACATAGTTCCTATTTGCAACAATAAGAACATAATTAATTCTTCCCATATGTTTCTTAATAATGGAATCCGCAAGATGCAAGTTTAGAGAGCAATCATCAAAATCACGGAAATCTAGCAAATCACACAAAGTTTTTGGGATCGTGGAAACACTAGCACCCAAATCACACAAAGCATAGCATTCATGATCTTTAATATTAATTTTAATAGTAGGCTCCCACTCATCATAAAGTTTTCTAGGGATAGAAACTTCCAACTCAAGTTTTTCTTCATAAGATTGCATCAAAGCATCAACAATATGTTTGGTAAAAGCTTTATTTTGATTATAAGCATGAGGAGAATTTAGCACGAATTGCTACAAGGAAATACAATCTATCAAAGAGCAATTTTCATAATTAAATTCCTTGAAATCCAAAATAGTGGGTTTATCAACATCTAACGTTTTGATTTCTTCAATCCCACTTTTATCAATTTTAGCATCAAGATCTGAAAACTCCGAATTTTTGGAACGCCTTCTAGGTAAAGGTGGATCATATTCAGTCCCATCATTATCAAGATTCATATTGCAAAACAAAGATTTAATAGGGGACACTGTCGGCGTTCTGGGAACGGGGGTCCCCAGACTTGCCTGCCTGCGGCCTGCAGCGTGGCTCAAGTGGGGGCCCAGCATGGCCCAGCTTCATCAGCTCAAGCTCAAGACCCTCGCGAGGGGCCAAGCCTCGTGGGGCGGACGACAGGAACCTTCCTCAGGAGCAGCCTCGTCAGGCAGGCTCGCGAGGAGGTGGAGAGATCAAGGCAGGGTACCTCACGAGGGTGCCCTGTGAAGCAAGCCATGACGATTAAGACCAGGTGGGCGCCGGCCTGCGCATTGTCCTCTTTTCCCCTTTGGTGCAAAGGAGGCAAGCACATGCCAAGGCATCAGGCAAAGGTTACTGCTTCGGTGCAACAAGACCGAGACCAGCAGAGCGGCAGGATGGAGGTCATCGTGGAGCCCAGGATGGCGTCACCGTCAGAGCCTTTGGCAGCCGAAGACCAACTTTAGTCAGGATAAGTGTACTAGATGTTCCCCTTCAAAATGGCCAATTGTTGGCGCCCTTCCCGCTCATTATTTGGGAAGAGGCCCAGGGCCTCCCTCTATAAATAGAGCTAGCCACCACAGAGTAGAGGAGGACCAGAAAAGAGGACGCGCAAGCTGATAGAGCCCTAGCAGAGAGAGAGAGGCGATCGAACTCACCCAAGCAGTTCATCGCACCAGCCCAAGAACACCCCTCGCGAGGCTGTTCTTCCTTTGTACTGTTCATCATCAGCCCCTGAGGCAATCCACCACACCACACACTGGAGTAGGGTATTACACCACATCAGTGGCCCGAACCAGTATAAACCTCGTGTCCCTTGTGTATTCTTCGTTCGTAGTTTAGATCCCTCGCTAACCGTTCACGCATGAGCTGGTAGGGGAAATATTTCCGTGCGCACCCCAGTGTTCGAACCTCAAGGGTCTCCCGGAACCCGAAATCCGACATTTGGCGCGCCAGGTAGGGGTGCACCAAAATCTTTCTTCTGCTGGTCGTGTGTGACCTTTCGTCGTGTCCATGGCTGACGCTCGCCGAGCTCGCGCCGAGCGCAGGGCTGCTCGCGCCGCTCGAGTCGCCCAGACGGCTCCCATCGGCGGACACCCCCGTTGTTCCCCGTCGCCTGCCGCCACCGGCCCGACGGGGAACGAGCAGCAGTCCTCGTCCCTGCATCCATCGGTGAGGCGAGAGGGCTGCACCGCTACTCCTTCGCTCGCCCTTGCTGGTTCTTCGTCGCGCGTGCACCGCGCTCCCATGGAGGCCCGAGCCGGGCTCATCACGGCAAACGAGCTCCTGCTCTACCGCCCCATCGACGACGTCTACGAGGAGTGGCTCGACCGTGTTGCCGAGCTCGTTCGCGCTGCAGGGGGCTCCCCCGCGCCGTCCCTCTCGCTGCCTCGCCCCGCACCCCGCGTGGGAGGCAGGGAGCCGGAGGTGCCCCCGCCGCCTCCTTCCCAAGAAGGCGCCCTGGCTCCAAGGCGCGTGGCCCCGGGCCGAGACTCTCCGCGTCCGGCGCCCGCGCATCAAGAAAGGAGCTACCAGGAGATCCCTCGTCCCCAAGAAGGTGCTCGCGTGCTCCCAACACCGGAGCACCGCGACCGCGCCAGCGCCATCAGCGTTAAGACCTGCGCTGCTCCAGCAGCGGTGCTGGAACCCACAAGAGCAAGCTCGCAGATCGCCAGAGAGCCCTCGTGGCCACCGCAGTTGCCGCGCCTTCACCGCCGAGCTATGCAGCGTCGCATGGCCCGGCAAGTTCAAGCCAGACCTGCCTCCTTGCTACGACGGCACTGCCGACCCCGCGGAGTTCCTCCAGCTCTACGAGCTGGGCATCGAAGCCGCCAACGGGGACGAAAAGGTGATGGCGAATTGGTTCCCCATGGCACTGAAGGACGGAGCCCAAACCTGGCTCCTGAACCTAGCTCCCGGCACGATCTCCTCCTAGGACGAGATGCGCACCCGCTTCATCGCCAACTTCCAAGGCACTCGCGACCGATCGTGAGCGACATGCGCCGCATCAAGCAGCAGCCAAGAGAGACCCTGCAGAAGTACATCCAGCGCTTCAACAACGCCCGCCTCAAAATCCCCAAGGTGACTGAGGAAGCCATCATCTCAGCCTTCTCCGATGGCGTGCGTGACGTCAAGATGAAGGAGGAGCTAGCAATGCATGAAGACCTGTGCACATGCTGTTCAACTTGGCGACCAAATGCGCTTAGGGCTGAGGAAGGCGCCTCTCCTCCTCGAGCTTCCAAACGCCGATCCGTAAGAGAAGAAGCCCTAGGCCAAGGACGTGAAGCGCAAGGGGCTGCCGTGCTTCGCGTAACCGCATACACCAAGCGAGGCAGGGATCAGCCCGAGTCGTCCAAGGGCAGCCGGTACTGTGCGTACCATGACCTCCACACCCACAACACCAACGAATGCCAGGAGCTCAGGGCCGTGCGAGAAGGGCGAATCGGCCGACGCCCCGACCGCAATGATCGAGGCTACGACAGAGGGGGAGGAAGAGGCGCAGGACGCTGGGAAGACCGTGGCCCTCGCCAAGGATGGCGTGACAGACCTTGCGAGGACCGTTGGCAGGACCAGCCTCGCGAGGGAGGTTGGAGGGACCAACCTCGCGAGGATCGCCCTCAAGGCAACGCAGGGCTCCCACCTCTGCCGCAGCCGCCAAGGAGGTACGAAGACAATCATCAGGACGAGGGGCTGGGGGCTTCCAGGAGCCGCGCGATCGCTTGCATCCTGGGTGGCGCCAGCCCCAGCCTCTTAAGCGCATCTTCAAGCGGTTTGCATGAGGTGAATGCAGTCCTCCCCAAGCCAGAGGCCACACGCCCTCTCAGGTGGTCGTCGTGCGCTATCACATTCAGTTCTGCGGATCAGCTTAAGTGCGCGGCAATGGCAGGAGTCCTCCCCATGCTTTGCTCACCAGTCATCAACAACGTGCAAGTCACCAGGACCCTCATCGACGGAGGAGCAGGACTCAACGTCCTATCTGTCGAGACATTCAACGATCTCCAAGTGCCATACGATCAACTTCAGCCAACCTAGCCCTTCTCTGGAGTCACCGATGGCTCCACCGTCCCGATAGGGCAAGTTCGCCTTCCCGTCACCTTCGGACAGCGCAACAACTACCGCACCGAGCTCATCGATTTCGATGTCGCCCACATCCGCCTGCCATACAATGCCATCCTCGGGTACCCAGCTTTGGCCAAGTTCATGGCAGTGACTCACCACGGCTACAACGTCCTAAAGATGCCAGGAAGCGGAGGAGTCATCACAGTGCCTTGTGAGGAAAGAGATGCAGTGTGCTCTCTCGAGCGTGCCTTCCAAGCCACAGCAATCGAAGACCCAGATCACAGGAGCAGGAGACTTCCCGAGGGGATCCCTAAGAAGAAGAAGGCTTCGCCTGGTCCAAGCCCTCATGGGGTAGGCACCTCCGGAGGCGTGGCAACAGGACCCGCGCCCGTTCAAGGGTCGCCACCCTCTGACGCATAGGAAGGCGCGCCCAGCGCCCTCCTCAGGCAGGGCTCGGGGGCTCTTTCATGGCGAGCCACCGACCTAGCCGGGGTCACGAGGGAGGCGCTCAGGCACCACTTGGAGGCGTGCTTCGAGGCACGTTTCCCTCAGGAAGGTATGAGGCAAGGAGGGCCAAACCCTCAGGAGTTCATCGCGAGGAGCACCCGGGAGCTACAGGATTCAAGAGTCATGCGCGGTTGTCGCCGCTTGCCCGCCGTGGCCCCGCATCCAGGCAAGGATGCTAGGCTACGAATCTGCATCGACATACCAGGGCTCAGCCAGGCCGCGTCTCAGGAGCGCCTCTGGCCCTCATGCGTGGGACGTTGCGAGGGTCCACCTCACATCTACGTTCGCATGCTTTTCGGCCTGCCGAACGCGGTCGCCGCCCATCAGCGCCGGGCCGAGGCGCTCCTGGAGGCTCGAGAGGTCAAGCAACGCGGGTCCCGGGCAGAGATGGAGATGGCTCTCGAGGAACCCCTCAGGCCCCCTGAGCCTCCCGAGGCTCCAGGTCCGGAGGGCTCGTGAGGGCGGCGTCCTTATCGCTGGCGTCGTCGCTACCTCAACATCCCTTCACCCCGACCATATCGGTGACACCTTTCCAAGTTTCGTTTTCATTTGGGAGCGCCTCGGGATGCATCATTCCTGTGCTGCGTGGGTCCGTCCTGCGGCATGTATCCGTTTGCTTATGTTCTTTACTTACCTTGTTGGGGCGCCTCGGGCTACATTATCCCCAAGCTGCTCGGGCTGCACCTGGCGTATGCTTTCTCCGCACCTATCTAGATGGATTTGCTTATTCATACATGACATGCTTGACCTAATCGCCTGCTCAATTGACACCTACCTTTGAAGCCGCTCGCTCAGGCACGGCACTTGCGCACGGGTCCGTCCCTGCAACGCTGATAAATCTGAGTGGCTGAGCTCTGGCCGCGGCAGCCCCACAAGGCGCCACCTCACCGAGGCCTCAGTGCCCCCTATCACTCCCCTCGGAGCGACCAATGGTTGGCTGGCGACCGTAACGATGAACCTTGTTTCCCCTCGTGACTCGTACATAGGACCTGCTCCAGGAGTAACGCTGGCGGCATCACGAGCCTTCTCTCCTCCTGTCCGGCGCGGTCCGCTTACACGTTAAAAGGGGGGTACCCGAGCATCGCGGCTCATGGGCTCTTACTGGCTCTCCAGCCCTCACCCCCTGGCCTTGATCCACGGCATCTCGACCTGTCATACCAGCGGCGGCTGAGCTCGCTCGAGGGCCGGGACCTGAGGATGTAGAGCATTAAGGAAAGCGTGGGGGAGAGGGAAGAAGCTCGCGAGGTCCCGACCCAACAACACCCCAGTTGCCATCGCGCAGACACGGAACCTCATCGAGCACCGCTCCAAACCCACAAGATAAGTCACGCAAAAAACTGAACCGACTCAGCGTTAAACCCACGCCTACTGCTGCCCTGTCACAGCAAAGCTGCCTACCTTTCTTGCCCTGCGGAGGCTGCTTGAGCGCTAAAGGGGACCTCCTGAGAATCGCGACTCATGGGCTCTTACTGGACCTCGGGCCGCTCACCTCCTGGCCTTGACCCTCGACATCGCGACCTGTCATACCAGCGACGGCTGAAGCCTGCCTGGGGACCGGGACCTGTCAGCGCAAAGCACCAAGCCCTCACGAGGAAAGAAAGGGGGAGCTGAGCTGGGACAGAACAAGCATCTCGCACCGATTCATCATAGGGAAAAACATGGCCAGCGCCTTACATGCCCCCGCGGGGTGCTACTTCGATTCTTTGCTGGAAATAAAAGGTGCTAATCCTAAGGAACACCTACTATGCAAGCCTCCGCAGGAGACGCCATCGTCAACAGTGGGCCGTCAGGCGCCAGCGCCGACCCCATCCAGATCACCGGAGCTGGTAGCCTGAAGCGCCCGCCTGCTCCGGCTGGGCGCGAGCTCGGGCTCAGAATCGCTGCCGCCGCCTCTCGAGTCGCCAGAAGCTCGGCGGAGGCGCTGGACCCTCCGTCCCCTTCGCTGCTGCTCGAGGAGCTCCCGAGGGGGCGACCGGTGGGCCTAGTCCTCGCGACGATAGCGCCCCGACCGCCCTTGTCGGGGCAGCATTCCAGCCGGCGTCCTTCCGCGTCGAAGACCTTGAAGAACATCAAGGAGGCGCCATCGTATTCCAGGTGGATCACGAGGGCGCCCCTCGTCCGGCAGACCCGGGCGATCTCGCCCCAGCCTCGGGTCATGAAAACCTTACCCGGAGCGACGACCGCAACCTCCGCTCCGGTCACAGGGGTGCTGCAGCCAGCGTGCTGCAACCAGAGCTCCAGAGAGCCCCTCTGCGGGATCTCTAAGGCGAAGGAGGGAGGAAGGCGAATCCAAGATTGAGGAGACATGGCTGCGTGAAGCACAAGCTCTCGGGAGGAGCCCTTAGCATGGTCTCCAGGTGGAACGACGCGCACCGCCGTGACCCGCCCGCGCCGACGGCGTGGTCGTCCGTGGCGCTCGGCGTCTACTCCTCCAGGGCCCTCAATGCGGGCGTACAAGGGCAGCGGGAACCCTGGCGGTGGCCGCTCATACCAGGGCCTCGACACCTCCTGTCGGGCGCCCTCATCTCGGCGGCAGGGGACTAGCCATTTCTTCGGCGGAAGCAGATCGGGACCCTCTCGGGGAGCCTTTCCCTTCTCTTTTGCAGAAAACCGGCGGATCGAAGCCATTGTCGCAATGTGGAGCAAGGGCAAGGATGGAGAGGAAGGAGCAGCAATAAGAGATGGACTGGAAGGGCTCGCGCCATTCCGTACTTATAGCCGGAGGAGGCTAACCGTCGGCCTCCACTATCACAGGTAATCATGACCCATTTCTGCATGCAGGGACTTGTCAAGTCATGCAGTTGCCGAGGCGTCTTGGGGAGGCGGAGACGCCCACGACCAATCAATCGCCACGCGACGCCCAAGGCCGCAGGCTGTTGGGGCCCACGGCACTTCGCACTTGCCCCTTCGCTTCTCTGCTAAGCCAAGTCCGGGCTCGCCTTGGGCCCGGGGGCTACTGTCGGTGCTCTGGGAACGGGGGTCCCCAGACTTGCCTGCCTGCGGCCTGCGGCGTGGCTCAAGTGGGGGCCCAGCGTGGCCCAGCTTCATCAGCTCAAGCTCAAGACCCTCGCGAGGGGCCAAGCCTCGCGGGGCGGATGACAGGAACCTTCCTCAGGAGCAGCCTCGTCAGGCAGGCTCGCGAGGAGGCAGAGAGATAAAGGCAGGGTACCTCACAAGGGTGCCCTGTGACGCAAGCCGTGACGATCAAGACCAGGCGGGCGCCGGCCTGCGCAGTGTCCTCTTTTCCCCTTTGGTGCAAAGGAGGCAAGCACAGGCCAAGGCATCAGGCAAAGGTTACTGCTTCGGTGCAACAAGACCGAGACCAGCAGAGCGGCAGGATGGAGGTCATCGTGGAGCCCAGGACGGCGTCACCGTCAGAGCCTTTGGCAGCCAAAGACCAACTTTAGTCAGGATAAGTGTACTAGATGTTCCCCTTCAAAATGGCCAATTGTTGGCGCCCTTCTCGCTCATTATTTTGGAAGAGGCCCAGGGCCTCCCTCTACAAATAGAGCTAGCCACCACAGAGTAGAGGAGGACCAGAAAAGAGGACGCGCAAGCTGATAGAGCCCTAGCAGAGAGAGAGAGAGAGAGAGAGGCGATCGAACTCACCCAAGCAGTTCATCGCACCAGCCCAAGAACACCCCTCGCGAGGCTGTTCTTCCTTTGTACTGTTCATCATCAGCCCCTGAGGCAATCCACCACACCACACACTGGAGTAGGGTATTACACCACATCGGTGGCCCAAACCAGTATAAACCTCGTGTCCCTTGTGTGTTCTTCGTTCGTAGTTTAGATCCCTTGCTAACTGTTCACGCATGAGCTGGTAGGGGAAAGATCTCTGCGCGCACCCCAGTGTTCAAACCTCAAGTGTCTGCCGGAACCCGAAATCCGACAGACACATCAATAACTTTTAGATCTTCATCTTTATTTTCATAGAAATTTGAAGAACACGCTTTCATAAAGCAATCTTTCTTAGCACGCATCCTAGCGGTTCTTTCTTTGCACTCATTAATGGAAATTCTCATGGCTTTGAGAGACTCATTGATATCATGCTTAGGAGGAATAGATCTAAGCTTTAAAGAATCAACATCAAGAGAAATTCTATCAACGTTCCTAGCCAATTCATCAACTTTAAGCAATTTCTCTTCAAGAAAAGCATTGAAATTCTTTTGCAAATTCATAAACTCCTTAACACTAGTCTCAAATTCAGAGGGCATCTTATTAAAATTTCCATAAGAGTTGTAATAGGAATTACCATAATTATTAGAGGAATTGCTAGGATAAGGCCTAGGATTAAAGTTTCCTCTATACGTGTTGTTACCAAAATTATTCCTACCAACAAAATTCACATCCAAAGATTCATTATTATTCTCAATCAAAGTAGACAAAGGCATATCATTAGGATCAGAAGGAACACTCTTAGTAGCAAATAATTTCATAAGTTCATCCATCTTTCCACTCAAAACATTAATTTCTTCTATCGCATGCACTTTTTTATTAGTAGATCTTTCAAAGGTGCCATTGAGAATAATTAACCATAATACTATCTAGGAGTTTAGTAGCTTCTCCTAAAGTGATTTCCATAAAAGTGCCTCCCGTGGCCGAATCTAAAAGATTTCTAGAAGCAAAATTCAATCCGGCATAAATTTTTTGTATAATCATCCTCAAATTCAATCCATGTGTAGGGCAATTACGTATCATTAATTTCATTCTCTCCCAAGCTTGTGCAACATGTTCATGATCAAGTTGCTTAAAATTCATAATATCGTTTCTAAGAGAGATAATCTTAGCGGGAGGAAAATACTTAGAGATAAAAGCATCTTTGCACTTGTTCCAAGAATCAATACTATTTTTAGGCAAAGACAAAAACCAAGCTTTAGCACGATCACTAAGCGAAAAAGGAAATAGCTTCAATTTAACAATATCATTTTCCACATCTTTCTTCTTTTGCATATCACACAAATCAACAAAGCTATTTAGATGAGTAGCGGCATCTTCACTAGGAAGGCCGGCGAATTGATCTTTCTTGACAAGATTCAACAAAGCAGCATTGATTTCACAAGATTCAGTATCGGTAAGAGGAGCAATCGGAGTGCTAAGGAAATCATTATTGTTGGTATTGGTAAAGTCACATAATTTGGTATTATCTTGAGCCATCATGACAAACAAGCAATCCAACACACGAGCAAACACAAAGCAAGCGAAAAAGAGGCAAACGGAAAAGAGAGGGCGAATAAAACGGCAAGGGTGAAGTGGGGGAGAGGAAAACGAGAGGAAAATGGCAAATAATTTAATGCGGGAGATAAGGGATTGTGATGGGTACTTGGTATGTTGACTTTTGCGTAGACCTCCCCGGCAACGGCGCCAGAAATCCTTCTTGCTAGCTCTTGAGCACTGCGTTGGTTTTCCCTTGAAGAGGAAAGAGTGATACAGCAAAGTAGCGTAAGTATTTCCCTCAGTTTTTGAGAACCAAGGTATCAATCCAGTAGGAGGCTACGCGCGAGTCCCTCGTACCTACACAAAACAAATAAATCCTCACAACCAACACGATAAGGGGTTGTCAATCCCTTCACGATCACTTACGAGAGTGAGATATGATAGATAGGATAGGATAATATTTTTGGTATTTCTGTGATAAGATGCAAAGTAAAATAAAAGCAAAGTAAAAAAGCAAAGAAAATAACTAAGTATTGGAAGATTAATATGATGAAGATAGACCCGGGGGCCATAGGTTTCACTAGTGGCTTCTCTCAAGAGCGTAAGTATTTTACGGTGGGTGAACGAATTACTATTGAGCAATTGATGTAATTGAGCATAGTTATGAGAATATCTAGGTATGATCATGTATATAGGCATCACGTCCGAGACAAGTAGACCGACTCACACTGCTGCATCTACTACTATTACTCCACTCATCGACCGCTATCCAACATGCATCTAGAGTATTAAGTTCATGAAAACAGAGTAACGCCTTAAGCAAGATGACATGATGTAGAGGGATAAATTCATCCAATCTGACAAAAACCCCATCTTGTTATCCTCGATGGCAACAATACAATATGTGCCTTGCTGCCCCTACTGTCACTGGGAAAGGACACCGCAAGATTGAACCCAAAGCTAAGCTAAGCACTTCTCCCATTGCAAGAAAGATCAATCTAGTAGGCTAAACTGTTGGGGAACGTAGTAATTTCAAAAAAAATCCTACGCACACGCAAGATCATGGTGATGCATAGCAACGAGAGGGGAGAGTGTTGTCCACGTACCCTCGTAGACCGAAAGCGGAAGCGTTAGCACAACGCGGTTGATGTAGTCGTACGTCTTCACGATCCGACCGATTAAGTACCGAATGTACAGCACCTCCGAGTTCAGCACATGTTCAACCGACGTCCCTCGAATTCCGATCCAGCCGAGTGTTGAGGAGAGTTTAAATCGACCTGACGGCGTGGTGGACGATGTTGATGTTCTCTTGTGCAGGCTTCGCCTAAGCACCGCTTCTGATATTATCGAGGTGGACTATGGTGGAGGGGGGCACCGCACACGGTTGGGAGAGATCAACTGATCAACTTGAGTGTCTAGAGGTGCCCCCCTGCCCCCGTATATAAAGGAGCAAGGGGGGGGGGTGCGGCCGGCCAAGGGGAGAGGCGCGCTGGAGGAGTCCTACTCCTACCGGGAGTAGGACTCCCCCCTTTTCCATGTTAGACTAGGAGAGAGAGGGGAAGAGGTGGAGGGAGAAAGGAAAGGGGGCGCTGCCCTCTCCTTGTCCTATTCGGACTAGGGGAGGCGCGACCACCTGCCCTGGCCTCCTCTCCTCTCTTCCACCAAGGCCCACTAAGGCCCATTAAGTTGCCGCGGGGTTCCGATAACCTCCCGGTACTCCGAAAAAATCCCAATTTCACCCGGAACACTTCCGATGTCCAAACATAGGCTTCCAATATATCAATCTTCATGTCTCGACCATTTCTAGACTCCTCGTCATGTCTGTGATCACATATGGGACTCCGAACAACCTTCAGTACATCAACACATATAAACTCATCATATAAATGTCATTGTAACGTTAAGCGTGCGGACCCTACGGGTTCGAGAACTATGTAGACATGACCGAGACACGTCTCCAGTCAATAACCAATAGCGGAACCTTGCTCATATTGGATCCCACATATTCTACAAAGATCTTTATCGATCAGACCGCATAACAACATACGTTGTTCCTTTTGTCATCGGTATGTTACTTGCCCGAGATTCGATCGTCGGTATCTCAATACCTAGTTCAATCTTGTTACCGGCAAGTCTCTTTACTCGTACTGTAATACATCATCTCGCAACTAACTCATTAGTTGCAGTGCTTGCAAGGCTTTAAGTGATGTGCATTACCGAGAGGACCCAGAGATACCTCTCCGACAATCGGAGTGACAAATCCTAATCTCGAAATACCCAACCCAACAAGTACCTTCAGAGACACCTGTAGAGCTCCTTTATAATCACCCAGTTACGTTGTGACGTTTGGTAGCACACAAAGTGTTCCTCCCAGAACGGGAGTTGCATAATCTCATAGTCATAGGAACATGTATAAGTTATGAAGAAAGCAATAGCAACATACTAAACGATCGTGTGCTAAGCTAACGACATGGGTCATGTCAATCACATCATTCTCCTAATGATGTGATCCCGTTAATCAAATGACAACTCATGTCTATGGATAGGAAACATAACCATCTTTGATCAACGAGCTAGTCAAGTAGAGGCATACTAGTGACAATCTGTTTGTCTATGTATTCACACATGTATTATGTTTCCGGTTAATACAATTCTAGCATGAATAATAAACATTTATCATGATATAAGGAAATAAATAATAACTTTATTATTGCCTCTAGGGCATAATTCCTTCAGTCTCCCACTTGCACTAGAGTCAATAATCTAGATTACACAGTAATGATTCTAACACCCATGGAGCCTTGGTGCTGATCATGTTTTGCTCGTGGAAGAGGCTTAGTCAACGGGTTCCGCAACATTCAGATCCGTATGTATCTTGCAAATTTCTATGTCTCCCACCTGGACTAGATCCCGGATGGAATTGAAGTGTCTCTTGATGTGCTTGGTTCTCTTGTGAAATTTGGATTCCTTCGCCAAGGCAATTTCACCAGTATTGTCACAAAAGATTTTCATTGGACCCGATGCACTAGGTATGACACCTAGATCGGATATGAACTCCTTCATCCAGACTCCTTCATTTGCTGCTTCCGAAGCAGCTATGTACTCCGCTTCACACGTAGATCCCGCCACGACGCTTTGTTTAGAACTGCACCAACTGACATATCCACCGTTCAATGTAAACACGTATCCTGTTTGCGATTTAGAAACGTCCCGATCAGTGTCAAAGCTTGCATCAACGTAACCATTTACGATGAGCTCTTTGTCACCTCCATAATCGAGAAACATATCCTTAGTCCTTTTCAGGTATTTCAGGATGTTCTTGACCGCTGTCCAGTGATCCACTCATGGATTACTTTGCTACCTCCCTGCTAGACTTATAGCAAGGCACACATCAGGTCTGGTACACAACATTGCATACATGATAGAGCCTATGGCTGAAGCATAGGGATCATCTTTCATCTTCTCTCTATCTTCTGCAGCGGTCGGGCATTGAGGCTTACTCAACTTGACACCTTGTAACACAGGCAAGAACCCTTTCTTTGCTTGATCCATTTTGAACTTCTTCAAAACTTTGTCAAGGTATGTGCTTTGTGAAAGTCCAATTAAGCGTCTTGATCTATCTCTATATATCTTGATGCCCAATATGTAAGCAGCTTCACCGAGGTCTTCCATTGAAAAACTCTTATTCAAGTATCCCTTTATGCTATCCAGAAATTCTATATCATTTCCAATCAGTAATATGTCATCCACATATAATATCAGAAATGCTACAGAGCTCCCACTCACTTTCTTGTAAATACAGGCTTCTCCAAAAGTCTGTAAACCAAATCTTTGATCACACTATCAAATCGTTATTCCAACTCCGAGAGGCTTGCACCAGTCCATAAATGGATCGCTGGAGCTTGCACACTTTGTTAGCTCCCTTTGGATCGATAAAACCTTCCGGTTGCATCATATACAACTCTTCTTCCAGAAATCCATTCAGGAATGCAGTTTTGACATCCATTTGCCAAATTTCATAATCATAAAATGCGGCAATTGCTAACATGATTCGACAGACTTAAGCATCGCTACGGGTGAGAAGGTCTCATCGTAGTCAATCCCTTGAACTTGTCGAAAACCTTCGCGACAAGTCGAGCTTTGTAAACGATAACATTACCGTCGGCGTCAGGTCTTCTTCTTGAAGATCCATTTATTCTCAATTGCCTGCCGATCATCGGGCAAGTCAGAGTCCACACTTTGTTCTCATACATGGATCCCATCTCAGATTTCATGGCCTCAAGCCATTTTGCGGAATCTGGGCTCACCATCGCTTCTTCATAGTTCGTAGGTTCGTCATGGTCTAGTAACATAACTTCCAGAACAGGATTACCATACCACTCTGGTGCGGATCTTACTCTGGTTGACCTACGAGGTTCAGTAACAACTTGATCTGAAGTTTCATGATCATCATCATTAACTTCCTCACTAATTGGTGTAGGTGTCGCAGAAACCGGTTTCTATGATGAACTACTTTCCAATAAGGGAGTAGGTACAATTACCTCATCAAGTTCTACTTTCCTCCCACTCACTTCTTTCGAGAGAAACTCCTTCTCTAGAAAAACTCCGAATTTAGCAACAAAAGTTTTACCTTCGGTTTTGTGATAGAAGGTATACCCAACAGTCTCCTTCGGGTATCCTATGAAGACACATTTCTCCGATTTGGGTTCGAGCTTATCAGGTTGAAGTTTTTTCACATAAGCATCGCAGCCCCAAACTTTAAGAAACGACAACTTTGGTTTCTTGCCAAACTATAGTTCATAAGGCGTCGTATCAACGGATTTTGATGGTGTCCTATTTAACGTGAATGCAGCCGTCTCTAAAGAATAACCCCAAAACGATAGCGGTAAATTAGTAAGAGACATCATATATTGCACCATATCAAGTAAAGTACGATTACGATGTTCGGACACACCATTACGCTGTGGTGTTCCGGGTGGCGTGAGTTGCGAAACTATTCCACATTGTTTCAAATGTAGACCAAAATCGCAACTCAAATATTCTCCTCCACGATCAGATCGTAGAAACTTTATTTTCTTGTTATGATGATTTTCAACTTCACTCTGAAATAATTTGAACTTTTCAAAAGTTTCAGACTTATGTTTCATTAAGTAGATATAACCATATCTGCTTAAATCATCTGGGAAGGTGAGAAAATAACGATATCCGCCACGAGCCTCAACATTCATTGGACCACATACATCTGTATGTATGATTTCCAACAAATCTGTTGCTCTCTCCATAGTTCCGGAGAACGATGGTTTAGTCATCTTGCCCATGAGGCACGGTTCGCAAGTACCAAGTGATTCATAATCAAGTGGTTCCAAAAGTCCATCGGTATGGAGTTTCTTCATGCGCTTTACACCGATATGACCTAAACGGCGGTGCCACAAATAAGTTGCACTATCATTATCAACTCTGCATCTTTTGGCTTCAACATTATGAATATGTGTATCACTACTATCGAGATTCAATAAAAATAGACCACTCTTCAAGGGTGCACGACCATAAAAGATATTACTCATATAAATAGAAGAACCATTATTCTTTGATTTAAATGAATAACCGTCTCGCATCAAACAAGATCCAGATATAATGTTCATGCTCAACGCTGGCACCAAATAACAATTATTTAGGTCTAATACTAATCCCGAAGGTAGATGTAGAGGTAGCGTGCCGACCGCGATCACATCGACTTTGGAACCATTTCCCACGCGCATCGTCACCTCGTCCTTAGCCAATCTTCGCTTAATTCGTAGCCCCTGTTTCGAGTTGCAAATATTAGTAATGTAACCGGTATCAAATACCCAGGTGCTCTGCGAGCATTAGTAAGGTGCACATCGGTAACATGTATATCACATATACCTTTGTTCACCTTGCCATCCTTCTTATCCGCCAAATACTTGGGGCAGTTCCGCGTCCGATGACGATCGCTGCGGTAGAGAAGCACTCGATTTCAGGCTTAGGTCCAGATGTGGGTTTCTTCTCCTGAGCAGCAACTTGCTTGCTGTTCTTCTTGAAGTTCCCCATCTTCTTCCCTTTGCCCTTTTTCTTGAAACTAGTGGTCTTATTGACCATCAACACTTGATGCTCCTTCTTGATTTCTACCTCCGCAGCCTTTAGCATTGCGAAGAGCTCGGGAATCGTCTTTTCCATCCCCTGCATGTTATAGTTCATCACGAAGCTTTTCTAGCTTGGTGGCAGTGATTGGAGAATTCTGTCAATGATGCTATCATCCGGAAGATTAACTTCTAGTTGAATCAAGTGATTATTATACCCAGACATCTTGAGTATATGCTCACTGACAGAACTATTCTCCTCCATCTTGCAGCTATATAACTTATTGGAGACTTCATATCTCTCAATCCGGGCATTTGCTTGAAATATTAACTTCAACTCCTGGAACATCTCATATGCTCCATGACGTTCAAAACGTCGTTGAAGTCCCGGTTCTAAGCCGTAAAGCATGGCACACTGAATTATCGAGTAGTCATCAGCTTTGCTCTGCCAGACGTTCATAACATCTGGTGTTGCTCCTGCAGCAGGCCTGGCACCCAGCGGTGCTTCCAGGACGTAATTTTTCTGTGCAGCAATGAGGATAATCCTCAAGTTACAGACCCAGTCCGTGTAATTGCTACCATCATCTTTCAACGTTTGACGAAAGATTGGACACACACCCCTCACAAACCAGAGCAACTCACTAGAAGGCTCGTGGTTCCGAGAGGGAACAATGCATGTTTGATGACGAACGGGAGATGGCTTCCTCTTATGGCCTTCAATTTTTTTCTACATTTAACGTGCACTACTAAAACTGCAATGTGAAATTTTAGAAAATTCTAGGGGTCATTTGACCTTTTAAAGACATTTAAGTGATTTTCTAGCCATTTAATGACCGTAATTCAAATTTGAACTACATCTACATGCAACGGCTAACCATAACGGTTTGAAAAATCAATTTTGTGTACTTGTGTGCTAGTTAATTCCATGTGCAGTAAATTAGAAGGAATTTTCAAACATATTTGTCTCACTACAAGGACACATGCATATGTATGCATGGAATGACATGGCATTTTTATTCAAAAAAATTAAAAAATGATCAGAAAAACATGAAACCTTGGTTGATGTAATGTCATGCCACCAAGATGATCTGGTAAAAAAATTGGCATGTTTGACGAAAGTTTGGACACACACCTCTCACAAACCGGAGCAACTCACTAGAAGGCTCGTGGTTCCGAGAGGGAACAATGCATTTTTGACGACGAACGGGAGATAGCTTCCTCTTACGGCCTTTAATTTTTTTCTATGTTTAACGTGCACTACTACAACTGTCATGTGAAAATTTGGAAAATTCTAGGGGTCATTTGACCTTTTAAAGACATTGAAGTGATTTTCTAGCCATTTAATGACCGTAATTCAAATTTGAACTACATCTACATGCAACGACTAACCATAACGGTTTGAAAAATCATATTTGTGTACTTGTGTGCGAGTTAATTCCATGTGCAATAAATTAGAAGGATTTTCCAAACATATTTGTCTCACGACATGGACACATTCATATGTATGCATGGAGTGACATGGCATTTTAATTCCAAAAAATTAAAAAATGATCAGAAAAACATGAAACCTTGGTTGATGTAATTTCATGGCACCAAGATGATGTGGTCAAAAAATTGGCATGTTTGATGAAAGTTTGGACACACACCCCTCACAATCCGGAGCAACTCACTAGAAGGCTCGTGGTTCCAAGAGGGAACAATGCATGTTTGACGACGAACGGGAGATAGCTTCCTCTTCTGGCCTTCAATTTTTTCTATGTTTCACCTGCACTACTACAACTTTCATGTGAAAATTTGGAAAATTCTAGGGGTCATTTGACCTTTTAAAGACAGTTAAGTGATTTTCTAGCCATTTAATGACCGTAATTCAAATTTGAACTACATCTACATGCAACACCTAACCATAATGGTTTGAAAAATCATATTTGTGTACTTGTGTGCGAGTTAATTCCATGTGCAGTAAATAAAAAGGAATTTTCAAACATATTTGCCTCACGACATAGACACGTGCATATGTATGCATGGAATGACATGGTATTTTAATTCCAAAATATTAAAAAATGATCAGAAACACACGAGACCTTGGTTGATGTAATGTCATGATACCAAGATGATCTAGTAATTTTTTTGGCATGTTTGACGAAAGTTTGGACACACACCCCTCACAAACCGAAGCAACTCACTAGAAGGCTCGTGGTTCTGAGAGGGAACAATGCATGTTTGATGACGAACGGGAGATAGCTTCCTCTTACGGCCTTCAATTTTTTTCTACGTTTAATGTGCACTAATACAACTGTCATGTGAAAATTTGGAAAATTCTAGGGGTCATTTGACCTCTTAAAGATATTTAAGTGATTTTCTAGCCATTTAATGACCCGCAATTCAAATTTGAACTACATCTACATGCAACGACTAACCATAACGGTTTGAAAAATCATATGTGAACTTGTGTGTGAGTTAATTCCATGTGCAGTAAATTAGAAGGAATTTTCAAACATATTTGTCTCACGACATGGACACATGCATATGTATGCATGGAGTGACATGGCATTTTAATTCCAAAAAATAAAAAATGATCAGAAAAACATGAAACCTTGGTTGATGTAATTTCGTGCCACCAAGATGATGTGGTAAAAAATTTAGCATGTTTGATGAAAGTTTGGACACACACCCCTCACAAACCGGAGCAACTCACTAGAAGGCTCATGGTTCCAAGAGGGAACAATGCATGTTTGACGACGAACGGGGGGATAGCTTCCTCTTCTGGCCTTCAATTTTTTCTACGTTTCACGTGCACTACTACAACTGTCATTTGAAAATTTGGAAAATTCTAGGGGTCATTTGACCTTTTAAAGACAGTTAAGTGATTTTCTAGCCATTTAATGACTGCAATTCAAATTTGAACTACATCTACATGCAACGCCTAACCATAATGGTTTGAAAAATCATATTTGTGTACTTGTGTGCGAGTTAATTCCATGTGCAGTAAATCAGAAGGAATTTTCAAACATATTTGCCTTACGACATGGACACGTGCATATGTATGCATGGAATGACATGGCATTTTAATTCCAAAATATTAAATAATGATCAGAAACACATGAAACCTTGGTTGATGTAATGTCATGATACCAAGATGATGTGGTAAATTTTTTGGCATATTTGACGAAAGTTTGGACACACACCCCTCACAAACCGGAGCAACTCACTAGAAGGCTCGTGGTTCCGAGAGGGAACAATGCATGTTTGATGACGAACGGGAGATAGCTTCCTCTTACGGCCTTCAATTTTTTTCTATGTTTAATGTGCACTAATACAACTGTCATGTGAAAATTTGGAAAATTCTAGGGGTCATTTGACCTTTTAAAGATATTTAAGCGACTAACCATAACGGTTTGAAAAATCATATGTGTACTTGTGTGTGAGTTAATTCCATGTGCAGTAAATTAGAAGGAATTTTCAAACATATTTGTCTCACGGCATGGACACATGCATATGTGTTGGTGTACAAAAGTAGGGTCTCTGCTTTTGACCCCTTTACTTGTGCACGGACAGTCAGAGCCTCCCGCCACGGCCACGCACAGACACGGCAGGAAGGGGGGGCCGGAGAGATGCCGAGGCCACAAGGCAAATGAAGCAACGACAAGGACCAATGCCACAAGGATCAGATGGGCGAAGAAAGGTTTTCCCGGCAAGGACCCTTGCCGGGGCAGCCCGCCCACACCAGCCGAGCGAGCCACCCTTGAGACCACCAATGCTCAGACAAATGCGTTGGGACTGGACTCGGGAGGCACCTTCGTGGTGGCATGCAGATCTTTGTGAAGACATAGAATGCTCAAGATCAAATGAGGATAAGAGGGCAACCATCCTCACCGAAGAAACCCACAAGACCCCCGGCAAGACCCTTGCCGGGGAGGCCAGCATGCCATGGCAAGACCTTGCCGAGCCACCCGGCAAGACCCTTCCCGGGCCACCCGACAAGGCCTTCACCAAGGACGCCAGCAGGGCCACAGCCAAGCCCGCACCAGATAAGTCTTCACCGCTGCCGTCAAGATGCATTGCCGACCCAACCAGCTGGGCAGGCACCTGCGTGGCGGCATGGAATCCTTCGTGGAAGCTCCACCATCGGGCCACCTCAGCTGCCTAGCTGCCTACATGGCACTGCATGCGCCGCTGGCCAGGGCACGTGTCGAAGTGAGGAGGAGCGGCAATGGACGGGACGGGCCTTGCCCCCGTCCCCAATACAACGAAGGGACACCTAAGCCTCGCATTAAATGCGTCTTGTCCTATAATACTAGCGATAGACTCGCAACAATGTAGCACTGTCAACCTCCTATGTGCCACTGTGGCAGCCCCTTTCGCCTATAAAAGGAGGCCCAAAGGCGCACAGGGGAAGGGATTCGGCTCTTTGGAACCTGGCAGCACCTAGAGCTAGTTGGAGAGCTCAAGAACACTAAATACATCCACCAAAGCAGGACTAGGGTTTTACGCATCCTTGCGGCCCGAACCTGGGTAAATCCCCCTTGTGTCACCTGTTGGTCCCGCTCTTCTCACGATCCCCGCGCCCCGCAACCGTAGAAGGGATTCCAGTGATCCCATAGGTGTCGTTTCCCACCGACATCTTTGGCGCGCCAGGTAGGGGGCACTGTTGTGAGAATCCGATCTAGCAGTTGACCTAGCTGTTCTTCATCGCCATGGTTCCTAAGAAGAAGGCGACCACGGCGATCGGTTCGTCCGGAACCGGGTTGGTACCGGCGCGGACCGGCAGCGGGCCAGTCGCGGAGAGGACCCGTGGCGCGGCCCGCGAACATCCACATCGCCCTGATGGTCTGGACCTGGCGAGCAGCGTCGTTCGTGCATCGGGCGGCAAGCCACCAGTCGTGGGCTCCGGAGACGGAGTCGGGCCCCTCAGGCGGCACGGGGCCCTCCAGGGGTGCCATCGTCCCGCCAGGCGGCGGCACGATGATCTCCAAAGCGCCAACACCGGCCCCCACGGTGCGCTCCTCTCAGGTTGTGCGTGAGGAGCAGCGTCACCCTGCTGGTGACCCTGCGCGCCGCCCTGGGAAGAGTCCCGTGCGTCCGTCACATGAAGGAGAGGGCCAGCATGCGCGCCGAGGTGCTGCTGGAGGTGGCGAACGGCTGCGGAGCCGCAGCGCAGCTCCTTCTAACGTGGTTAGAAGTCGAGGCACATCGCGGTCCACCCAACTTTCGTCGCCACCCACGCCAGCGGAAGCCCTAGCGCGCGCAGCTGCTCCTCGATTTTCCTCCTGCCGCGGAGAAACTCGACGAATGGAGGGCCACTGTTCGGAGCCTCGTCGGCATCGCCAACGACGACAGGCTGCGGCCGGCGGAACCCGTCGGCCGTCGCTCCGCCGGGCTGCCACCTGCTAGCGGAGGCCACGCCGGAGGCAACACGGCCACGATGTACTCCCCACATCCATCCCGACCGCCCCGGGTGTCCGCCCGTCACGGCGATGCTCGAGATGATATCTCCATCGCATTGTCCGACCCGCGGACCAACCGCGATCAGCGCCAAGTCCTTCGGGAGAGGGCTCATGAGGACGCTCGAACTACGATCGAGCGCCGACATGACGCGCGCCACCAGTCAAACAGGCGGGCAGGGCCCGCTACGGACCACCCAGCGCCGGGAAGCTACGGTGGCCTACCTTACGAGGTGGATTGTCTGGCCTTCACCCGTGAGCTGCGGCAGTTCCAGTGGCCCTCCCACCGTACGTTCAAACCCGACATTGGCGAGAAGTACAACGGCAAGACTCACCCGTCAGAGTTCCTCAGCATCTACACCATCGCAATGCAAGCTGCCGGGGCCCACAATGACAAGGTGCTTGCGAACTACTTCCCGTTGGCACTCAAGCCTAATGTTATGTCATGGTTGATGCACTTGCCGGTGGATTCCATCTCTTCTTGGGCGGATCTGTGCCATGAGTTTGTTGGCGCCTTCACCGGAGGTCACCAAGCTCATGGCCAGGCGAGTGATTTACACATCATCCCCCAGAAGGAAGGAGAAAACCTGCGCAAGTACATCTAAAGGTTCAGCCGGGTGTAGTACAACATCCCCGATGTTCATCCCACCGCTATGATCAGTGCGTTCCATCAGAACATGCGCAATCGCAAGATGCGTGAAGATCTGGCGATGAACAAGGTTAAGGATGTGGCCGAGCTCTATGTTCTTGCCGATCGGTGCGCTCGTGCCGAGGAAGGAAGGAAGTACCCCGACGAAGATGCCGGTGCGGAAACCGACTCCACTGGCGATACCGCCACCCCAGCAAAGAAAGGCCGACGCCGTAATAGGAAGCGCAAGGGCAAGGCCGTGCTTGCCGTTGAGGGATCCGACGACATCGGTACCACCAAAAAGACCAAGGCAAGCGACCACGTGTAGGACCTTGAAGTATGTATAGAGGGGGGGTGATTAGACTACTTGACCAATTAAAAACTTAGCCTTTTCCCAGTTTTAGAGTTTGGCAGATTTTAGCTATCTTAGGACAAGTCAAGCAATCATCACACAATTCAAGCAAGCATGCAAAGAGTGTATGAGCAGCGGAAATTAAAGCATGCAACTTGCAAGAAAGTAAAGGGAAGGGTTTGGAGGATTCAAACGCAATTGGAGACACTGATGTTTTTGACGTGGTTCCGATAGGTGGTGCTACCGTACCTCCACGTTGATGGAGACTTCAACCCACGAAGGGTAATGGTTGCGCGAGTCCACGGAGGGCTCCACCCACGAAGGGTCCACGAAGTAGCAACCTTGTCTATCCCACCATGGCCGTCGCCCACGAAGGACTTGCCTCACTAGCGGTAGATCTTCACGAAGTAGGCGATCTCCTCGCCCTTACAAACTCCTTGGTTCAACTCCACAATCTCGTCGGAGGCTCCCAAGTGACACCTAGCCAATCTAGGAGACACCACTCTCCAAGAAGTAACAAATGGTGCGTTGATGATGAACTCCTTGCTCTTGTGCTTCAAATGATAGTCTCCCCAACACTCAACTCTCTCATAGGATTTGGATCTGGTGGAAAGAAGATTTGAGTGGAAAGCAACTTGGGGAAGGCTAGAGATCAAGATTCATATGGTAGGAATGGAATATCTTGGTCTCAACACATGAGTAGGTGGTTCTCTCTCGAAATGGTAAGTTGGAAGTGTAGGTTTGTTCTGATCGCTCTCTTCACGAATGAAGAGGAGGTGGAGGGGTATATATAGCCTCCACACAAAATCTAACCGTTACACACAATTTACCAATCTCGGTGGGACCGAATCAACAAACTCGGTCAGACCGATTTTAGTAAACCTAGTGACCGTTAGGGTTTTCGGTGGGACAGACTTGCATCTCGGTAGGACCGATATGGTTAGGTTTAGGGCATAACATAATCTCGGTGAGACCGATTACACAAACTCGGTGAGACCGATTTTGGTAATAAGCTTTCCAGAGAGTTGGTCATGTAAACTCGGTGGGACCGATTTGCTCTTTTCGGTGAGACCGAAATGTTACAAAAGGGAAACAAAGAGTTTACATTGCAATCTCGGTGGGACCGATCCGCTCTTTCGGTGAGACCGAAAAGTTACGAAAAGGAAACAGAGAGATTACAATCCCATCTCGGTGAGACCGAGATCCCTATCGGTAGAACCGATTTGCCTAGGGTTTGTGGTAGTGGCTATGACATTTGGAATTGGTGGCGCCGGATAGGAAGAATCGGTGAGACCGATTTTGGCTTTAGGTTTAGGTCATATGTGGATGTGAGAAAGTAGCTGAGGGTTTTGTAGCATATCACTAAGCACATGAAGCAAGAGGCTCATTAAGCAACACCTCATCCCTCCTTGATAGTATTGGCTTTTCCTATAGACTCAATGTGATCTTGAATCACTAAAATATAAAATGAAGAGTCTTGAGCTTTTGAGCTTGAGCCAATCCTTTGTCATTAGCGTTTTGAGGATCCACTTTCATCATCCATGCCATGCCATTCATTGAGCTTTCCTGAAATGTTCATCTTGGAATAGCATTAGCTCAATGAGCTATATGTTGTTATGAATTACCAAAACCACCTAGGGATAGTTGCACTTTCACCCCGGCAAAGAGATTGCCGGGTGTAACGCTTGCCGGGCCTTGGCGGTTGCCGACAAGCCAGGAGGCTCCGACAAGCAGTACTGCCAGATCCACCGCACCAAGGGCCATGACCTCCAAAACTGGCGGCAGGTAGAGCTGCTCGCCGAGAAACAGAAAGCCGAGTATGAGCGGCGGGACAAGGAGAAAGGCCCAGATGGTGCCGAAGGATCCGGCAAGAAACATGGCAGCCAAGAAGGCCGCCGCGGCAAGGAGAGACAGCAGCAACGGCAGAGTCGATGGTTGGCGGGCCGGAACCCTTCAAAGAGGCTCAGCCAGGGAAGGCTGAGCCCCAAGAAGGTTCGCCCCAAGAAGACTGGCGCCCGTGCGACGGGATCTACACGACCAGGTGAAGAAGCACAGAAGAAGAAAATGGTGCAGCACCCAGTTTACTTCGTCACCTCACTTTTGCAGGGGGCTAGGTCGAGGTACTCAGGTGTGCAAAAGCTGCTCTTCGGCCTCCTTATGGCTTCGAGGAAGCTGCGCCATTACTTCCAAGTGCACAAGATCACGGTGGTCACCCACCTCCCGTTGCAACGGATACTGCATAACCCAGATGCAACAGAGAGGATTATGGAATGGGCCCTGGAGCTGTCAAGTTTCGGTTTGAGGTTTGAGAGTACCTCGACAATTTAGAGCAGAGTCTTGTCGGAGTTCGTTGCAGAATGGACCTCGACGCTCGACGAAGAGGTACAGGAGACCACTCTCCCCGGCAAGGAAACGAGTCGCGACTGGATCATGTACTTTGATGGTGCCTTTTCGCTGCAAGGCGCCGGTGTTGGTGTGCTGCTTGTCGCGCCCACCGGAGAGCACCTCAAGTATGTCATCGAGATGCACTTCCCCCGGGAGATGTCAACCAACAACACCGCCGAGTACGAGGGATTACTTGCCGGTCTCAGGATCGCGGCAGACCTCGGAGTTAAAAAGCTCATCATCAGGGGCGACTCACAGCTCGTCGTCAGGCAGATCAACAAAGACTATCAAAGCCCGTTGATGGAAGCTTACATAGATGAGGTGAGGAAACTGGAGGAACGCTTTGACGGTATACAAGCGGAGCATGTCCCTCGGGCGGAGAACGACATCGCCGATTACCTGTCAAAGCGCGCTGCCCCTCAAGCTACATGTGGAACCGTGTACTTTTGTGCTTGATTAACCCAGCCGTCCGTTGAACCATCGACCGAGCAGAACAAGCGGAGGAAGCTAGGCCCCGGCAAGTACTTCCCCACCGAGGTCCCCGGAGCTGCCGGCGAAGATGTTGCTACGAATGCCGATCCTGCCACGGGGCAACCGACTCCGGTAGGACCTCAGGTCATGGCCGTGGAGGCGGCCGCTCCGTGGGCGTAAGAGATGCCTTTGGTCCTTGTCGTCGAGCCGCAGGCTCCAGCATGGGCACAACACACCATCCAATTCCTTCAAAAAGGAGAGCTTCCTGAGGAGCAGGAAGAAGCAGAAAGAGTAGCCCGCCGATCTGCTCTGTACCAATTCGTTGATAGCATATTGTACAGAAGAAGACCGAATGGGGTGAAATTGATGTGTATCTCCCGGGAGGAAGGGCTAAAGCTGTTGGCAGAGATACATGGAGGCATATGTGGCTCCCACATAGGGTCGAGGGCCTTGCCGGCAAGGCTTTCCGACAAGGTCTCTTCTGGCCCACCGCCCTCCAAGATGCGACAGCACTAGTAATCAAGTATGAAGCATGCCAGTTCCATTTGAAGAAGCTTCATCAACCACCTCAAGCCCTCCAAACCATCCCTCTCTCCTGGCCCTTCTCGGTCTGGGGGCTCGATATATTGGGCCCTTTCCCCCTTGCCATCGGGGGCTTTGAGTACTTGTACGTCGCAATCGACAAGTTCACAAAGTGGCCAGAAGTGGAAGCGGTAAGGAAGGTGACAGCACAGTCAGCCATCAAGTTCTTCAAGGGACTAGTGTGCCGTTTTGGGGTGCCCAACAGGATCATCACCGACACCGCACACAGTTCACAAGCCACGCCTTCATGCAGTACATTGAGGATCTTGGCAGCAAGGTTTGTTTTGCTTCCGTGGCACATCCACGGAGCAACGGCCAAGCGGAAAGGGAAAATGCTGAGGTCCTGCGAGGCTTAAGGACAAGGACTTTTGACAGACTGCGCAAAAGCGGGAGGCGCTGGATTGATGAGTTGCCGGCGGTTCTTTGGTCGATCAGAACGACGCCAAATCGAGCCATCGGCCAGACACCCTTTGCCCTGGTTTACGGGGCAGAAGCAGTTCTTCCCACGGAACTCATATACAGGTCACCTCGAGTGCTCGCTTATGATGAGCTTGAGCAAGAGCGATTGCGGCCAGATGACGCGACGCTCCATGAGGAAGATCGTCTCCGGGCGCCTGTGAGAGTAGCACGCTACCAGCAAGCCTTGCGCCGCTACCATAGCCGCAAGGTTCATGCCAGGAGCTTTGAGGAAGGCGAACTTGTTCTTCGGCACGTTCAGTCAGCCAAGAATTCCAACAAGTTGCAGCCGAAGTGGGAAGGCCCTTATCGGGTAGCCCGAGTCACCAGGCCCGGTGAAGTCCGGCTGGAGACCGAAGATGCCATCCCAGTGAGTAACTCCTAGAACATCGAGCATCTTCGCAAGTTTTACCCATATATGCGGCTGCGGGCCTCCCATGAAACCACCCTTTTGTACGAGCCTTGCCGGCAAGGCATGTAACCCTTGTACAAAGCCAGGCGCAGACCCTGAGCATAAATAAACGAAGCGCTGGTGCCCTAAGTTATTGCATGCATGCTAGGTTGAGTCTCTTCCTTGGTTAGGGTTGATAGTGCTTAGCGGCGGCTAACCCCTAGCTTAGAGGTCGAGTGCGCGTCTCTCTGTTCTTCTCTGTTTCCTTTGGTTCGCAGGGCACGTAAGTATTCTTGCCGAGCTATTTTGGAAGGAAGGGGACAGACCGACACCCGGACCCCGGCAAGCCAGTGTTGCCGGGGGCTGCAAGAACAAGGGTCCCTCCGCGGCAAGCCAAGATCGCCGGGGGCTGCAGATCCAGATAAGTCCTTTATCCTCTGTCATGCATTTCATTATGGACTGGGATACTTGAAACCCCGTTCTATCTCTGAGCTACCGTGCTCCCCCTTCTCGGCACCCGAGGATTATCCCCTAGGTATGGATTTGGTCGTAGCCGCTGACAAAGAAAGTAGAGGAGCAGGGCCTAAGCCCACCTCATCCACGCCTCCGCCAAGAGCGTGAGAAAGGTCGAGCAAAGTGGGGAAATGGCAAGGCACATTGCGGGCGAGAAAACGTTTGTCTTAAAGATAACAAGGATTCACTCCTTGTCATGGGTTCCTCCCGTGAACGAAAATCCCGGCAAACATCCCTTTTTCATAAAAAAACATCCCATACAGGTACAATTCATATGAAATGAAAAATATGAGCAATGGGATTACAGGCTTTAAATTCTATAAGGCCCGAAGGCTTACAAACTAAAAAGAGATAAGGTGCCCGTAATCCCTTTCTTGTCGCTCTCCTCAGGAAACAGAACAAGAAAAGCAGGAGGGCAAAAGGGGCGCCTAGGCGAGCTACGGGTGGCAGAAGACACCAAGAGAACGTCTTGGTGGCCGTCCAAGGACTGGATGGTGATGGCAGCGCCGGAGGCAGAGCTCAAAGACGAGGCGGCAGGACGTCAGTACGCGACGAAGGAGTCGGTGCCCGCGTACTCCGACTTGACGGCCTTGCCGCCCGCCCTCTTCCTCTTCCGCAGCCTCCCAACGCCAGCCGCCCAAGGAGACGACCCCGAGAAGTTCAAGAAGCTGGCGACACAGATGATGGGGTCACCGGTGCCGCCCGGAGCGGCGCCCGACGCCTAGTCGGACCCGTTATCCTGCCGCCCGTTGGCCTCGCCGTCGCTGCCGTTGTCCTCCTCGTCACTCTCGCTCGAGGAGGAATCTTCATCATCAGAAGAGCTCTCCACCAGCACCTCACGCGGGTCCTAAAATGCCTGAAGATTTTGACGGAGAGAAGGCCGCCCTCCATTAGTTTGAAATGGAGAGCGAGCCCATCCGTCAAGCTGTGGAGGTGATCGAAGGTCTTCCACCCTCGATGAAGATACATGACGTGAGGGGCAGGGGACTCGACGTCGACCCATGTGCCACTGTTCCCACAACCCCTCATGTGCAGCCGTAGCGCCTGCGGTGGATCCAGCTCCATCTCCCGCGCAAACGGGGTCGGAAGGCGAAGGCGACAGCGCGGCGAATGGTGCAGCCTGACGAAGAATTCGCAGGGGTTGTCCCCAGCGTGGCCCTCCATCGGAGGAAGGACTGCTGGAGGGGGCGAGGCAGATCTGCCGCCCCGTCCTCCTCTCCCTCGGGCACCACGGCAGCCTCGACCTCGTCCCCTCCCCCTTCCTCTAATGGCCGGCTCCGCTGCTACGAGTTCTTGGGGAGGAGTGATGCGCTGCCGAGCCGAGACCCTTGCCGCCACCGATGAAGCGTCGCCGCGCCCCCTCGCCATGACAGAAGAAAAAGGAAGCGAGGGGCGGGAGAGGCGGATGGCGAAGGTTGAGAGGCGCCGTCCCTCCCACTCCCTCCTTATAAAGGCGGGGCGAGGCTCGGCCGCCCCTATCGGCCAATCCGGCCTCTTGAAGTGACAACAGCAGGGCCGTTGACCCCCTCCCGCTCCATTGAAGGCGTGGGAATCGACCAAGACGCTGCTGTAGTACCCACGACCCTGCGCTGCCATTCGCTTCCGCATGCGCCGAACGTGGCGCAAGGGGCGGGCACAATAGGACGCGTGGAACGATGGTTCCCGAGCGAGGGCAATAAATGGGAGGCGGCCCCGCGATCTCAAAGAGACGCGCAAGCCGCCTCTTTATTATCCACCACGAGGTGACGCCAGCATGCCCACGTCATGCGCACGCACGATCCCCACGCCGCGCGTTCAACGCAGGTCGTGGGAAGCGCAGCGGACGGAACAGTGGTCGCGGTAAAAATCCGCCCCAACTGCCCGCACACCGTTCTAGGCCTGGCCCAACAATGTGCTACGCTTATGTGTGGCCTAGGCCCGGGGGCTCCTGTCGTTGTACAAAAGTAGGGGCTCTATTTTTGACCCCTTTACTTGTGCACGGGCAGTCAGAGCCTCCCGCCACGGCCACGCACAGACACGACAAGAAGGGGGGAACGGAGAGAAGCCGAGGCCACAAGGCAAATGAAGCAACGACAAGGACCAAGGCCACAAGGATCAGATGGGCGAAGCAGGTTTTCCTGGAAAGGACCCTTGCCGGGGCAGCCTCAGCGGCCCCGGCAAGGGTCTTGCCGGGGCAGCCCGCCCACACCAGCCGAGCGAGCCACCCTTGAGCCCACCAATGCTCAGACAAATGCGTTGGGACAGGACTCGGGAGGCACCTCCGTGGTGGCATGCAGATCTTTGTGAAGACATAGAATGCCCAAGATCAAATGAGGATAAGTGGGCAACCATCCTCACCAAAGAAACCCACAAGACCCCCGGCAAGACCCTTGCCGGGGAGGCCAGCGTGCCACGGCAAGACCCTTGTCGAGCCACCCGGCAAGACCCTTGCCGAGCCACCCGGCAAGACCCTTGCCGGGCCACCCGACAAGGCCCTCGCCAAGGACGCCAGCAGGGCCACTGCCAGGCCCGCACCAGATAAGTCTTCACCGCCGTTCGCATGCAGCTGCCGACCCAACCAGCTGGGCAGGCACCTGCGTGGCGGCATGCAATCCTTCATGGAAGCTCCACCACCGCGCCACCTCAGCTGCCTGCCTGCATACATGGCACCGCATGCGCCGCTGGCCAGGGCACGTGTCGAAGCGAGGAGGAGCGGCGATGGACGGGACGGGCCTCGCCCCCGTCCCCAATAAAGCGAAGGGACACCTAAGCCTCGCATTAAATGCGTTTTGTCCTGTAATACTAGCGATAGACTCGCGACACTGTAGCACTTTCCACCTCCTGTGTGCCACTTTGGCAGCCCCTTCCCCTATAAAAGGAGGCCCACGGCGCACAGGGGAAGGGATTCGGCTCTTTGGAACCTGGCAGCACCTAGAGCTAGTTGGAGAGCTCAAGAACACTAAATACATCCACCAAAGCAGGACTAGGGTTTTACGCATCCTTGCGGCCCGAACCTGGGTAAATCCCCCTTGTGTCACCTGTTGGTCCCGCTCTTCTCATGATCCCCGCGCCCCGCAACCGTAGAAGGGTTTCCAGTGATCCCATAGGTGTCGTTTCCCACCGACAATATGTATGCATGGAGTGACATGGCATTTTAATTCCAGAAAATAAAGAAATGACCATAAAAACATGAAACCTTGGTTGATGTAATTTCATGCCACCAAGATGATGTGGTAAATTTTTTGGCATGTTTGACGAAAGTTTGGACACACACCCCTCACAAACCGGAGCAACTCTCTAGAAGGCTCGTGGTTCCGAGAGGGAACAATGCACTTTTGACGACGAATGGGAGATAGCTTCCTCTTACGGCCTTCAATTTTTTCTACGTTTAACATGCACTACTACAACTGTCATGTGAAAATTTGGAAAATTCTAGGGGTCACTTGACCTTTTAAAGACATTGAAGTGATTTTCTAGCCATTTAATGACCGTAATTCAAATTTGAACTACATCTACATGCAACGGCTAACCATAACGGTTTGAAAAATCATATTTGTGTACTTGTGTGCAAGTTAATTCCATGTGCAGTAAATTAGAAGGAATTTTCAAACATATTTGTCTCACGACATGGACACGTGAATATGTATGCATGGAGTGACATGGCATTTTAATTCCAAAAAATTAAAAAAGATCAGAAACACATGAAACCTTGGTTGTTGTAATGTCATGCCACCAAGATGATGTGGTAAATTTTTTGGCATGTTTGACGAAAGTTTGGACACACCCCCTCACAAACCGGAGCAACTCACTAGAAGGCTCGTGGTTCCGAGAGGGAACGATGCATGTTTGACGACGAATGGGAGATAGCTTCCTCTTACGGCCTTCAATTTTTTCCTACGTTTAACATGCACTACTACAACTTGTCGGATTCGGGGTTCCAGCAAACCCTTGAGGTTCGAACTCTGGGGTGCGCACGAAGATCTCTCTCGTCCTAGCTCGCTCTCGCAACGATCTCAAGGCCTAGCTCGGCGAACCCAAGGAACAAGAGACACAAGAGTTAATACTGGTTCGGGCCACCGTTGCGGTGTAATACCCTACTCTAGTGTGGTGTGGTGGATTGCCTCATGGGCTGAGGATGAACAAGTAGAAGGTGGGAACAACCTCCTGAGGAGAGGTGTTCTTGCGCTTGATGCGCTGGTGAGATGGCTTTGGTGGAATGGATCCGATCCAGATGAGCCGATCCCTGACTATGGTGGTGGCTAGTCCTATTTATAGGGGCCCTGGTCCTCTCCCCAAATGTTAGGCGGGAAGGGATCCCTAGCGACCAATTTTGAAGGGAGACAACTAGTACAAGTTATCTTGACAAAGATGGTCTTCATAAGCCAAAGGCTTTGGTGGTGATGTTTGTGGGCTCCTTGGCGACCTTAATCCTGCTTGGTCTTGGTCTTGTTGCACTGATATGGAAACCTTTGCCTGATGCCTCAGGACTCCTCGCCTGCGCCTGCCTCTTTAGCACCAAAGAGGAAACTAGTACTCTGCGCCCGCTGGCGCCCGCCTAGCTTCGGTCGTCACGGCTCACGTCACGCGAACCTCGTGAGGTGCCCCGTGCCTTGATATCTCTGCTCCTCGGGAGCCAGCCTAGCGAGGCCGCCCCTGAGGAGGTCTTGGTGTCGCCCGCCTTGCAAGGCTTGGCCCCTCGCGAGGGTCTTGAGTGGTTGTTGATGAAGATGGGCCATATCAGGCCGCTGGTAGAGCCACGCCGTGGGCCGCAGGCAGGCAAGTCTAGGTACCCTGTTCCCAGGACACCGACAGTAGTCCCCGGGCCCAAGGCGCGCTCGGACTTGGCTTCGAGGCGAAGTCAAAGGGCAAGTGCAGAGCACCGCGGGCTCCAACCGCCTGCGGCCTTAATTGACGCATGGCGATTGACATGATGTGGGCGTCTCCGCTTCCCCATGCTGCCTCGACAACTGTCTGACTTGACGAGTCCCTGCTGATGCAGATTTAAACTATCATTACCTGCGATCGTGGAGGTCGGCGGTTGGCCTTCTTCTGGCTATAAATGAGGAGGGGGCGGAGCCCCCGTTGCTCATCTCTTCCTCCATTCCGCCTGCTTCTTCTTCCTCTTTGCTCCACCGTCTTGCTGCGACACCCATGGCACCAGTGAAGAGGTTCTCGGCCGCTGAGAAGGGAAAGATCCCCCGCGAGGAGCAGGGGCCACTTCCTCTAAAGAAGAGGTTGGCTCACCCCCGCGACGCTGTCGCGAGGCTGGAGGTGACGAGGCCTTGGTACGAGCGTTCTCCCCCCGGCTATCCGCTGCCCTTGTACGCTCAGGCATAAGGCCCCGGAGGCGGAAGCAGCGACCGGCGCCGCTCGCGCCACGGCCGCGGTGGCCGTGCTGTGGTGGCCCGCACCGCTAGCTCGTGAACTCATGCCGAGGGCTCCTCGGGTGAATTGGTAGTGTGGGCGGCAATGCCCCCGCGGACGTGGATCAGATTCCCATAGTTCTTTGCTGAAGAGATGCCGCCGATGGGGCCACTTGGGCTATGGCTGCGGCACGCCGAGTGTGGTACCCCGGCGACGGGAGCAGAGGTCGAGGTAGTCTCCCCGGGAAAGATCTTCTTGACATGCGGATGGGGTGAGGTTGTCTGCGCTTGCCGCACGGAGGGGGCCCTCGCCATCCACTTTGAGTACGACAGCGCCTCCGTGATGTCCTTCAAGGTCTTCGATGGGGAGGGTCGCCATATGGAGTGCTGCCCTGGAGGGTGTCACCAGGACGGAGCGGTGGCTAGTGCTGGGCCCGCCCTTGGCCGTGCCGACAGCTCCTCCAACAACAGTGATGGCGCTTGGGAGTCCAGCGACTCTCCCGAGCCCTACGAGACTCCGGAGACGAGCGACGACAGCTACGTGCCCCCGAGCTCTCGCCGTGCCCAGAGCACGGCAGCGGCGTCCGCCCGCCGCCGTTGATCTTGATGGGGTTGGCGTTGGCCTCCCGTGGCCCACTGTTGATGATGGCACCGGTGGCGACGCCTGTAGATACGACTCCTGGAAACCTTCTTCTTTTGTTCCCTGGGAGGAATCAAGGTGAACCCCGTGGGGGTGTCTAAAGGATTTGTAGTGCTTTTGCATCAAATGTATGGCGGCCTTATTCCTATTATGAAATTCACGATCGCATGTCTTGCTTCAGCGTTGTTCCCCCTTTTCGCCCTCGCGGCAGCTTAGCGCTCTACGTCGGCAGGTCCCAGTTCCCAGGCAGGCTTCAACCGTCGCTGGTATGCCAGGTCACGATGCCGTGGTCAAGGCCAGGAGGTGAGCAGCCCAGGGTCCGGTAAGAGCTCCTGAGGCACGATGCTCGAGAGGTCCCCCTTGGCGTGCAAGCAGCTTCCTAGAGGTGAAAAAGGAAGGCGAAATTGCTGGAGCAAGGCTGCAGGAGCCAGAAATCCTAAGTCTCGTGCCGGCCTGACTTAAGTTATCGAGCCTGAGGCGGTTTCCGTGTGCAGCGCCCGATTCATGCGGGAGCGGTTGTGGGACGACTGGGTTAGGCTTGCACTGGCCTCCCTCCCCTTTTCACGCTCTCCTAGGTGCTCTACGGCGCCGCCGTTGTCAGCCTTCGGAGATTCCCGCAGGTTAGCGTGAGGGAGGAATACAGATTGCAACCGTGTTTGCTGGTCTGCCGCTGGTTGTTCCGCAAGAATATGAAGGCACTGAGGGCCTGGTGAGGTGACGTGCTCGGGGCGTGCCGCGAGCCAAAGCTCTACTGCTCAGGTTTGTCAGCGTTGCAGGGACGGGCCCGAGCACAAGCGCCATGCTTGCATGTGTACCCCCCGTTGCGAGATGAGCAGGAGGCCGGTCAGCAACGCGGGTGGCCGCGAGGGGTAATAGGCAAGCATGTAATAATCATAAGGTAATCCATGCAAGAGGGCAAGCTAGTTTAGTTAGATGCAAGAACGATACATGCCACTAGGACGGGCCCGAGCGGCCTGGGGATGATGCAGCCTGAGAGGCGCTCCCAACAGAGTAAGCTAAAGATGCAAAAGGATACACGTCGCAGGGATAGGCCCATGCGATCTGGGGATAATGCTGCCCGAAGGGCGCCCCCAACTGAATAAACTTGAAAGAGTCACCTGATACCGTAGCTGGAGTGGTGTTGGAGTGGCTGAAGATGCGTGCTGATGAAGTTGCTCCTTAGATGTCGTCTGGTGGCCGGTTTCTGGGAGACCCCGGCGGTTCTGGCTCCTCCTCCCTCAGGATCGCCTGGCGCTGGCCTCGCGAGCCGCCAGGGCGCCCTGGGCATGAGCCGATGGTAGGTGACAGCCACGCTCGGCAGTCCATAAGGCATGCAAACGTAGCTATGAGGGGGCCCCTCACACCGACCAGTGTGAGACGGCCAGAAGCGCTCATGTGCTGCGGCCCTGCTGAGCTCGAGGTAGTCGATACAGACGCGCAGCCCGCCATCCTTGCTAGGATGGGGGGTTGCGCCGGGTGGTGGGCATGATGCGCGTATGGTCCTTGCCTCTTGAAGCTCCTGGGTCGCCTCGGTGATGAACTCTTGAGCACTAGGCGCTCCATGCCTTGTGCCCTCTTGAGGGAAACGTGTGGCGAAGCACGCCTCCACATGGTGCCCGAGCGCCTCCCATGTGACATCGGCTAAGTCAGAGGCCCTCCAGAAGAGAGCCCGAGCCCAGCCTGAGGAGGGCGTCGGGCGCACCTTCCTATGCGAGGGACGGAGGCGCCTCGGCTGCGGGCGCAGATCTTGAGGTGGTGCCGCTGGAAATGCCGCTCTCCTAAGGCCCTTGGTGGAGTAGCTACTTCTTCTTCTTGGGGATGGCCTCAGGAGGGTACAGGGTGCCTTCGTTGTCGGGGTCTTCGGCCGCTGCAGCTTGGTAAGCGCGCTTGAGGGAGCACACCGCATCCTTTTCTTCACAGGCGACCGTGATGATGCCGCCGCTCCCTGGCATCTTGAGGACGTTGTAGCAATGGTGGGTCACTGCCATAAACTTGGCCAAGGCTGGATACCCGAGGATGGCGTTGTACGGGAGGCGGATGTGGGCGACGTCGAAGTCCATGAGCTCGGTGCAGTAGCTGTCACGCTGGCCAAATGTGACAGGGAGGCGGACCTGCCCTATCGGGGTGGTGGAGCCATCGGTCACTCCTGAGAAAGGCTTGGAAGCCCGTAGCTGATCGTATGGCACTTGGAGGTTGTCGAATGTCTCGACGGACAGGACATTGAGCCCTGCGCCACCGTTGATGTGGGTCTTGGTGACTTGAACGTTGCATATGAGGGGCGAGCAGAGCATCGGGAGGGCACCGGCGGTTGCCACGCACTTGAGCTGGTCGGACGAGCTGAAGGTAATGGCGCACTTGGACCACGTGAGCGGGCGCGTGGCCTCGAGCCTGGGAAGGACCGTGTTCACTTCGCGGGCGAACTGCTTGAAGATGCGCTGGGAGTCTGGGGCCTGAGCACCACCCAAGATGCAGGCAATGGCATGAGGCTCTTGGAAGCCCCCAGCCCCCTCGTCCTGATGGTGGTCGTCGTTTCTCCTTGGCGGCGGCGGCAGTAGAGGGAGGCCGGTGTTGCCCTGAGGGCGGTCCTCACGAGGCTGCTCCCTCTAGGCGCCCTCGCGAGGCTGGTCCTGCCAGCGATCCTCACAAGGTCGGCCGCGCCACTCCTGGCAGGGGCCGCGGTCGTCCCAGCGTCCCCCACTTCGTCCTCCTCCTCGGTCGTAGCTGCGGTCACTGCACTCAGGGCGTCGACCGAAGCGCCCGTCACGGATGGCCCTGAGCTCTTGACAGTCATTGGTGTTGTGCTTCTGTACATTGTGGAAGGCGCAGAATGGGCGGTTGCCCTTGGATGACTCGAGGTGGTCGCGGCTGCGCTTCATCTCTGGCTCCGCCGCAAGCACGGCAGAACCCTTGCGCTTCACGTCCTTGATCTTGGCCTTCTTGTCCTCCTGGTCGGCAGCTGGGAGCTCGAGGAGGGAAAGGCGCTCTTCCTCAGCCCTTGCGCACTTGGTCGCCATGTTGAACATCTCAAGGGCCGTGCATAGTTCCTCGTGGATGGCGAGCTCCTCCTTCATCTTGACGTTGCGGGCGCCATCGGAGAACGCGGAGATGATGGCCTCGTCCGTCACCTTGGGGATCTTGAGGCGGCCGCTGTTGAAGCGCTGGATGTACCGCAGAAGTTTCGCCATCGCTTTGATGCGCCATGGGTCGGCCGCGGCGGTGGGGCGGTCGCGAAGTGCCACGGAAGTTGGCGAAGAAACGCCGCAAGATCTCGCCCAGAGGAGATCGATCCCAGGGGCAAGTTCAGGAGCCACGAGCGCGCGCCATCTTTGAGGGCCATGGGAAACCAGTTTGCCATGACCTTTTCGTCGCCATTGGCTGCCTCGATGCTCAGCTCGTAGAGCTGCAAGAACTCCGCGGGGTCGAGGGTGCCGTCGTAGAGCGGAGGCAGGTCTGGCTTGAATTTGCCAGGCCAGACGATGCTGCGCAGCTTGGGAGTGAAGGCACGGCAGCCTGTCGTGGTCACTGGAGCCCGTTGCGGAGGGGGAGCCTGGTCCTGGTATCCACGCGCTGCCACCGTGGGCGGCACGTGGTCTTGATGTGGTGGTGCTGGGAGTGCCGGAGCATTTTCTCGCGGCCGAGGGACTTCTTGGCAGCTTCCTTCTGAAGGAAATATGCCCTAGAGGCAATAATAAAGTTGCTATTTACATTTCCTTATATCATGATAAATGTTTATTACTCATGCTAGGTATTAACCGGAAACTTAGTACATGTGGGAATACATAGACAAATAGAGTGTCACTAGTATGCCTCTACTTGACTAGCTCGTTGAATCAAAGATGGTTAAGTTTCCTAGCCATAGACATGAGTTGTCATTTGATTAAAAGGATCACATCATTAGATAATGATGTGATTGACTTGACCCATTTCGTTAGCTTAGCACTTGATCATTTAGTATGTTGCTATTGCTTTCTTCATGACTTATACATGTTCCTATGACTATGAGATTACACAACTCCCGAATACCGGAGGAACACTTTGTGTGCTACCAAACATCACAACTAACTGTGATTATAAAGGTGCTCTACAGGTGTCTCCGATGGTACTTGTTGAGTTGGCATAGATCAAGATTAGGATTTGTCGCTTCGATTGTCGGAGAGGTATCTCTGGCCCCTCTCGTAATGCACATCACTATAAGCCTTGCAAGCAATGTGACTAATGAGTTAGTTGCGGGATGATGCATTCGGAACAAGTAAAAAGACTTGCCGGTAACGAGATTGAACTAGGTATTGAGATACCGACGATTGAAACTCGGGCAAGTAACATACCGATGACAAAGGGAACAACGTATACTGTTATGTGGTTTGACAGATAATGATCTTCGTAGAATATGTGCGAGCCAATATGAACATCCAGGTTCCACTATTGGTTATTGACCGGAGACGTGTCTCGGTCATGTCTACATAGTTCTCGAACCCGTAGGGTCCGCACGCTTAACGATCGGTATTATGAGTTTATGTGTTTTGATGTACCGAAGGTAGTTCGGAGTCCCGGATGTGATCACGGACATGACGAGGAGTCTCGAAATGGTTGAAACATAAAGATTGATATATTGGACGGCTATATTCGGACACCGGAAGTATTCCGGGTGGTTTCGGAGAAAACCGGAGTTCCAGAGGGTTACGGACCCCCCCCCCCCGCCCCCGGGGAAAGTTGGGCCTACATGGGCCATAGGGAAGAGGGGAGGCAGCCCACAAGGGGCAGCCGCGCCCCCTCCCTATAGGGAGTCCGAATTGGACTAGGGAGGGGGGGCGCCCCCTTTCCTTCTCCTCTTCCTTTTCCTTCCTTTCCCCTTCTTCCTCCTAGTTGGACTAGGAAAGGGGGAGTCCTACTCCTACTAGGAGGAGGACTCCTCCCCCTCCTTGGCGCGCCCCAAGGGCCGGCCGGCCTCCCCCTTGCTCCTTTATATACGGGGGCAGGGGGCACCCTAGAACACACAAGTTGATCATTGATCTCTTAGCCGTGTGCGGTGCCCCCTCCACCATAATCCACCTCGGTCATACCGTTGGTGCTTAGGTGAAGCCCTGCGCCGGTAGCTTCATGATCACTGTCATGGCGCCGTCATGCTGACGAAGCTCTCCCTCGGCACTCTGCTAGATCGTGAGTTCGTGGGACGTCACCGAGCCGAACGTGTGCAGATCACGGAGGTGCCGTACTTTTGGTACTAGGATCGGTCGATCGTGAAGACGTACGACTACATGAGCCGCGTTGTCATAACGCTTCCACTTACGGTCTACGAGGGTACGCGGACTACACTCTCCCCTCTCATTGCTATGCATCACCATGATCTTGCGTGTGCGTATGAATTTTTTTGAAATTACTACGTTCCCCAACAGTGGCATCCGAGTCAGGTTTATGCGTAGATGTTATATGCACGAGTAGAACACAGGTGAGTTGTGGGCGATAATAGTCATACTGCTTACCAGCATGTCATACTTTGATTCAGTGGTATTGTTGGATGAAGCGGCCCGGACCGACATTACGCGTACGCTTACGCGAGGCTGGTTCTACCGACGTGCTTCGCACATAGGTGGCTGGCGGGTGTCAGTTTCTCCAACTTTAGTTGAATCGAGTGTGGCTACGCCCACTCCTTGTTGAAGGTCAAAACATCATATACTTGATGAAAAATCATTGTGGTTTTGATGCGTAGGTAAGAATGGTTCTTGCTCAGCCTGTAGCAGCCACATAAAACTTGCAACAACAAAGTAGAGGTCTAACTTGTTTTGGCAGGGCATGTTGTGATGTGATATGGTCAAGACATGATGCTAAATTTTATTGTATGAGATGATCATGTTTTGTAACAGAGTTATCGGAACTGGCAGGAGCCATATGGTTGTCGCTTTATTGTACGAAATGCAATCGCCATGTAATTGCTTTACTTTATCACTAAGCGGTAGCGATAGTCGTAGAAGCAATAGTTGGCGAGACGACAACGATGCTACGATGGAGATCAAGGTGTCGCGCCGGTGACGATGGTGATCATGTGATTGCTTTGGAGATGGAGATCCAAGGCACAAGATGATGATGGCCATATCATATCACTTATATTGATTGCATGTGATGTTTATCCTTTATGCATCTTATTTTGCTTAGTTCGACGGTAGCATTATAAGATGATTGTTGGTGTCAAAACCGGTGGATCTCGGGTAGGGGGTCCCAATCTGTGCGTCAAGGCTGATGGTAACAGGAAACAGGGGACACCGATGTTTACCCAGGTTTGGGCCCTCTCGATGGAGGTAAAACCCTACTTCCTGCTTGATTAATATTGATGATATGGATAGTACAAGAGTAGATCTACCACGAGATCGTAGAGGCTAAACCCTAAGAGCTAGCCTATGATGGTATGATTGTAATTGCATCGGCCTTCTAAGGACCAACCTCTCCGGTTTATATAGACACCAGAGAGGGCTAGGGTTTACATGGAGTCGGTTACAAGGAAGGAAATATAATATCCGGATCGCCAAGCTTGCCTTCCACGCCAAGGAAAGTCCCATCCGGACACGGGCCGAAGTCTTGAGCGTTGTATCTTCACGCTTCAATAGTTCGGACGTTGTACACAGTCCGGCTGTCCGGATACCCCTAATCCAGGACTCCCTCAAGAGTCCCTGAACCAGGCTTCAATGACGATGAGTCCGGCGCGCAGTCTTGTCTTCGGCATTGCAGGGCGGGTTTCTTCTCCGAATACTCCAAAGTAATTATTGAACACTCAGACCGTGTCCGGATCCACAATATGATCTTCGCATGCCACCGCAGAGAGAACGATGTTTCACAAATGCAATCTGCTGAAAACTTTTGGGCAACGCGACGTATCATTACGGTCAGGTCATTATTCGAACCATCTTTCCACAACCAGCCACATCACATATTGCGAGGCAGTTTCCTTGACACATCTTGTCAAAGCAGAGATCGTGCCCCCTTATCACGGGATTCTCGTCAATACGGGTACGGGTAATCCCACCACATCATTAATCGTGGCGCTTGGGAAGCAAGCGATTCCCAACGGGCAAGTGGGGAGGCGCACCGCTTTCGTCGCCCCTATAAAGGGATAATATTTCCTCATTTTTACCCACGCCTTCTTCCTTCTCTGCCCATTCTTGCCCGCTCGAGCTCCAGCGCCCAAGCCTAAGTCTCCTCCGCACAGCTAGACATGTCTGGAGCAGGAGGCAAGTGGGTGGCTTCCACCGTCGAGGAGAAGCACATCACAAATCTTCGAGCGGCCGGATACTTGGCCGCAGACATAGCGCACCGGCTACCGGACGCTGGGCAGGTCATTCCGACCCCGGGACCCCACGAGAGAGTCGTGTTCGTCGCCCACTTCGTCCGTGGATTGGGATTTCCACTCCATCCCTTCGTCCGCGGGCTCATGTTCTACTATGGGCTAGATTTCCATGATCTAGCCCCGAATTTCGTCCTCAACATCTCGGTGTTCATCGTCGTTTGCGAGGCCTTCCTCCGCATCCGGCCTCATTTCGGCCTATGGCTGCAAACCTTCTGCGTGAAGCCGAAGGTTGTAAGCGCAAGAAGCGGAGTCGGAGGAGCCATGGTGGGCAAGATGCCTAACATCACTGACCGGACGGTTCCTTCACGTAAACCGTAAAAGGATGGCAATCGGGGTGGTTCTACATCATCGAGCCACGCTGGGCGCCACCGGGCAGCGCCCCGAAGTTGATCCGGAACCCCTATGCGGCTCACCTCGGAAAAGAAGGGCCTGTCTGGGCGATTCCACGAGCTGGCGGACTCGGACATGCATCAAAAGCATGAAGGACAAGAACATCAAGCTTGTCAACGTGATCTAGGTTATGCTCGTTCGCCGGATCCTGCCCTGCCAGAGGCGGGCAGTTAATCTGTGGGAGTTCGTCCCGGCCGAACACCGGACACTCCGGAAGCTCTACGGCATGACGCACGAAGGAGCATGGAAAGTTATGTTCAAGGCCTCCGAAGTACCTCCTCCCACATCCGAGGACCGCGGGCTTCACGCCGCGCGGGCTCCTAGTCAGGTGAATTCTCATACCGCCACCGGACCCAGTTTTTCCCGATATATTCACGGGGGAGTCTTAAGTATATGTGTATATTTGCTTCAGGACTATGTGGAGACAGCGGAGCAGGTCTACTGTCCGGCTCCGCTGCCAGAAGGCCCAGCGGATGCTCTCCTGACGGAGATGCTGGTCCCGGCACCGTACAAGGTGCCGGAGAAGAAGGCCGAGAAGAAGGCCCCGGGGACCCAAAAGGGTCTCCGTCGTAAGGTTGTGCCAGAAGCCTCGTCCGAAGACGACGAGGCGCACTCCTCCCCCGAGGAGGAGGAAGAAGAAGAAGAAGCCGCCCCATCCAGAAAGGATGAGAGGCCTGAGGGGACGGGCCGTGGGGCCGGGAGAGGCCCTCGACGCAAGGCCGTCATACCCACGTCGTCCGATGACGACAAAACAGACTCTTCCCGCGGAGGCGGGGGGAAGCAAAAAGGAACTCCACCTCCCCATACTGGGGAGGAGAAAAAGAGGAAGGCCGCCCTAGAAGGGGAGGCTGGGACGCCCAAGAAGGGAAAGACGTCCCTTCCAGACTACTCCACCACGGCCACTCATAGCGAGGAAGGGTGGCTGCCCAAAGGGAAGCCCCTGGTACGATCGTAAGTGTCCGCACTCTACCGTGATTTTCACTTCACAATTGTTAATAACGCCGAACATTGATGCAGTCCGGTCCGGGCTCATCCGGAGGTGTTGTCTTCGGATGGGTCTCTGAGCGCTTCAGAGATGAACTCGCTCCCGACGGCCACCACTCCTCAGCCTGCGGATGACACGGAGGTGTTGTCCCGAAGGTTCCCCAAGCAGGGGGAGGTGGCACTGGAGACGCCCCAAGGCGGACGTCCGAATGTCGGACATGCGGTGTTCAAGATCCCCGCGGATCGCGTCGATGAGAGCCGCAACAAGGCGAGCTCCCGACCGAACACTGCTCCGGAACCTCCGACGGTTCCGGACTTAGGCGGGCAGCCCCTCGTTAGGGAGGGCGAGCCGCCCGTGCCGAAGACTTCCGTCGCATCGACGACGCCGGATAGTCTGGTGGAAGCGCTTCGAGGCGCTTCCGTGGAAGAAGAGCACCGTACTCTTATGAGTGCGGTGATTCAAAAGGTTACATCCGCCAAAAGCGGACTAGCAAAGCTCGCACAAGCCTCCTGGCGGGCTTTGAGGTAAGTAATAAAAATGTATGAAATGATCATCCGATATGTAGTAGCCCTGATACTCTGTTTGGTGTTCGGAAAGAAAAGCCAAACGGAGGGTCAATTATAATCCGCAGGAGTCTAATAATAAGCATTGTTGTGAATAAGCAGGTTGTGCTGCTTGCTGCTGCTGCCCGTACTGCGGAGGTTGCCGAACTGAAGCGGGACCTGGAGCAGGCGCAGGGAGAGCTCGGCCTCACGAAGAGGCAGCTCGAGGAGAATAAAGGTAAGCGATTCCCTGTTCGTATGTATTTAAAGATAGGTAAAATTTGTCAATCTAACGCCAAAGCGTCGTGGATCGTGGTAACAGGGGCCACCGCCAAGTGGCGTCCCTCAAGAAAGCGCTGTCCGAGGTCAAGACAAAGCGGCCTTGGAATGCAAGGAGCGCGAAAAGAAAAGTGCTAGAGTGGGCGAGGTACAACGGGAGCTCCAGGACCTCGGCAAGAAGTGCGAGTCCGTGGAGCATGATCTGAAGATGAAGGAGGCCGAGCTTGCGAAGGCCCTTGTAAGTTTGAAGGATGCCAAGGCCGAGGCCGAGAAAGCACAACAGGAGATCCAGGAGGCCAAAAAGATAGCAGCGGGTAAGAAATTTTTTATGCAAAGCAGACATGTGGAGGAGGAATTTCTTTTACTTACTCGAATACGGAGCTCTCCAGGGGCATTTGCAGATCTGCCACGCAGCGTCTCAGACGCTGCAGAGTTCCTGTTCCCAGTATGCTAGGGCCGATCATCCGATGCCTCTGAGCGACCAACTGAAGCAGTTGGTCGAACTCCACAGGGCGGCCGAACTGGCTATGAAGGACTTCATAGTCAGGATGTGGCCTGGTGAGCTCTGCCAAAGAGCTACTTTGGCCTAATCAAGCGGATGGTGGATGCTTGCCCGCGGCTTGAAGTGATCAAGCGATCCGTTTGCATCGAAGGTGCCCGCCGAGCTTTTGCCCGTGTCAAGGTGGATTGGGGCAAGCTGGATGCGGAGAAGCTGGTCAAGGACGGGCCACCGGAGGGCAAGGCGCATCGCCATCCTGAAATGTACTATGATGGCGTGATGAAGGGTGCTTGTCTCGTCGCCGATGAGTGTACCAAGGACGCCATTTTGGAATGAATTCACTTCTGTCATGTTTGTAATTAAAGACGAAGTTACTTGCGCCATGTAGCGCTTTTGTTATTTAAAATATTACCTTCTGTGTGGTTGTTTATAAAATCCTGAAAGTAGGCCAGTCGTCACCTTCCGCCCCCACGTGACTAGCACTGGGGTGTTCGTGGAAAATCCGAACACTCTTTATCCAAATGTTTGTCCCTTAAGGAGGTGTCCGGCGCAGCGAACAAGGCAATCGGACTATGCGGCTTTATAACTTTCACTTATCCATAGAAGTCTACAATTTTAAATTTCGGCGGAGCCCCTAGAATCCGGAAGACCGAATCGGGGCGCTATACACGCCTAGATCGAACGAAGCCGATTTATCGCCTAAAGCAGAAAATCTTTAAGGATTTTAAAACCTCTCGAACAGCGACCAGCTCTCGCCACATCATGACGGTCAGTTTTCGGCTTTCTCTACTGAGGTGCTCGTCCGGAAGAACCGGGACACAATCGCAGTAGTTCTCCCTGCGCCACCTTAGTCGATATAACGGAACGAAAGGCACCAAAACAAGGGAGTCGGGCTATCCCAATGTAGACCCAAGACATGATTCAAGTTGATGCATATAGTGCTATAAGTTCGGTGCCGACTTGTTGAAAGTGTTCGGACTTTATTTGCCATATTACAGGCGCCATGAGAAGCCCTGGCAAACCGGCCGCACCAAAGTGTACGGATGCAATATCAAATAAACATTTATAAGAGAAAAATGCTCAAATAAGAATAATAAGTTGATGCTATATATAATCTCCCATTGACGAAAAATACGTTTAAGCGTACATTTACAATGGATGCGTTAAGCAGAGATAAAATAGGACTATTTGACATGTCCTATCCAGGGCAGCTGTGTTCAGTAGATAAAGCAGGTATAATGATCATAAATAGATTCCACACCGGGTATTTTCTTACGTACAACGCCTATTGCCTCCTTGGATGTCTCTTCCCTACAAGTCCGGCAATTCGGCTCTTTTGAGGATGATGCGCCAACGCGGTGTCCTGAAAGGTAAGAGGGAAAGAGTATGAAAGTATTTGGCGGTTACCCGCACTATTGACTGGGTCGTTGATGCGCCTCCGCCTATGCCCATGGTATTTTAAGTGTGTAATTGTGTGCACGTGGCACGAATGCTGCTTTGATGGGGCTTAAGCGGAGGCCGGATTGCTAGTCACGCTCTTGGCGTGCCTGATGATCCTGTTGCGGGGTGCTCCGGACTCGCTTGACTGTGCTCGAAGTTGTTGTCGCCAGATTGGTTTGTCGGAGAAGGACGCATTGTACTTCCGCCGCAAGTGCTGCGGTATGTTCTTCTGTTCGTAAAGAGCGTTCCGTATTTCCGTTCACCGTTATGACCCCGCGTGGTCCTGGCATCTTGAGCTTGAGGTATGCGTAGTGTGGTACCGCATTGAATATGGCGAATGCAGTTCGTCCGAGCAGTGCATGGTAACCACTGCGGAAAGGGACGATATCGAAGTTAACTCTTCGCTTTGGAAGTTATCCGGAGATCCGAAGACCACTTCCAATGTTATGGAGCCCGTATAGCGGGCCTCTACTCTAGGAATTACACCTTTAAAGGTGGTTTTAGTGGGCTTGATCCTTGAAGGGTCAATGCCCATTTTATGACCGTTGTGTCTGGTAAAGCGTGTTCAAAGGCCGCCAACGTCCATAAGGATGCACGTGAGGTGGAATCCGTCAATGATTGGGTCTAGGACCTATGCGGCCGAGCCGCCGTGACGGATGCTAGTAGGGTGATCCCTATGATCAAAGGTGATCAGGCAAGCTGACCAAGGGTTGAATTTGGGGGCGACTGGCTCCATCGCATAGACGTCCCTTAGTGCCCGCTTCCGTTCCCACTTGGGGATGTGCGTGGCGTAGATCATGTTGGCCGTTTTCACCTAGGGGGTAAATTTCTTCTGTCCCCCCGTGTTCGGACGTCGGGGCTCCTCGTCATCGTCGATGTGCAGCCCCTTGTCCTTGTCTTCAGCGTTTATCTTGCCGGCCTGTTTGAATACCCATCAATCTCTATTGGTGTGGTTGGCTGGCTTGTCCGGGGTGCCATGAATTTGGCACGAGCGCTCGATATCACGGTCCTCGACAGTCCTCGATTATTTCTTTTGAGCGGCTTCTTCCGCTGGCCGGGCTTGGATCCACTGAATCTGGCATTGACTGCCGTGTCTTCAGTGCTGTCGCCGTTGTTCCATCGCTTACGTCTGTTACAACGCGGCTTGTCGTTATTGTCGCAGCCATCCGAATTGCCAGACTATGGCGTAGTGCTGCTGCGGGCCAACCAACTGTCCTCGCCCATGCAAAAGCGGGTCACTAGTGTTGTGAGGGCTGCCATGGACTTGGGTTTTTCCTGGCCGAGGTGTTGAGCGAGCCACTCGTCACGGATATTATGCTTGAAAGCCGCCAGGGCTTCCGCGTCCGGACAGTCAACTATTTGGTTCTTCTTAGTTAGGAACCGAGTCGAAATTTCTGGCTGACTCTCCGGGCTGTTGAGTAATGTGGCTCAAGTCATCGGCGTCAAGTGGTCGCACATAAGTGCCCCGGAAGTTGTCGAGAACGCGTCTTCCGTGTTTTCCCACCGCCAATGGAGTTCGGCGGGCTGTTTAGCCGCTTCGGGCTGGTCCTTTGAGCTTAAGGGGCAGATACTTAATGGCGTGCAGATCGTCTCCGCGGGCCATGTGAATGTGGAGAAGAAAATCTTCGATCCATACTGTGGGGTCTGTTGTGCCATCGTATGATTCGATGTTTACTGGTTTGAACCCTTGTGGGAATTCATGATCCATTACTTCGTCGCTGAAAGCGGAGGGTGCTTGGGCGCCTGCATGCCGGGCTATGTGGCTACGCAGGTCGAATTGCTCTGGGTATATTCGGCCCGACCGGTCTTGTTGAAGGTGTGTCCGGCGTGACGGTCCTCGTCGTGTACCGAGGCGCGCCCCCGCGATCCGTAGATCGATCTTGGCTGTCCTGATTTGTTGCCCCGGGCCATAGTATGTTGGCGTGGGGGTGTTGGCTGGTATGCGGACTGGTATGCCATTTTATCCCGGCCACGAGGTGGCCGGTCAGCCGTGTGGTGCTCGAGTCCGTATTCCTCGGCTGCCAGGACCTCAGTCCATCTGTCTGTGAGCAGGTCTTGATCAGCTTGGAGTTGTTCTTGCTTCTTTTCGGGATCCTCGCGGTGGCTATAAGCCGGCGCTTGAAGCGCTCCTGCTCACGGGATCCTCAGCACGCCCGAACTCGTCGTTGCCGAGGCTAATCTAAATCTTCGGAGGGGGGCATGTAGCTGTCCTCCTCCGGGTATTCGTCTGTCGCCTTTGTTCTTACGGGCTGACCTGCTCATCCTCTGCTCGCCTGCTCAAGGCGGGCTGTTCAGGTTGTATTCTTCTTCGGCACCATTCGAATTGTTTTCGTCTCTGGGCGATATTGGTGTGGCGGGAGCTTGAGTGGCGCCCGGGCGCCATTCTTTGCTTTTTTCTTTGAGGTTTTATCCTCCGTTGCCTCATCGCCGTTTGTTTCCTTCCGAGTGTCCACCATATATATATATATATATATATATATATATATATATATATATATATATATCATAAGAAGAGGTGGCTGTCCACCGCCCGGTGAGCGGTGGTTCATGTTCTTCTCCTACATCGTCGTCCATACCGTCGATGTCTTCAACCGTGGCAATGAAGTGGGTGGTGGGTGGGCAACGAATTCCTTCGTCGCCTGCCTCCCTACTCTAGCCGGACATAGTTCGGCGAAGAGCCTCCTGACAAAGAGAGAGAGACTTTAATGAGTCCAGCATGTCGCCAAAGGGCGAGTGCTGGAAGATATCCGCATCGGTGAACTCCATTACCGGAGCCCATCCTGGACCGACGGGCTTGGGAGTGTGCGGACTGGAACCGACGTCCAGACACGAATCCGGGGGTTCGGAGTCACAGGCCATCGCAGAGGTAAGGCCCGTGTTCGGCTCCACCACCAATGAGTGTGCGACCTGGGGGGGGGGGGGGTCCATCCCTCCGTCCTTAGGCAGCGCAACCTGCTCTAGATCTAGGTCCGGGGATAGTACAGGGGTGATGCCCCGAGCTTTGTCCGACGGCAGGTCTAAGCCATGCCCATCGTGACTGTCCGGTGCTCCTGGCATAGGCCCAAATCCATCGAAGATCAAGTCTCCGCGGATGTCCGCCGTGTAGTTCAGGTTTCCGAACCTGACACAGTGGCGAGGCGTAGCTGTCGATCTGCTCCAGATGGCCAAGCGAGTTGGCCCGCAGTGCGAAGCCGCCGAACATGAAGATCTTTCCGGGAAGGAAAGTCTCGCCCTGGACAGCGTCATTGATGATGATTGAAGGAGCCATCGAGCCTGACAGCAACGGCACAGAGGAACTCTCAATGAAAGCACCAATGTCGGTGTCAAAACCGGCGGATCTCGGGTAGGGGGTCCCGATCTGTGCGTCAAGGCTGATGGTAACAGGAAACAGGGGACACAGATGTTTACCCAGGTTCGGGCCCTCTCGATGGAGGTAAAACCCTACTTCGCTTGATTAATATTGAAGATATGGGTAGTACAAGAGTAGATCTACCACGAGATCGTAGAGGCTAAACCCTAAGAGATAGCCTATGATGGTATGATTGTAATTGTGATCGGCCTTCTAAGGACCAACCTCTCCGGTTTATATAGACACCGGAGAGGGCTAGGGTTTACATGGAGCCGGTTACAAGGAAGGAAATATAATATCCGGATCGCCAAGCTTGCCTTCCACGCCAAGGAAAGTCCCATCCGGACACGGGCCAAAGTCTTGAGCCTTATATCTTCACGCTTCCATAGTCCGGACGTTGTACACAGTCCGGCTGTTCGGATACCCCCTAATCCAGGACTCCCTCAATGATCACTCACTAAATTTCAAGGTATAAGTGTTCTCCCTGAGTATGCATCATTGCGAAAGTTCGTCGTGCCGAGACACCACGTGATGATCGGGTGTGATAAGTTCTAAGTTCACATACAACGTGTGCAAGCCAGTTTTGCACACGCATAATACTCGGATTAAACTTGACGAGCCTAGCATATGCAGATATGGCCTCGGAACACTGAGACTGAAAGGTCGAGCGTGAATCATATAGTAGATATGATCAACATAGTGATGTTCACCATTGAAAACTACTCCATCTCACGTGATGATCGGACATGGTTTAGTTGATTTGGATCACGTGATCACTTAGATGATTAGAGGGATGTCTATCTAAGTGGGAGTTCTTAAGTAATTTGATTAATTGAACTTTAATTTATCATGAACTTAGTACCTGATAGTATTTTGCATGTCTATGTTATTGTAGATAGATGGTTAGTGTTGTTGTTCCGTTGAATTTTAATGCGTTCCTAGAGAAAGCTAAGTTGAAAGATGATGGTAGCAACTACACGGATTGGGTCCATAACTTGAGGATTATCCTCATTGCTGCACAGAAGAATTACGCCCCGGAAGCGCTGCTAGGTGCCAAACCAGCTTGAGGAGCAATGCGGATGTTATGAACGTCTGGCGGAGCAAAGTCGATGACTACTCGATGGTTCGGTGTGCCATGCTTTATGGCTTAGAACCGGGACTTCAACGACGTTTTGAACGTCATGGAGCATATGAGATGTTCCAGGAGTTGAAGTTAATATTTCAAGCAAATGCCCGGATTGAGAGATATGAAGTCTCTAATAAGTTCTACAGCTGCAAGATGGAAGAGAATAGTTTTGTTAATGAGCATATACTCAAAATGTCTGGGTATAACAATCACTTGATTCAACTGGGTGTTAATCTTCCTGATGATAGTGTCATTGACATAATTCTTCAATCACTGCCACCAAGCTACAAGAGCTTCGTGATGAACTATAATATGCAAGGGATGGATAAGACAACTCCCGAGCTCTTCGCAATGTTAAAGGCTGCGGAGGTAGAAATCAAGAAGGAGCATCAAGTGTTGATGGTCAAAAAGACCACCAGTTTCAAGAAAAGCGGTAAAGGGAAGAAGGGAACTTCAAGAAGAACGGCAAGCAAGTTCTTGCTCAAGTGAAGAAGCCCAAGTCTGGACCTAAGCATGAGACTGAGTCGTCTCTTGCAAAGGGACTGGTCATGAAGCGAATCTGCCCCCAAGTATTTGGCGGATAAGAAGGATGGCAAGGTGAACAAAGGTATATGTGATATACATGTTATTGATGTGTACCTTATTAATGCTCGCAGTAGCACCTGGGTATTTGATACTGGTTCTGTTGCTAATATTTGCAACTTGAAACATGGACTATGGATTAAGCGGAGATTGGCTAAGGACGAGGTGACGATGCGCGTGGGAAATGGTTCCAAAGTCGATGTGATCGCGGTCGGCACGCTACCTCTACATCTACCTTAGGGATTAGTTTTAGACCTAAATAATTGTTATTTGGTGACAGCATTAAGCATGAACATTATATCTAGATCTTGTTTGATGCGAGACGGTTACTCATTTAAATCAAAGAATAATGGTTGTTCTATTTATATGAGTAATATCTTTTATGGTCATGCACCCTTGGAGAGTGGTCTATTTTTGTTGAATCTCGATAGTAGTGACACACATATTCATAATATTGAAGCCAAAATATGCAGAGTTGATAATGATAGTGCAAAATATTTGTGGCACTGTCGTTTGGGTCATATTGGTGTAAAGCGCATGAAGAAACTCCATTCTGATGGACTTTTGGAATCACTTGATTATAAATCACTTGGTACTTGCGAACCATGCCTCATGGGCAAGATGACTAAAACTCCGTTCTCCGGAACAATGGAGCGAGCAATAGATTTGTTGGAAATCATACATACTGATGTATGTGGCCCGATGAATGTTGAGGCTCGCGGCGGGTATCGTTATTTTCTCACCTTCACAAATGATTTGAGCAGATATGGGTATATCTACTTGATGAACCATAAGTCTGAAACATTTGAAAAGTTCAAAGAATTTCAGAGTGAAGTGGAAAATCATCATAACAAGATAATAAAGTTTCTACGATCTAATCATGGAGGAGAATATTTGAGTTACGAGTTTGGTGTTCATTTGAAACAATGAGGAATAGTTTAGCAACTTACGCCACCGGAACACCACAACGTAATGGTGTGTCCGAATGTCGTGTCGTACTTTACTAGATATGGTGCGATCTATGATGTCTCTTACTGATTTACCGCTATCGTTTTGGGGTTATGCTTTAGAGACGGCCGCATTCTCGTTAAATAGGGCACCATCAAAATCCGTTGAGACGACGCCTTATGAACTGTGGTTTGGCAAGAAACCAAAGTTGTCGTTCCTTAAAGTTTGGGGCTGCGATGTTTATGTGAAAAAGATTCAACCTGATAAGCTCGAACCCAAGTTAGAGAAATGTATCTTCATAGGTTACCCAAAGGAAGCTGTTGGGTACACCTTCTATCACAGATCCGAAGGCAAGACATTCGTTGCCAAGAATGGATCCTTTCTAGAGAAGGAGTTTCTCTCGAAAGAAGTGAGTGGGAGGAAAGTAGAACTTGATGAGGTAACTGTACCTGCTCCCTTATTGGAAAGTAGTTCATCACAAAAATCTGTTCATGTGACTCCTACACCAATTAGTTAGGAAGCTAATGATGATGATCATGTAACTTTAGATCAAGTTACTACCGAACCTCGTAGGTCAACCAGAGTAAGATCCGCACCAGAGTGGTATGGTAATCCTGTTCTGGAGGTCACGTTACTTGATCATGACGAACCTACAAACTATGAGGAAGCGATGATGAGCCCAGGTTCCGCGAAATGGCTTGAGGCCATGAAATCTGAGATGGGATCCATGTATGAGAATAAAGTGTGGACTTTGGTTAACTTGCCCGATGATCGGCAAGCCATCGAGAATATATGGATCTTCAAGAAGAAGACTGACGCTGACGGTAATGTTACTGTCTACAAAGCTCGACTTGTTGCGAAAGCTTTTCGACAAGTTCAAGGAGTTGACTACTATGAGACCTTCTCACCTGTAGCGATGCTTAAGCCCGTCCGAATCATGTTAGCAGTTGCTGCATTTTATGATTATGAAATTTGGCAAATGGATGTAAAGACTGCATTCCTGAATGGATTTCTGGAAGAAGTGTTGTATATGATGTAACCTAGAGGTTTTATCGATCCAAAAGGTGCTAAAAAAGTGTGCAAGCTCCAGCGATCCATTTATGGACTGGTGCAAGCATCTCGGAGTTGGAATAAACGTTTTAATAGTGTGATCAAAGCATATGGTTTTATACAGACTTTTGGAGAAGCCTGTATTTACAAGAAAGTGAGTGGGATCTTTGTAGCATTTCTAATATTATATGTGGATGACATATTGTTGATTGGAAATGATATAGAATTTTTGGATAGCATAAAAGGGTACTTGAACAAGAGTTTTTCAATGAAAGACCTCAGTGAAGCTGCTTATATATTGGGCATCAAGATCTATAGAGATAGATCAAGACGCTTAATTGGACTTTCACAAAGCACATACCTTGATAAAGTTTTGGAGAAGTTCAAAATGGATTAAGCAAAGAAAGGGTTCTTCCTGTGTTACAAGGTGTGAAGTTGAGTCAGACTCAATGCCCGACCACTGTAGAAGATAGAGAGAAAATGAAAGGTGTTCCCTATGCTTCAACCATAGGCTCTATCATGTATGCAATGCCGTGTTCCAGACCTGATGTGTGCCTTGCTATTAGTTTAGCAGGGAGATACCAAAGTAATCCAGGAGTGGATCACTGGACAGCAGTCAAGAACATCTTGAAATACCTGAAAAGGACTAAGGATATGTTTCTCGTTTATGGAGGTGACAAAGAGCTCGTCGTAGATGGTTACGTCGATGCAAGCTTCGACACTGATCCGGATGACTCTAAGTCACAAACCGGATACGTGTTTATATTAAACGATGGAGCTGTCAGTTGGTGCAGTTCTAAGCAAAGCGTCGTGGCGGGATCTACGTGTGAAGCGGAGTACATAGCTGCTTCGGAAGCAGCAAATGAAGGAGTCCGGATGAAGGAGTTCATATCCGATCTAGGTGTCATACCTAGTGCATCGGGTCCAATGAAAATCTTTTGTGACAATACTGGAGCAATTGCCTTGGCAAAGGAATCCAGATTTCACAAGAGACCCAAGCACATCAAGAGACGCTTCAATTCCATCCGCGATCAAGTCAAGGAGGGAGACATAGAGATTTGCAAGATACATACTGATCTGAATGTTGCAGACCCGTTGACTAAGCCTTTATCACGAGCAAAACATGATCAGCACCAAGACTCAATGGGTATTAGAATCATTACTGTGTAATCTAGATTATTTACTCTAGTGCAAGTGGGAGACTGCCGGAAATATGCCCTAGAGGAAATAATAAATTTGTTATTTATATTTCCTTATATCATGATAAATGTTTATTATTCATGCTAGAATTGTATTAACCGGAAACTTAGTACATGTGTCAATACATAGACAAATAGAGTGTCACTAGTATGCCTCTACTTGACTAGCTCGTTGAATCAAAGATGGTTAAGTTTCCTAGCCATAGACATGAGTTGTCATTTGATTAACGGGATCACATCATTAGATAATGATGTGATTGACTTGACCCATTTTGTTAGCTTAGCACTTGATCATTTAGTATGTTGCTATTGCTTTTTCATGACTTATACATGTTCCTATGACTATGAGATTATGCAACTCCCGAATACCGGAGGAACACTTTGTGTGCTATTGTAGGATCGAAAGTATGTCTAGAGGGGGGTGATTAGACTACTTGACCAAATAAAACTTATCCTTTTCCCAATTTTAGTCTTCGGCAGATTTTAGCTATCTTAGCACAAGTCAAGCAATCCTAACACAATTCAAGCAAGAATGCAAAGAGTATATGAGCAGCGGAAAATAAAGCATGCAACTTACAAGAATGTAACGGGAAGGGTTTGGAGAATTCAAACGCAATTGGAGACACGGATGTTTTTGTCGTGGTTCCGATAGGTGGTGCTATCGTACATCCACGTTGATGGAGACTTCAACCCACGAAGGGTAACGGTTCCGCGAGTCCACGAAGGGCTCCACCCACGAAGGGTCCACGAAGAAGCAACCTTGTCTATCCCACCATGGGCCGTCGCCCACGAAGGACTTGCCTCACTAGCGGTAGATCTTCACGAAGTTGGCGATCTCCTTGCCCTTAAAAACTCCTTGGTTCAACTCCACAATCTTGTCGGAGGCTCCCAAGTGACACCTAGCCAATATAGAAGACACCACTCTCCAAGAAGTAACAAATGGTGTTTTGATGATGAACTCCTTGCTCTTGTGCTTCAAATGATAGTCTCCCCAACACTCAACTCTCTCTCTCACGAGTTTGGATTTGGTGGAAAGAAGATTTGAGTGGAAAGCAACAGGGAAGGATAGAGATCAAGATTCATATGGTAGGAATGGAATATCTTGGCCTCAACACATGATTAGGTGGTTCCTTCTCGAAACAACAAGTTGGAAGTGTAGGTTTGTTCGATGGCTCTCTCCACGAATGAAGAGGAGGTGGAGGGTATATATAGCCTCCACACAAAATCTAACCGTTACACACAACTTGCCAAATTCGGTGGGACGAATTGATAAACTTCAGTCGGACCGATTCAGCAAATCTAGTGACCGTTAGGATTTTCGATGGGACCGAGATGCAACTCGGTAGGACCGATATGGTTAGGGTTAGGGCATAACGTAATCTCGGTGAGAACGATTACACAAACTCGGTGAGACTAATTTTGGTAATAAGCTAACCAGAGAGTTGGTCAGGTAAACTCGGTGGGACCGATTCGCTCATTTCGGTGAGACCGAAATGTTACAAAAAGGAAACAGAGAGTTTACATTGCAATCTCGGTGGGACCGATCGCTCATCTCGGTAGGACCGAAGCGTTCTGAAGGGAAAGCAGAGATTACAATCCCATCTCGGTGAGACTGATTTTCCTAGGGTTTGTGGCGATGGCTATGACATCTGAACTTCGGCGGCACCGGGTAGAAAGAATCGGTAGGGCGAGTTTGACTTTGGGTTTAGGTCATATGTGGATATGAGAAAGTAGGCGAGGGTTTTGGAGCATATCACTAAGCCCGTAGAGCAAGAAACTCATTAAGCAACACCTCATCCCTCCTTGATAGTATTGGCTTTTCCTATGGACTCAATGTGATCTTGGATCACTAAAATATAAAATGTAGAGTCTTGAGCTTTTGAGCTTGAGCCAATCCTTTTATCCTTAGCATTTTGAGGGATCCACTTTTCTCATCCATGCCATGCCATCCATTGAGCTTTTCCTGAAATATTCATCTTCGAATGATGTTAGCTCAATGAGCTATATGTTGTTAGGAATTACCAAAACCACCTAGGGATAGTTGCACTTTCAATCCCCCCCCCCTTCTTGGTAATTGATGACAACATATAGATCAAAGCTTCGACAAATGATAATAAGAGTGAAAAACATTGTCGCTTTGAGAAGTATGTGAAAAGCAAGAGCTCCCCCTAAATTTGTGCATAGTTTAAGATTTGCTTTGGACTGCAAATGCACAAGGAGTTAGGCTCATGGGTAACTCTTCCATGTCACATACATCTTGGTGGAGCGCTCAAAATGATAATGCTTGAATACATGCACTCATCACCAAGCAAAGTGAATGATCATATGGAGATAAAAAGGATAATGTCATCCAACAAGCATAAATGTAGCATATGATCAAACACATGATCATCCAGGTATCGCACAGACATAATGTATCTCAAACAAGCAAATAAAGTTCAACCACCAAAGCAAGAGAGAACAAAAAGCAACACTCTCTCTCGAAGCCTATGATCTATACATTTTTCTCCCCCTTTGGCAACAAGTTACCAAAAAGTTCATAAAAATGCATAGCACTAAATCGACTCTCAGTCTTGATCTTCAGGTGGTGGTGTAGACAGAACACCAAGGACGAAAGCATCAGTTGATGTTGATGGAGCTGGAGGTGTAGGTGCTGGAGCTGGTGGCCTTGAAGGCATGGTAGTGCGAGATGAAGTGGCTCGTGTGCATCACCGCACTTCTGACTGATCTGTGAGCTCTAGGCACTCTGGCAAATGCATCTGTGGTTGTCTTGCCCTTCCTCTCCTGCAAATCATCCTGAAGCTGCTCAACAACAAACTGGATCTCAGTTACCTTTATATCCATGTCATAGAACTTCTGCTCCATGATCCTCTCCAAGCTCTCCTGGTTTCGAGTCAAGGTGGCCAGCCCCTTCTCAATCCTCAGAGTGGATGGAATCAAGTAGCCAAGTTGATCCTGTTTGCTCTTGAGAAGGTCTTGAGATGCCTCTTCCATTGTTGGCATCTTGGCAGCCTTCTCTGCCCTTGCCTTCTCCTTTTTAGCTTGTGCTTGCACTGAAGATGGTTCATTTTCATCCATAACCACTTGGTTGTCCTCAAAGTTTGGATAGATAGGCATGTGCTCCTTATCCAACAGGTATGTGCCTGTGCCCGTCTTGGAGATAATCAGCTCCTTGGATATGTGGGGCATATCCACAACTTCTTTTCTGGTCAGCAGCTGTCCTCTTGATCGTCTCAACTATAAGGCTCATGACCTTGAACTTCTGTGGCGCATCAAATATGTGTAGCAAGTTTATTGCATGGCCTCTGATCATTCTATGATCACCAGACTTGGGCAAAAGAGTGTGACTGAGGATCCAATTGATTGTAGGCGGACCTGACAGCAAGTGTTTCACTGATCCAAACTGGTGAGTCTTAAAATCTGCTTTAGGAATCTCTTTGTACATACGTGCCATAGAGTTGTGATCCATCTTTTTCTTGGCATAGACATCCAAGTCATCCTCTTCCTCCTTAGGTGAATTGATCAGATTGGCCCATTCCTCAATAGTTGATTGGTACCTTGTACCTTCAGACATCCATATTATCCTGCCATCTGGGTAGAATTGTGTTATGGAGTAGAATTGCATTATGAGCTCCTCATTCCACTTTGTGAGCTTCTGCCCAACAAAGTCTGCAACTCCACAAGCACTGAAACTGTCATACACACCAGGATAGTGTTCCTCATTCTCCTTTATGTAGGTCCAGTCGACCCACCTCATGTCACACACTATAGGCTTCTTGTCCAACAAGATTGTCTCATAGAAGTCTTGTTGTTCCTTTGTGTGGACCCTGTAATCAACAACAGTCCTCCTTCTGGTGGCATATGGATCTGACTCTCTCCATAGCTCAATCCCGAGTATCTCCTGATCTTCATGTTCTCAGCCACAGGATGAGCATCATTGTGGTCTGGAATCTTTGGCTTCAACTTTCTCAGGATATGCTCTTCATCATCTTCTTCTTCAGCAACAGTCTCAGGCATTGGGGCCTTGTTCTTCTCAGCAGCAGATATGTTTCTGGTATTCCTCTTTGATGCAATCTTTGGTTTGGAGACATCTTTGGGTGCTTCTTTGGGCTTTGATGATGCAACCCCTGACCTAATAGCATCAGCCATGAGCTTCTGAGCCTTTGGTGCTGGTGCAGCAACCTCTTCTTCTTCCTCTTCTTCCATCATGGAAGGCTTTCCAATAACTTTGGCCATGGTCTTCTTGACCCTTTCCTTCCTTTTCTTCCCTTCTGCAGCAACCTCTTTGGGTTCAGATTCCAAATATGCTTGAGTGGAGGCTCTGGCTTTAGACATGGGTTGTCTTCCTGCTGGCCTTTTGGTCTTGGACTGGCTTAGCTGCTTGGTGAGCTATATTCCTTCTTGAGCACCTTTTTCTTGGAAATGGCCTCATCCTCTACAGCCACATAGTCTTCATCCTTCGATTCCGAGGTTCTCTTCTTCCTTGTCTGGTGGCTGCTTTGGGTAAGATTCTTTGGGAGTGCTTACGCTACCCTCATCTCGAGCTGCTAGAGGGGCTAGTGCCCTCACTCATCTGAATCTGCTCCTCTGACTTGTTCTGGCTGTCACTCTGATCAGACATGTTGCAAACACAGACTGCAGACCCTATGAATAGATATAGATGAGATAGAGTGGATGAGCATCACAAAATATAGAGGTTTTTGCAAAAGAATGAGTCAAAAACATAGTTTAAGTTTTCCACAGAAAGCATTTTGGATCAACCGATTTGCAAACTCGGTGATACCAAAGCAGCTTTTGGAACCTAAACTAGTGAACTCGGTCAAACCGAGTCATAGTTCGGTGGCACCGAGACTGCTAGGGTTTCACAAAGTCCTGAACTCGGTCACAACGATTTGCAATTCTCGGTCAGACCGAGAACAACATGTGCACTGGCTTTGGCCGAATCGGTGGAACCGAGTTCTGCAACTCGGTGGGTCCGAGATGGTTTCGGTGGAAACCTAACCCTAAATTTTCAATTCATCTCTAATCTACGGAGTGTTTTGACTGGATAGAATAGTTTCAATCGTGGTAAGAATCATGATGAACACAATGTGCTAGGAATCGGTCGGGGATAGCACTGTGATCGAGTCCATACCCTAGTTCGGTGATGAAGTCACTACGGCGGCAACATCGGGTTTGAATTCCGTTGACGGCGGTGGAGACCAGCGACTGGAGGCGGCTGGCGACGAGGAGGACGATCCGCAGACCCTAGAGGCAGAGCAAGCTATGCGCGGGCGAAGGAGTTTGGAGGAAGTTTCCAAAATTTTTCCCGTCAGTATATATAGCCCGACCCTGTCGGTGTGACCGAGTGCAACAACTCGGTGGCACCGAGATTCATAACTGTTGTCAGTTACTGCAACTCGTGTGACCGAAAAGTTCAAATCGGTTGCACCGAGATTGAAAACCTAGATCGACTTAGTGATCTCGGTATGACCGAAATGGAGGAATCGGTCAGACCGACACGCACAAAGAAGTTTTGGAAGTTTAAGTCTATGATGAATCAGGGAATCCGAGTGCTCCTCACACAGAGTGGTTCGAATCTGAATTGATCAAATTTTGTGATGTAGCATGAATAGAGTTTGAGACGAGAAGAGCATAGATAGCTAGAGAAGGTTCTTAGGCATTCTCGTCCATCCACTTGGCCAAATAAAAAGAAACCAATCAATCAAAACAACAAGTGGATGTCCTCAAATGAGTAAAATATGCAACCAACATGCTCACACAATAAAATAGCAAATGAAATATGTGACAAAGCATGCACAAACAATTCTAGCATCTATCAAACAATTGGCAATGACTAGGTCATCTATATATGAGTATATTGACTTAGGAGTCAAATGAGAACATTTGATCATAGGTCATACTCATCGTTTAAGCTCAAGTGGGGTTACCACTTTTACATAATGCATTGATGTGTTCACACCATTAGAGTTGCTTTAGCTCAATTCTTTAGAGTAAAGCTCCCCCTAGATGTGAGATCCCCCCTTAGAGGGTTGAACTAACCTTGGGTTTTGTCGATGATGACTTCATGTAGGTGTTGAAGATGTGGATGCTCGATGTTGATTAAGATCATTTGGAGCAATACTTTTGGAGTGAGTTGCGCTTTCAATACCTACACGGGTTAGTCCCACAAGTAACAAACAAGGATATCCATAGACATAGAGTGATGCACACATAAGATGATGTCTATGAAAGCTTTAGATTACCTTGTTCCTTGTCTTACCAACAAGAGGGTTTGTGACTCCTTGAACTAGTGCAAGATGTGGAAGTTGATTGCACTCGTTGTTGCAAAAATAATATGAGTGGAATATGTTGGCCTAGTCACCCTCAAGAACTCTCTAGTTCTTCTTCTTCGGGATCCACATCATCTTGATGGGAATCCTTGGAGTTGTAGTCGTACTTGATGAAGTAGAACTTGTCGTAGTCTTGGGAACCCACTTGACCAAGGCCTTAGGAGCTTCTTCAAATGCATCAATCTCCTCTTGAAGCTTGTCCTTGCCTTTTTGCTTGTGGTCTTGTGGTGGAAGATCATCTTGAGCTTATGTCCCCTTGAAGGAAGTAGGATCATACTTCTCTTGTTGAGGAACAAACTTCGTCTTGGGATATTGATCTTCTTCCCACTCAACTCCATTGGCATTGAACTTTTGTTCAAAACGAACACCTTGATTCTTCCGGTGCCTTCCTTGCTTGCGTACAATTTCCTCAAATTGCTTACTCCCTAAGAAGGCTCTTGTAAACACCTTTCTCTATAATTCCCTTCAATAAGCTATTTTCTTGCTCAAGTGTAACTTGGCTAAGAGAATCATTAGTGGAATCAAGAGAACTACTAGAAGCAACAACACTTGATTTAGCATGATTATTGTTACTACTAGAGGAAGAATCCTTCTTGTTTTTGTTAGTGGACTTGACTTGAGGCATGTAAGTAGATAAGAGTAAACGCTTGGCAATGTAAGAAGAACTTTTCTTACGAAGATCATCATTGATTGCCTTTAAGAACTCATGCTCTTGCTCAAGGTTGAGCTTTTCAAAGCGTAACTTCTCATGAGTCCTTAAAAGTTCTCGATGATCTTCTAAGATAGTTTCATGAGCTAAGTTAAGAGTGTTTAGTTCTTTAGTTAGAAGCTCAATCTTCTCCTTATCATTGTAAATCGTTTTATCTTGATTAGCATGATTAATTGACATTTCATCATAGTATTCATCACTAGAGTTGTCAACAAGTAAATCATCATCACCTAGCAAGTCATCTTCATCACTATTGAAATCAACATACTCGGGGTGTGTTACCTTTGGGCCTTTAGCCATGAAGCATCTTCCAATTCCTTCATTAGGTGAATCAAATATGTCATAGGAGTTGGTTGACACAAGTGCTAGACCGGCAACACCTTCATCTTGAGTATATTCGAGTCGGAGTGATAACTTCTCTCGGAGTGATTGTCGGAGTCGGAGCCGGATACCCATTCACCAACATGATCTTGATGTCTTCGTTTTGCGTAGCTCCTTGATGACTTGTCCTTCCTTTCCGAATCCTTGCTTCTCCATGAGGGTCTTCATTCATAACGATCATCTCTACTCCTTCTCTCTCTTGGTGGTGATTCTTCTCTTCTACTTCTTCTTTTTGGAGAATCTTCTCTTCTTTTTTAGGGTGTCGTACACTCATTGGAATAGTGTCTGGGTCTTCCACAATTGTAGCAATTACACTCCCGACAAGAAGATCTTTTGTCATTGTAGGACCTTTGACTTGGAGCTTCTCTCTTTGCTTCTACTCTTGTAGAATTTGTTGAAGTTCTTCACCATTAAGCTCAATTCTTCATTGAAGGTTTGTTTCTCACTTGATGATGTGGGGGCTTCACATGAGGCTTTGTAAGCACCACTTGACTTGTTGTGAAGTTCCTCCTTATCCTTGAGCGACATCTCATGAGCAAAAATTCTTCCAGTGACTTCCGTTGGCTTGAGATCTTTGTAATTGGGCATCATTTAGATCCACGGTATCATATTTTCCATCCAAAGCTCTTAGGATCTTCTTGATGATGAATTTGTCGGTCGTCTCTTCACTTCCTAAGCCGGCAATCTCATTTGTGATAAGAGCAAGCCTAGAGTACATTTCAGCGACACCTTCACCACCCTTCATTTTGAACTTGTCAAGTTGACTTTGGAGCACATCCAACTTGGATTCCTTAATGAGTCGGTACCTTCATGCATATCAATCAAAGTATCCCAAATTTCCTTTGCATTCTCAAGACGGCTGATTTTGTTGAATTCTTCGGGGCACAATCCGTTGAAGAGGATATCGCAAGCTTGAGCATTGTATTGCAGCATCTTCAACTCTTCCGCACTAGCTTCACGGTTCGGTTCTCTCTCATCAAAGAATTCACCTTGCAAGCCAATACACACAATAGCCCAAACGGCGGGGTTATGTCCAAGAATATGCATTTTCATCTTATGATTCCAACTAGCAAAATTAGTACCATCAAAGTAAGGACCTCTGCGGTGATAATTTCCCTTGCTAGACGCCATACCCTCCTAGGTTGTGAAACCAAGGCTATGACCACAAAAAGCTATGGAAATAAAAGCAAATGGAGAACAAAGCTCTGATACCACTTGTAGGATCGAAAGTATGTCTAAAGGGGGGTGATTAGACTACTTGACCAAATTAAACTTATCCTTTTCCCAATTTTAGTCTTTGGCAGATTTTAGCTATCTTAGCACAAGTCAAGCAATCCTAACTAAATTCAAGCAAGAATGCAAAGAATATATGAGCATCGGAAAATAAAGCATGCAACTTGCAAGAATGTAAAGGGAAGGGTTTGGAGAATTCAAACGCAATTGGAGACACGGATGTTTTTGTCGTGGTTCCGATAGGTGGTGCTATCGTACATCCATGTTGATGGAGACTTCAACCCACGAAGGGTAACGGTTGCGCGAGTCCACGGAGGGCTCCACCCATGAAGGGTCCATGAAGAAGCAACCTTGTCTATCCCACCAAGGCCGTCGCCCACGAAGGACTTGCCTTGCTAGCGGTAGATCTTCACGAAGTAGGTGATCTCCTTGCCCTTACAAACTCATTGGTTCAACTCCACAATCTTGTCGGAGGCTCCCAAGTGACACCTAGCCAATCTAGGGGACACCACTCTCCAAGAAGTAACAAATGGTGTGTTGATGATGAACTCCTTGCTCTTGTGCTTCAAATGATAGTCTCCCCAACACTCAACTCTCTCTCACAGGATTTGGATTTGGTGGAAAGAAGATTTGAGTGGAAAGCAACTTGGGAAAGGCTAGAGATCAAGATTCATATGATAGGAATGGAATATCTTGGCCTCAACACATGAGTAGGTGGTTCCTTCTCAGAAACAGCAAGTTGGAAGTGTAGGTTTGTTCTGATGGCTCTCTCCATGAATGAAGAGGAGGTGGAGGGGTATATATAGCCTCCGAACAAAATCTAACCCTTACACACAACTTGCCAAACTCGGTGGGACCGAATTGATAAACTCGGTCAGACCGATTCAGCAAATCTAGTGACCATTAGGATTTTCGGTGGGACCGACATGCAACTCGGTAGGACCGATATGGTTAGGGTTAGGGCATAACGTAATCTCGGTGAGACCGCTTACACAAACTCGGTGGGACCGATTCGCTCATTTCGGTGAGACCGAAATGTTACAAAAATGAAACAGAGAGTTTACATTGCAATCTCGGTGGGACCGATCGCTCATCTCGATAGGACCGAAACGTTACGAAGGGAAACAGAGAGATTACAATCCCATCTTGGTAAGACCGAGATCCCTATCGGTGAGACCGATTTTCCTAGGGTTTGTGGCAGTGGCTATGACATCTGAACTCGGTGGCGCCGGGTAGAAAGAATCGGTAGGGCCGAGTTTGACTTTGGGTTTAGGTCATATGTGGATATGAGAAAGTAGCTGAGGGTTTTGGAGCATATCACTAAGCTAATCAGAGAGCAAGAAACTCATTAAGCAACACCTCATCCCTCCTTGATAGTATTGGCTTTTCCTATGGACTCAATGTGATCTTGGATCACTAAAATATAAAATGTAGAGTCTTGAGCTTTTGAGCTTGAGCCAATCCTTTTATCCTTAGCATTTTGAGGGATCCACTTTTCTCATCCATGCCATGCCATCCATTGAGCTTTTCCTGAAATATTCATCTTGGAATGATGTTAGCTCAATGAGCTATATGTTGTTAGGAATTACCAAAACCACCTAGGGATAGTTGCACTTTCAGCTACCAAACATCACAACGTCACTGTGTGATTATAAAGGTGCTCTACACGTGTCTCCGATGCTACTTGTTGAGTTGGCCTAGATAGATTAGGATTTGTCGCTCCAATTGTCAGAGAGGTATCTCTGGGCCCTCACGGTAATTCACATCACTATAAGCCCTGCAAGCAATGTGACTAATGACTTAGTTGTGGGATGATGCATTACGGAATGAGTAAACAGACTTGCCGGTAACAAGATTGAAGTAGGTATTGAGATACCAGTGATCGAATCTCGGGCAAGTAACATACCGATGACAAAGGGAACAACGTATTTTTTTTGACAGAAAGACTGTAAGGGAACCCCATACAGTATAATTGATGCAACAAACCCAAATTGCAAGTACCGTGCCTTGAACCTGTGTGACACTCAAAAAAATTTATTTGGTTTTCAACAAAAACTTTGTTGGATTTGAAGAAGGTCATTTAAATTCTTCCAAAAACTTATCTCTCAAAACTTTTTCCCTTGGCAAGGATTTTATTTTTGTATCTTCTTCAACCCTGGTGTTTGGTTAATGAGAACCTTCCTTCTGATTGTTCCCTCCTCAAATATATTTTCTTGGAAATTATTTTCTTTTAAAAAAAAGAAACCCTATGAGTTTTGGGGCTCCTTTCATTTTGAAACAACCCATGGTTTTACCATGCCTCATGTGGTAAAACCTCCCAAAACCCTTCCTTCATCTTTGGAGCAATCTAAGCTTTCTGTTCCAACAAGTCCAACCCATTTTTGGATTTTATTTCGTTTATTTTATTTTCCAAAACAATTCTGTCATTTATTTTAAGCCTAGGTGATTTACAAAGCAAGTACCTAATTCCCTTTGTGTTTTGATCTCAAACCAACTCCTCTGGATAGTCTTTAGCACCCCCAACCTAGAACCATCAAGATCCACTCTTCCTCTTTTCAAAATTTTCAAGTTTCAACCTCTGCAAGTTTGGACCAGATTTGTCAAATTTGGTGAAATTCATACTTCCTCTTCCCCAAAATTCTACCAAAATTCAGGCAGCCCCGGATGCAATGAGAGGCTACCCCACCAAAAATCAGCTCAAGGAAAATTCCCCACATGCCAAAATCATTTCGTCGAACACTTGGCCGACACTGTCCCTATACACTTTCAGAAAGTTCAGAGTTTTAGAGATTTGCAGTGTCGTTTCTTCGTCAGAGTGTTGTCATCGATCACCCGTGCGCCCTGGCGCGTTGCGCACGGCCCCTTCTTCTTGACCAGAGCACCGCATGCCCTCTCGGACGGACGCAGGTGTCGGTGGCGGCGAGCATCGCCAACGCCGGCAGCCTCTGCGGTGGCAGAGCCACCCGTGGCGGCCAACGGAGCCCGGCTGCTTCGCCGTTCTGCGCCGCCCAACGCCCCCTAGCCCTCCGCGTGGCCTCATGCATGCCAGCGCACCCCCGCAGCACCGTCGCCGTGGCCCGGCAAGCACAGGGCGCACCCTCTGCCGCCGACGGGCCCACGCCGCCCCGTTCCGTCGAGGCCACCTAGGGAGCCTAATCCAAACTTGGTTAGCTCCTAAATGGAACCGGTGAACCTCCACGTTGACGCCCAACTCCCTGAAACCACCGACCAAGCACTGCGCCGCCGTAACCATCGCCGAAGATCCCCGTTCACGGCCACCGCCTCGGATCGCCTATAAAAAGGGGCCCCGAGCTCGCTCTCGAGCACGCACCACCACTGCACCCCACCAACACCCTGCCAAGCCACTAGGAGGACCTCGAGGAGGTCTCCTTCCCCAACTCCGGCCGCCCCGATCCGCCTCGGCCACCAGCTCGAATCACTCAAGTGAGGCTATCCCCGCCGCCCAAATCTCGCCAGTAGCCTCCTCGGGAACCCAGTGGTCTAACCCCGGCTTCAATTTGACCTTCGCAGCCCTCCCCGACGAGATCCAGCTCCACCCGAGCCGCCGTCCACCGGAGCAAGGGTCACCGTCGATGTGGTGCTCGCCGACGACCACCACCACCACCCACCGACGCGGAAGGACACGCTGAACTTGTAGGTACCGCCCGATCCCCCTGCCTCGTCGTGGATCGCCAGCGCGACCACCATGACTCTCGGGCGCCGGCTGGCTCGATTCTTCCTGTTTGAAATTTCAAACCCGACGGGTGGGACCTTTGTCACCTCTCTTTTCTTTTAAACAAACCGTTTTCTGAAAGCGTATTCGGCCAAATACGCTTTCGATGCAGGCGTTTTTCTGGTCTTTTCTGTTCAGCCCCCTGAGAAGTTTCTGTTTCATTACAAAAAGGTCCCTGGATTAAAACCCTTATAACTTTTAAACATAAAAGGATTTTTGGTTGATTCTTTTTCTGTCCTCTTTAAAATTTTGTCTAGTTTTTTATCAGATTTATTTCAAAAATATTTGGAACACTTTTCTGTGCACTCACGGTATTTACGATAAGTACGTATTTTCTTATATCGTGAATCTGAGGAGGTGACGGAACCGCGAACTTCGCCAAGCTAGACTCCGACTACTCCGAACCAGGCAAGCATGTTTGAACTTTTGATATGATGAGTGTCTTTGACATGTTTGCATTAAGTAGTTCATGGCATGTTTATGAGCATCTGGATGAATGTCATATTTCATGCAAAGTTGAGGCAAGTGAGTTTCGATAATCCATAAGTTGTTGGATGTGAGTTAGCATGGCCATGTGATGGCATGAGGATAGGTAAGATGGCAGTGTTGTAGCATGCTAGTCTTATGCCAGTCTATTTGACTACAGTGTCAACATGAATCAGTCCAGTTTCCGTCCGTTTTCCCTACCTGTACTAGCACATGTTTTCCGCAAGGGATATGGTTTAGTAAGTTGCAAACCGCTTTCCTGGTACACACCAGATAGAGAGGCCGAGATGAGAGTTCCATGGCCCTGGATTAAAGCCCGTCCATCCGTAGGGGCATGGGTGTTCCTGCTGGGGACCGAGAGGGGGGGGCACCCCTTAGAGCGCGCGTATATAAATTTGATCCCATGCTATTCGAGGTTGTGATCTCCCCGTCTCAAAGTTTTTCTTGAACGTTGTCTAGGGTGATTCCTGGCATCGTGAGGTGGGATGGGTGTGTACTGGTTAGATGTGTTTCTACCGAAATACCGTAAACGGAACTAGTCCTCGTGACTAGGGAAACCTGTTGGCTGTGGATAATTAGTACAAACTCTGCAGAGTCAAAAATCCTTTGAATCATCTTATCCAGGTTCAAGTACCGTGTTCAACTTATTCCGTCGAATGTCAGTCCCAGTGACAAAAACTCCGGTGAACCACATGAGTGATAAGTCCGGTTAAATGTTTATTCCTGTGTATGGACTAACCCGTTTATTATTGTGTGTTGAATATTTCTTATGAATATTATATCTTGTGAATTTATCAGATATGAATTATAAGCCCTTTCTGCGATGTCGCTCAGACGTCCGACTGTGGCACACTTGTTGTTTACTTTTGATATAAGCCCTTTCTGCGATGTCGCTCAGACGTCCGACTGTGGCACGCTTGTTATTTACTTTCGATATAAGCCCTTTCTGCGATGTCGCTCCGACGTCCGACTGTGGCATGCTTGTTATTTACTTTCGATATTAGCCCTTTCTGCGATGTCGCTCCGACGTCCGACTGTGGCATGCTTGTTATTTTACTTTCGATATAAGCCCTTTCTGCGATGTCGCTCAGACGTCCGACTGTGGCATGTATGTCATTTATTTTCAATATAAGCCCTTTATGTGGTGTCGCTTAGACGCCCTACTGCGGCATGTTTATTTATTCGTTAACCCTTCGAGGCGTCGCTCCAGACACCTGATCGGTTTTTCTTTTATTTTGTTGGGATTTCGGGAGGACTACCGCCCGACTTCCTTTTTACATACCATGTTGTGCAATATTTATTACTTGAATGTGCACTGTTGTTTTATTCATGACGCATTCATGCATGCATTTATTATATCTTATGTCCGAACTATCTTGCGAGTACTTTCAAAGTACTCACCTGGCTTGTTGATTTGGCCAGATGTTGATGACGGCGATCTCATGGATGAAGAATTCGATAGCGAGTTCGACACCTAGAGGAGTCCCAGTCAGTCTCGTGCGACCCTGGATTAGTCACTGTTTTATATCCGCTTCCGCTACCCAAATAAATTCATCGAGCCTCACCTCGACGCTCGATGAGCTGCCAGTTTAGGAGTTACCTTATCCACTCCTTGTGTTATTCCACTACCACTTTATTCTCGAGTCAGTAGTATGCCACCCCACACCATTGTGTCATATCCGCCATCATGTATAATTATTGGCGTGCTTGTAATAATTTGTTGAGCAGCCTCAGCTCAACCCTGTAATATATTTAATGCTACTGGCTTTCTGTATCAAGATTTTGTCTACCAGTAAGGAGGATTTTTCTCATACTGGACTCAATAGATCGGTTCTCAATAATCATTTTATTGGAAAACCGGTCATGACAAGCTTGGTACCAGAGCTAGGCTGACTGTAGGAAGCCACTAGGTACGATCGCTATCGGTTATTAGCATAATAGAGTTTATTCATATTTTTGCAAATGTAGTCATTTTCTGACAACAAGATAAATTTATGATCGACCATTCAGAATTTTTGCCTACTTTTGTAGATGGTCGGTAACGATCGTGAGTCATGTGTTCACCAACGTGCTCGAGGGTTCGTCAAGCTCCTCTCCTTCATCGTCCAGGTCGCGATGGGGCCATCGGTCGCCCAGATCTTCACACTCTACCCGCACAAGAGCAACGACAGTCGACCATGCACCAAAGCGGTGCAATTCAAGGGAGGCGTGTTGAGTTACGCCGCTTCGGTTCTTGGGGAGAGCCATGCCTATGGAGAGGCATGCTATGCGAATGACTGCCCGTGAGGCGATAGCTCGTCTCGGGATGCTCTTCCTTCAATGAAGACTCATCGTTACGCTACCTTCCATGCCACGTGCCATACACCTGTCACTACTCATTCGCTTGCCCCAGAGGAGAGCGAGACGAGGCTATTGAGATGCTTGTCGAGTACCTCCGAGCTCTGGAGGCAGCCTTCGACAGCCTGGTGGATGACCTTGTGGCTCCCCGCATGGACTCAGTCCATGGCTGTGCCGCCAACAGGAGGGAGCTCCTGCACACCGCACCACCGCTGACTTTCGTCTCGTCCTCGGCATCTTATTCTCCCGCATTTCTCGCCACTGCTCGTCGCCTGCCTACCACCGAGGAGTTCAACCAAGTCATTGCGCCCACTCCAGTTCGTTCTGCACCACCTATTGCGCCTACTCCTATTCGTGTCGCTCTGCCTATGGCACCCGCTCCATCAACTCAGCGCAGCGCTTCACGTATGGAGCCTATTAGCGAGGAGGAGGTTGAGTCCCCACCCTCTGCGCCTCACCCGGCAGGCCAAGGAGATCCTTACCATCTCCGATCGGGCGCTTAGCCGCCATGCGATGTACCGACTTGTACGATATGTTTATATGTACATAGGTTGTGAGAAGTAGCTTGTTTGCATCATGTAGGAACTGGGAGGAGTGCACTAGCCTAAATAACATGTCAGGAATATGTACGCATATCCTGAGTGATGTATTGTATAATTACTGCTTGCGTGTAAGATATGTAATGAGCAGTCCTTCTCCGTGCGCAAACGTTTATTCTCTTAAAAAAATCTTGGAGCATTTAAAATTTCCCGTCTTTATAAATTTATTGACTTTTGCGGCTCATTTTCTTTTCTTATGAGTTTTACAAAATATATCCCCAGAGTGAAAAATGTCTCGTCCTTGGACGCGCTCCATGCCAAATCAGCCAGAGGAAAATTATGGCACACCACCAAACAACAATTTCACACAGGGGTAGTCAAGTCAACAGGCAGTGAAACAACATTTACCCAAGTATGCCGCCTTCTGAACAGAGTCAAGAATAACATCAGGAAATGATGAACCAAGTCATCAATATGGGAAATCACCGTGGATGTATCAACAGCAATCCAAGCTGTTCGAGCTCTGAAGACGTCCCCAATATTTTCTCATACGGACAAACCTCTTGAGGCCGACGACTGGCTTTGAGACATGGAAAGAAAATTAATTATTGCACAGTGTTCAGACTGTGAGAAAGTACTATATGCACCGCACTATCTCACTGGAGCAGCTGCATCATGGTGGGAAAATTTCCTACACATGCACCCCAACGAAAATGAAATAACCTGGGAGGAATTCAAAGAAGGTTTTCGTGGGGCGCACATTCCTAAAAGTGTTATGAAAATCAAGAAGAGAGAATTTGATGACCTCAAACAAAGGACCATGACGGTGTCAGAATACAACAGCCAGTTTACTCTGTTGTCTCGCTACGCCAACGAAGAGCGTATGACTGAAAGCAAGAAGATGGAAAAATTCTTGGAAGGCCTGGCACCGCACTTAAATGCCCGACTGGTTGTGCACACCTTTCCAGATTTCAAGACACTTTGGTGGATAGGGCCATTACCTTGGAAAATGAGAGGCAGCTTGGAGGAATTTACATGGCGAAAAAGGGACGGACTACTCTTGCTCGAAACCCTTTGAAGCAAGACGGATTTTCAGAAAGGTGGGACATACAAACCCACGACAAACGTCTCACGCCCAATCAAGAATTTCCATGCGAGGGACAAGGAGTTCACATATCGCCCAGGTGTTACTTGCTACGCTTGTGGAGAAGAAGGGCATTATGCCAAACAGTGCCCCAAGCCAAGGAACTCGACCCCAAAACCGAACAACGGTGGCAATAATTCAGCGCCCAAATGGAAGAATTTCAACCCCAATAACAATCACAGGAAGGGTCATCTGAACCACGTGACCAGAGAGGAAGCACAAAATGCCCCGGATATCGTACTCGGTACGTTTCCTGTCAACACAATACCTGCCATGGTTTTGTTTGATTCTGGAGCTTCTCACTCATTCATTTCGAAGAGATTTGCTTTGCAAAATAATTTTTCAATGCTTCCCTTGGAAAAATCCATGATCATCAAGTCCCACAGGATTAAGCAAGTGACTCAGAGTTACCGCCAAGGTGTGGGTATTGAATTTGAAGGATTGAAGTTTCACGCCAACCTTATTGTATTGGAAAATAAAGGACTGGATGTCATCCTAGGGATGGATTGGTTAACCACCAACAAAGGTTTTATTGACTGCTTCAACTAGACCGTAATTCTCACCCACCATCACGGGAAGACAATAAAGGTTTCAGCCAAAGAAAGACAAATATCTCGACAACCGAGGTTGAACAAGGTGGACGTTTCTGAGTTAAGCCAAGTTCCAGTGGTGTGTGAATTTCCAGACGTATTTCGAAGAGCTACCAGGAATGCCACCGCATCGAGAGATAGAATTCAACATTGAGCTAGCACCATAACCGCTCCCATTTACAAGAAACCATACAGAATGGCACCATCCGAGTTGGTGGAATTGAAGAAGCAAATAAAAGAATTACTGGACAAAGGATATATTCGAGCCAGTTCCTCACCTTGGGGTTCACCAATTTTATTTGCCAAGAAAAGGATGGGACACTGAGATTGTGTATAGACTATCGAGCACTTAACATGGTCACAATCAAGAATAAATACCCAATGCCAAGGATAAATGATTTATTTGATCAGCTTGCTCAGGCCAAGGTCTTCCCAAAAATTGACTTAAGGTCGGGATACCATCAATTAAAAGTACGAACAGAGGATATCCCCAAGACAGCCTTCACCTCCAGATCTGATTGTATGAGTTCACAAGAATGCCGTTTGGACTAACAAACTCCCCGGCATATTTTGTTCACCTCATGAACAAAGTATTTATGAAGTTTATGGACAAATTTGTTGTGGTATTCATCGACGATATTCTGATATACTCCAAGACACCAGAAGAGCACACTGAACATCTCCGAACCGTACTAGGAGAACTAAGGAAACATCAATTGTACGCCAAGTTCAGCAAGTGTGAATTTTGGCTAAGACAGGTAGGTTTTCTGGGCCACGTACTGACCCAAGAAGGTATTGCCGTAGACCCAGAAAAGGTCAAGGCCGTGCTTGGCTAGAAACCACCAGCCAGCATAGCAGACATACGAAGTTTCTTGGGAATGGCAGGATGCTACCGAAGATTTATTGAAGGATTCTCCACCATAGCAAAGCCAATGACACAGTTACTCAAGAAGGACAAGAAGTTTGAATGGACGGAAGCTTGCGAGAAAAGTTTCCAAGAGCTAAAAAAAAATTAACGACAAAGACCGGTATTAATTGTGCGGACATACACAAGAATTTTGAGGTGTATTGGCGCATCCGGAAAGGCCTCGGATGCGTATTGATACAAGAAGGCAAGGTAGTCGCAGATGTTTCGGACAACTTCGCAAGCATGAAGAAAATTATCCTACTCATGACCTAGAGTTGGCGTGAGTCATTCATGCACTCAAGGAATGGAGACACTTTTTACTTGAAATCATTGTGAAATATACACGGACCATAAAAGCCTCAAGTATATTTTCACACAACCGGAACTCAATTTACGACAACGACGCTGGTTGGAATTAGTGAAGGATTATGATGTTGGAATCCACTACCATCCAGGAAATGCAAATGTAGTGGCAGATGCTCTAAGTCAGAACCCTAGCCCGAGCAACGACAACCTACCAAACCTAAGACCTGAATTTCGGCAGGAGTTTGCTAAACTCAACTTGCTGGTGGTCACCGAAGGCAGCGTGTCGAATTTAGAAATGCAGCCTACCCTGATAGAAAAGATTAAAGAGGCTCAGCATGGGCACCCCAGCATTGAAGGCATAAAACGGAAAGTGAGTTTGGGTAAGGCCTCAGAATTCGTTATCGATGAGCAGGGAATATTGTGGTACGGAGATAGACTTTGCGTACCAAATATTGAGGACCTTAAACAGCAAATCTTAGCTGAAGGCCACACCGCTCCGTATTCAAACCATCCTGGAGGAACAAAAATGTACAAGGATATTCAGGAAATTTTTTGGTGGCACGGTATGAAAAGGGACATAGCCACATTCATCGCATGTTGTGACTCTTGTCAACACATCAAGGCCGAGCACCAGAAACCAGCCGGACTTTTACAGCCAAATAAGATGCCCGAGTGGAAATGGGACGAGATTGGAATGGATTTTATTGTTGGGCTACCTCGGTCACGGCACGGAAATGATGCCATATGGGTTATTACAGATAGACTGACTAAGGTGGCACACTTCATCCCCGTGAAGACAACCCACACCACTCAGAAGCTTGCCAGGCTTTATCTCTCCGTATCGTCTGCCTTACATGGAGTTCCAAAGACTATAATATCGGATGAGGCACTCAATTCATCTCCCGATTTTGGGATCAATTACAACAGGCTCTGGGAACCCAACTAGCTTTTAGTACAGCATACCATCCCCAGACGGATGGAAAAACTGAACGAGTAAACCAAATTCTAGAGGACCTGCTGAGAGCATGTGTCCTCACCTATGGAACCAGTTGGGAAGAAAGCTTGCCTTACGCAGAGTTCACATACAACAACAGTTACCAAGCCAGCCTGCAAATGGCACCATTTGAAGCTCTGTACGGGCGAAGATGTCGTACCCCGCTAAATTGGTCAGAAACCGGAGACAGCCATATCTTCGGCCCAGACATGCTCAAGGAGGCTGAAGATAAAGTTAAGCTAATCAGGGACCGACTCAAGACCGCTCAAAGCCGACAAAAGAGTTATTACGATCAGAAACATCGTGGAGTCAGTTTCGAGCCCGGTGAGTTTGTGTACCTGCGAGTATCTCCTATGAGGGGCCTGCAACGATTCAAGATTAAGGGAAAGCTAGCACCAAGATTCATCGGACCATTCTGTATAGTGGCACGGAGAGGCACGGTAGCCTACCAGCTAGACTTACTCGAAGAATTATCTGACGTCCACGACATGTTCCACGTCTCGCAGTTGAGGAAGTGCGTAAGCAACCCAGAGAAGCAGGCATCTCATGAAAACATTGACGTGCAGCCAGACCTCACCTATCGGGAGCATCCAATAAAAATCTTGGAGGAGTCTGAAAGGAGGACCTGACAGAGAACCACCAAGTTTTTCAGAGTTCAGTGGAGCAATCACACCGAGAGTGAAGCAACTTGGGAAAGAGAGGATTTTCTTCGGACAGAGCGCCCACACTTATTTGAGGATCAACTGAAATCTCAGGGACGATAGTTTTCCTAAGGGGGTAGGTGTTGTGACACTCAAAATTTTTTATTTGGTTTTCAACAAAAACTTTGTTGAATTTGAAGAAGGTCATTTAAATTCTTCCAAAAACTTATCTCTCAAAACTTTTTCCCTTGGCAAGGATTTTATTTTTGTATCTTCTTCAACCCTGGTGTTTGGTTAATGAGAACCTTCCTTCTGATTGTTCCCTCCTCAAATATATTTTCTTGGAAATTATTTTCTTTTAGAAAAAGAAACCCTATGAGTTTTGGGGCTTCTTTCATTTTGAAACCACCCATGGTTTTACCATGCCTCATGTGGTAAACCCTCCCAAAACCCTTCCTTCCTCTTTGGAGCAATCTAAACTTTCTGTTCCAACAAGTCCAACCCATTTTTGGATTTTACTTCGTTTATTTTATTTTCCAAAACAATTCTGTCATTTATTTTAAGCCTAGCTGATTTACAAAGCAAGTGCCTAATTCCCTTTGTGTTTTGATCTCAAACCAACTCCTCTGGATAGTCTTTAGCACCCCCAACCTAGAACCATCAAGATCCACTCTTCCTCTTTTCAAAATTTTCAAGTTTCAACCTCTGCAAGTTTGGACCAGATTTGTCAAATTTGGTGAAATTCATACTTCCTCTTCCCCAAAAATTCTACCAAAATTCAGGCAGCCCACAGATGCAATGAGAGGCCACCCCACCAAAAATCAGCTCAAGGAAAATTCCCCACATGCTAAAATCATTTCGTCGAACACTTGGTCGGCACTGTCCCTGTACACTTTCAGAAAGTTCAGAGTTTCAGAGATTTGCAGTGTCGTTTCTTCGTCAGAGTGTTGTCATCGATCACCCGTGCGCCCTGGCGCGTTGCGCACGGCCCCTTCTCCTTGACCAGAGCACCGCACGCCCTCTCGGACAGACGCAGGTGTCGGTGGCGGCGAAACATCGCCAACGCCGCAGCCTCTGCGTGGCGAGCCACCGTGACCAGGCCAACGGAGCCACGCTCGCCGTTCTGCGCCGCCCAACGCCCCCTAGCCTCGCGTGGCCTCATGCATGCAGTGCACCAGCACCGTCGCCGTGGCCCGGCAAGCACAGGGCGCGCCCTCTGCCGCCGATGGGCCCGCGCCGCCCCGTTCCGTCGAGGCCACCCAGGGAGCCTAATCCAAAGTTGGTTAGCTCCTAAATGGAACCGGTGAACCTCCACGTTGACGCCCAACTCCCTAAAACCCCCGACCAAGCACTGCGCCGCCTTAACCATCGCCGGAGATCCCCGTTCACGGCCACCGCCTCGGATCGCCTATAAAAAGGGGCCTCAAGCTCGCTCTCGAGGACGCACCACCACTGCACCCCACCAACACCCCGCCAAGCCACTTGGAGGACCTCGAGGAGGTCTCCTCCCCCAACTCCGGCCGCCCCGATCCGCCTCGGCCACCAGCTCGAATCACTCCGGTGAGGCTATCCCCACCGCCCAAATCTCGCCAGTAGCCTCCTCGGGAACCCAGTGGTCTAACCCCGGCTTCAATTTGACCTTCGCAGCCCTCCCCGACGAGATCCAGCTCCACCCGAGCCGCCGTCCGCCGGAGCAAGGGTCGCCGTCGACGTGGTGCTCGCCGACGACCACCACCACCACCCACCGATGCGGAAGGACATGCTGAACACGTAGGTACCGCCCGATCCCCCTGCCTCGCCGTGGATCGCCGCCGGCGACCACCGCAGCTCTCGGGCACCGGCGGGCTCTGTTCTTCCCGTTTGAAATTTCAAACCCGACGGGTGGGACCTGCTGTCGACCTCTCTTTTCTTTTAAACGAACCGTTTTCTGAAAACGTATTCGGGCAAATACGCTTTCAGTCTGAAGCGTTTTTTTGGTCTTTTCTGTTCAGCCCCGTGAGAAGTTTCTGTTTCATTACAGAAAGGTCCCTGGATTAAAACCCTTAAAATTTTTAAACAGAAAAGTATTTTTGGTTGATTCTTTTTCTGTCCTCTTTAAAATTTTGTCTAGTTTTTATTAGATTTATTTGAAAAATATTTGGAACACTTTTCTGTGCACTCACGGTATTTACGATAAGTACGTATTTTCTTATACCGTAGATACCGGAGGAGGTGAACCGGAATGAACTTCGCCAAGCTAGACTCCGACTACTCCGAACCAGGCAAGCATGTTTGAACTTTTGATATGATGAGTGTCTTTGACATGTTTGCATTAAGTAGTTCATGGCATGTTTATGAGCATCTCGATGAATGTCATATTTCATGCAAAGTTGAGGCAAGTGAGTTTCGATAATCCATAAGTTGTCGGATGTGAGTTGGCATGGCCATGTTATGGCATGAGGATGGGTAAGATGGCAGTGTTGTAGCATGCTAGTCTTATGCGGACTATTTGACTCCAGTGTCAACATGAATCAGTCCAGTTTCCGTCTGTTTTCCCTACCTGTACTAGCACATGTTTTCCGCAAGGGATATGGCTTAGTAAGTTGCAAACCGCTTTCCTGGTACACACCAAATAGAGAGGCCGGATGAGGGTTCCATGGCCTGGATTAAAGCCCGTCATCCGGTCAGGGGGCATGGGTGTTTCCGGTTGGGACCGAGAGGGGGCAACCCTTAGAGCGAGCGTATATAAATTTGATCCCATGCTATTCGAGGTTGTGATCTCCCCGTCTCAAAGTTTTTCTTGAACGTTGTCTGGGGTGATTCATGGCATCGTGAAGTGGGATGGGTGTGTACTAGTTAGATGTGTTTCTACCGAAATAACGTAAACGGAACTAGTCCGCGTGACTACGGAAATCCGTTGGTTATGGATAATTAGTACAAACTCTGCAGAGTCAAAAATCCTTTGAATCATCTTATCCATGTTCAAGTACTGTGTTCAAATTATTCCGTCGAATGTCAGTCCCAGTGACAAAAACTCCGGTGAACCACATGAGTGATAAGTCCGGTTAAATGTTTATTCCTGTGGATGGACTAACCCGTTTATTATTGTGTGTTGAATATTTCTTATGAATATTATATCTTGTGAATTTATCAGATATGAATTATAAGCCCTTTCTGCGATGTCGCTCAGACGTCCGACTGTGGCACACTTGTTGTTTACTTTTGATATAAGCCCTTTCTGCGATGTCACTCAGACGTCCGACTGTGGCACGCTTGTTATTTACTTTCGATATAAGTCCTTTCTGCGATGTCGCTCCGACGTCCGACTGTGGCACGCTTGTTATTTACTTTCGATATTAGCCCTTTCTGTGATGTCGCTCCAACGTCCGACTGTGGCACGCTTGTTATTTTACTTTCAATATAAGCCCTTTCTGCGATATCGCTCAGACGTCCGACTGTGGCATGTATGTCATTTATTTTCAATATAAGCCCTTTATGTGGTGTCGCTTAGACGCCCTACTGCGGCATGTTTATTTATTCGTTTACCCTTCGAGGCGTAGCTCCAGTCACCCGATCGGTTTTTCTTTTATTTTGTTGAGATTTCGGGAGGACTACCGCCCGACTTCCTTTTTACATACCATGTTGTGCAATATTTATTACTTGAATGTGCACTGTTGTTTTACTCATGACGCATTCATGCATGCATTTGTTATATCTTATGTCCGAACTATCTTGCGAGTACTTTCAAAGTACTCACCTGGCTTGTTGATTTGGCCAGATGTTGATGAAGGAGATCTCATGGATGAAGAATTCGATAGCGAGTTCGACACCTAGAGGAGTCGATCGGTCTCGTGCGACCCTGGATTAGTCACTGTTTTATATCCGCTTCCGCTACCCAAATAAATTCATCGAGCCTCACCTCGACGCTCGATGAGCTGCCAGTTTAGGAGTTACCTTATCCACTCCACTGTGTTATTCCACTACCACTTTATTCTCGAGTCAGTAGTATGCCACCCCACACCATTGTGTCATATCCGCCATCATGTATAATTATTGGCGTGCTTGTAATAATTTGTTGAGCAGCCTCAGCTCAAACCTGTAATATATTTAATGCTACTGGCTTTCTGTATCAAGATTTTGTCTACCAGTAAGGAGGATTTTCCTCATACTGGACTCAAAAGATCGGTTCTCAATAATCATTTTATTGGAAAACCGGTCGTGACAACCTGGGTGGGTGGGAAGGCATCATCCCCTTCCTACCACTAGGCTATGCCTTAGTCTGCGGAACAACGTATATTGTTATGCGGTTTGACCGATAAAGATCTTCATAGAATATGTGGGAGCCAATATGAACATCCAGGTTCCGCTATTGGTTATTGATCAGAGACGTGTCTCGGTCATGTCTACATACTTCTCAAACCCGTAGGGTCCGCACGCTTAACGTTCGGTGACGATCGGTATTACGAGTTTATGTGTTTTGATGTACCGAAGGTAGTTCGGAGTCCCGGATGTGATCACGGACATGACGAGGAGTCTCGAAATGGTCAAGACATAAAGATTGATATATCGGACGGCTATATTCAGACATTAGAAGTGTTCCGGGTGGTTTCGGAGAAAACCGGAGTGCCGGATGGTTACCGGAACCCCCCCCCCCCCCCCCACGGGAAAGTTGGGCCTACATGGGCCATAGGGAAGTGGGGAGGCAGCCCACAAGGGGCAGCCACGCCCCCTCCCTATAGGGAGTCCGAATTGGACTAGGGAGGGGGGCGCCCCCCCCCTTTCCTTCTCCTCTTCCTATTCCTTCCTTTCCCCTTCCTCATCCTTGTTGGACTAGGAAAGGGGGAGTCCTACTCCTAGTAGGAGGAGGACTCCTCCCCTCCTTGGCGCGCCCCAAGGGTCGTCCGGCCTCCCCCTTGCTCCTTTATATACGGGGGCAGGGGGGCACCCTAGAACACACAAGTTGATCGTTGATCTATTAGCTGTGTGCGGTGCCCCCTCCACCACAATCCACCTCGGTCATATCGTTCCAGTGCTTAGGCGAAGCCCTGCACCAGTAGCTTCATCATCATCGTCATCACGCCGTCGTGCTGACGAAGCTCTCCCTCGACACTCTGCTGGATCGTGAGTTCGTGGGACGTCACCGAGCCGAACGTGTGCAGATCGCGGAGGTGCCGTACTTCCGGTACTAGGATCGGTCGATCGTGAAGACGTACGACTACATCAAACGCATTGTCATAACGCTTCCGCTTATGGTTTACGAAGGTATGTGGACTACACCTCTCCCCTCTCGTTGCTATGCATCACCATGATCTTGCGTGTGCATAGGAATTTTTTTGAAATTACTACGTTCCCCAACACCTTCTTCGTGCGCGGGCGCCTGGCGGGGCGGGTCACGCCGCGGGACCGTGCATCTTGGTGCGAGGGCGCCATCTTGATGCGGAGGTGGTGGAGGCGCTCCGTGAGCTACGTCTCCCGCAGCTGGAGGTGGGCGAGGCAGCGAGAGGGACGGTGCGGGAGAGCCCCCGGTGGCTCTGACGAGCTCGGCGATGCGGTCCAGCCAGTCCTCATAGAGGTCATCGACCGGGCGGTAACGCAGGAGCTCACATGCCATGAGCAGCGTGGCCTGCGCGTCCGTGGGCGCGCGACGAGCGTGAGACGATGAGCCGGCCGGAGTCAGTGATGGGGTGGCGGTGCGTCCGTCCGGCCGCATGGAGGGGTGCAGCGATGAAGCTTGATGTTCATTCCCTGTTGGGCCGGTGGCGGCGTTGGCAGCGGGTGACAGAGAATGGCCGGGAGGTCCACCAACGGGCGCTGCCTGAGCGACGCGGGCAGCAAGAGCGGCCCGGCGCTCAGCACGGGCTCGGCGAGCGTCAGCCATGGATGCGGTGGAGCAGCGGTGCGTCGATCAATGGTGGAAAGGCTTCAGCGCACCCCTACCTGGCACGCCAAATGTCGGATTCGGGGTTCCGGCAAACCCTTGAGGTTCGAACTCTGGGGTGCGCACGAAGATCTCTCTCGTCCTAGCTCGCTCTCGCAACTATCTCAAGGCCTAGATCGCCGAACCCAAGGAACAAGAGACACGAGAGTTTATACTGGTTTGGGCCACCGTTGCGGTGTAATACCCTACTCTAGTGTGGTGTGGTGGATTGCCTCGTGGGCTGAGGATGAACAAGTACAAGGTGGGAATAGCCTCCTGAGGAGAGGTGTTCTTGCGCTTGATGCGCTGGTGAGATGGCCTTGGTGGAATGGATCCGATCCAGATGAGCCGATCCCTGACTATGGTGGTGGCTAGTCCTATTTATAGGGGCCCTAGTCCTCTTCCCAAATGTTAGGCGGGAAGGGATCCCACAACGACCAATTTTGAAGGGAGACAACTAGTACAAGTTATCCTGACAAAAGATGGTCTTCGCCTGCCAAAGGCTCTAGTGGTGATGCAGCTGTAGGCTCCGCGGTGACCTCCGTCCTGCCATCCCGCTGGTCTTGGTCTTGTTGCACCGATATAGAAACCTTTGCCTGATGCCTCGGGACTCCTTGCCTGCGCCTGCCTCTTTAGCACCAAAGAGGAAACTGGTACTATGCGCCCGCTGGCGCCTGCCTGGCTTCGGTCGTCACGGCTTACATCATGCGAACCTCGTGAGGTGCCCCATCCTTGATATCTCCACTCCTCGGAAGCCAGCCTAGCGAGGCTGCCCCTGAAGAGGTCCTGGTGTCGCCCGCCTCGCGAGGCTTGGCCCCTCGCGAGGGTCTTGAGTGATTGCTGATGAATATGGGTCGTACCAGGCCGCTGGTAGAGCCACGCCGTGGGCCGCAGGCAGGCAAGTCTGGGTACCCCCGTTCCCAGGACGCCGACACAACTGCCATGTAAAATTTTGGAAAATTCTAGGGGTCATTTGACCTATTAAAGACATTGAAGTGATTTTCTAGCCATTTAATGACCGTAATTCAAATTTGAACTACATCTACATGCAACGCCTAACCATAACAGTTTCAAAAATCATATTTGTGTACTTGTGTGCGAGTTAATTCCATGTGCAAGAAATTAGAAGGAATTTTCAAACATATTTGTCTCACGACATGGACACGTGCATATGTATGCATGGAGTGACATGGCATTTTAATTCCAAAAAATAAAAAAATGATCAGAAACACATGAAACCTTGGTTGGTGTAATGTCATGCCACCAAGATGATGTGTTAAATTCTTTGGCATGTTTGACAAAAGTTTGGACGCACACCCTCACAAACCGGAGCAACTCACTAGATGGCTCGTGGTTCCGAGAGGGAACAGTGCATGTTTGACGACAAACGGGAGATAGTTTCCTCTTACGGCCTTCAATTTTTTTTCTACATTTAACGTGCACTAATACAACTGTCATGTGAAAATTTGGAAAATTCTAGGGGTCATTTGACATTTTGAAGACATTTAAGTGATTTTCTAGCCATTTAATGACCGTAATTCAAATTTGAACTACATCTACATGCAACGCCTAACCATGACGGTTTCAAAAATCATATTTGTGTACTTGTGTGCGAGTTAATTCCATGTGCAGTAAATTAGAAGGAATTCTCAAATATATTTGTCTCACGACATGGACACGTGCATATGTATGCATGGAATGACATGGCATTTTAATTCCAAAAAATTAAAAAATGATCAAAAAAACATGAAACCTTGGGCTGGGCCTCCGGTTAATAGGTTAGTCCCAAAAATAATATAAAAGTGTATAATAAAGCCCATTAAACATCCAAAACAGAATATATAATAGCATGAATACTTCATAAATTATAGATACGTTGGAGACGTATCAGCATCCCCAAGCTTAATTCCTACTCTTCCTCGAGTAGGTAAATGATAAAATAAATAATTTATGAAGTGTGAATGCTAGCAGGTGCACAAGTTTGATCAATGATAATTTCGATCACCTTTTCTAGCATCATTATATGTCATAACAATGGCTCATATCATAAAGCTTCTCATGATCAAGTAACAAACTATTCACATGTTAAAGTATAGATCATAAACTTTCTTGAGAACTAACAAACTGTGTTATTAGTCATCAAACAATTACAATTCATCTTATTTTCAGGAAGAGTCTATGTCAGAGCTTTGATTCAGCAAACTTCACATACTCAACTATCATATAGTCTTCCATGACTGCTACCACTCAAAGCATATTTTTAGAACAAATAGCATCCACCGAACACAGAGAAAGATAGGGGCTTAATGTTTCGCCTTCCAACTTATTTATCATATAGATAATTGTCAACAATAATAATTCATGATCAAATATATTTGAATGGCCATACATTCTTAGATCTTTCTCCACCACATGATGCTTGCCAACTAAAAAGTAGGTTGGAATGAGAAGGAATACTACTGACTCTTGCATAAAAGTAAAAGATAGGCCCATCGCAGAGGGAAGCGAGGATTTGCAGAGGTGCGAGCTCGAAGCTAAAACAGAGATGAAAATAATTTTGAGAGGTATGCTTTCATTGTCAACATAACGACCAAGAGTTCCCAATATCTTCCATACTAGATACATTATAGGCGGTTCCCAAACAGAAAGGTACAGATTTTACTCCCCCTCCACCAACAATCACACTCCACGGCTTGTCCAAAACAATGGGTGCCGTCCAACTTTCAACAATCCTGGGGGAGTTCTGTTTAAATTATTTGCGATTTTGTTTTTGATCTTTTGATCATAGGACTGGGCATCCCAATTACCAGGCATTTTCTCGTGAATGATGAGCGGAGTCCACTCATCGTGAGAATAACCCACCTAGCATGGAAGATACTGACAACCCCTAGTCACTACATGAGCGATTCGGGCATACAAAACATATTATTATTTGAAGGTTTAGAGTTAGGCGCATGCAAATTTACTTGGAACGGCAGGTAAATACCGCATATAGGTAGATATGATGGACACTCATGGAATAAACTTGATTCAAGGAATTTGGATGCACAAGCAGTATTCCCGCTTAGTACAGACATTTTGGCTACCAAAGGATTCTAAATAGCAAGCACCACATGTTAGAGGATCCATAACAATATAACTTCTATACAAATATACCCAAGCATAACTCATTATGTTGTCTTCCTTGTCCAACTTCAACTAATTTGCTCATGTTTGAAATTAATTAATGGGGCTCACAATCATAGAAGATGTCCAAGATAGTATATTTATATGTGAAATCTCTCTTCCTTCAATATTCTTTCATGAATTGTTCAAGTGACCAATACAATGTTTGCTAACCTTCAAAAAATTACCACCTCTACTTCTTATATGTGAAGTCATTACTCCCCATGGGATAAGCATATGAAACATATATAATTTCAGATTTATGACATTCAAATCATTCGACTATTTAATCATAGGATATAAGTGAAGCACACGAGTAAATGACAAACTACTCCAAAAAGATATAAGTGAAGATCAATGAGTAGTTAAATAATTATGTAGCTATGTGAAGACTCTCTCTCATTTAAGAATTTCAGATCTTGGTATTTTATTCATAAAGCAAGCAAAACAAAAGAAAATAAAATGAAATTTCAAGGATAGCACTCATCATGTGAAGAAGCAAAAACTTAGTCTCAACCGATACTAACCGATAATTGTTGAAGAAGAAAGGTGGGATGCCTACCGGGGCATCCCCAAGCTTAGATGCTTGAGACTTCTTGAAATATTATCTTTGGGTTCCTTGGGAATCCCCAAGCTTGAGCTTTTGTGTCTCCTTAATTCATCTCATATCATGGTTTCCTAAATCTCGAAAGCTTTATCCACACCAAACTCAACAAGAACTCGTGAGATAAGTTAGTATAAACCAATGCAAAAACCTTATCATTTTATACTGTAACAAATCACTAAAATTATTATTCAAAATTTCATACTAAATGCCTCTGCATATTTAATACTCCTATCATCAAATAGAATCATTAAACAAGCAAATATATGCAAACAATGTAAACATAACAGCAATCTGCCAAAACAGTACAGTCTGTAAAGAATGCAAGATTCATCATACTTCCCTAACTCCAAACATTATGAAATTCTACCATACTGTAGAAAGTTTATCAGAGATTATTATGCAAAAAATTTCAACATTTTATCACATTCTGACTTTTCTAGGGAATTTTTGCAACAGCGGTAAACTTTCTGTTTTGAAACATCAACATGTATACTTGCAAAATAAGCATGGTAAAAGCTATCCTTGACATTTTTATTGAAAATAGAGATGCAAAAAATTATTCTAAATAATAGCAAGCAAATACTAACAAAATAAAATGACGCTCCAAGCGAAACACATATCATGTGGTGAATAAAAATATAGCTCCAAGTAAAGTTACCGATGAACGAAGACGAAAGAGGGGATGCCATCCGGAGCATCCCCAAGCTTAGTCTCTTGGTTGTCCTTGAATATTACCTTGGGGGTGCCTTGGGCATCCCCAATATTAGGCTCTTGCCACTCCTTATTCCATAGTCCATCGAATCTTTACCCAAAACTTGAAAACTTCACAACACAAAACTTAACAGAAAACTCGTAAGCTCCGTTAGGATAAGAAAATAAATCACCACTCAGGTACTGTTGTGAACTCCTAAATTCATATTGGTGTAATATCTACTGTATCCCAACTTATCTATGGTTCATACCCTCCGATACTACTCATAGATTCATCAAAATAAGCAAACAACACATGGAAAACAGAATCTGTCAAAAACAGAACAGTCTGTAGTAATATGTATCAAACGTACATTTCTGGAACTCCAACAATTCTGCAAAAATAGGACGACCTAGATAATTTGATTATTGATCTACTGCAATTGGAATCAATATTTTATCCTTATCTGGTGATTTTTAAAAATTGTTTTCGTGAGCAGAAAGTTTCTGTCTTTTTCAGCAAGATCAAATAATCATCATCCAAGGAGATCCTATAGGTCTTACTTGGCACAAACACTAATTAAAACATAAAACCACATCTAACCAGAGGCTAGATGATTTATTTATTACTAAACAAGAACAAAAATCAAGGAACAAAAATAAAATTGGGTTGCCTCCCAACAAGCGCTAACGTTTAACGCCCCTAGATAGGCATGATGATTTCAATAATGCTCACATAAAAGATAAGAATTGAAATGCAAAGAGAGCATCATGAAGAATACGACTAGCACATTTAAGTCTAACCCACTTCCTATGCATAGGCATTTTGTGAGCAAACAACTTATGGGAACAGTAATCAACTAGCATAGGAAGGCAAAACAAGCATAACTTCAAAACTTTAAGCACATAGAGAGGAAACTTGATATTATTGCAATTCCTACAAGCATATGTTCCTCACTCATAATAATTTTCAGTAGAATCATGAATGAATTCAACAATATAACCATCACATAAAGCATTCTTTTCATGATCTACCAGCATAGAATTTTTATTAATCTCCACATAAGCAAATGTCTTCTCATGAATAGTAGTGGGAGCAAACTCAACAAAATAACTATCATGTGAAGCACAATCCAATTGAAAATTAAAATCATGATGGAAAGTTTCATGGTTATCTTTATACTTTATAGCATACGTGTCATCACAATAATCATCATAAATAGGACGCATGCTTTCATCATAATAAATTTGCTCATCAAAACTTGGGGGACTAAACATATCATCTTCATCAAACATAGCATCCCCAAGCTTGTGGCTTAGCATATCATTAGCATCATGGGTATTCAAAGAATTCATACTAACAACATTGCAATCATGATCATCATTCAAAGATTTAGTGCCAAACATTTTAATGCATTCTTCCTCTAGCAATTGAGCACAATTATCGGAATCCTTATTTTTCACGGAAGACATTAAAAAGATGAAGCATATGAGGCACCCTCAATTCCATTTTTTTGTAATTTTATTTTATAGACTAAACTAGTGATAAAACAAGAAACTAAAAGATTTTATTGCAAGATCTAAAGATATACCTTCAAGCACTCACCTCCCGGCAACGGGCGCCCGAAAAAGAGCTTGATGTCTACTACGCAACCTTCTTCTTGTAGACGTTGTTGGGCCTCCAAGTGCAGAGGTTTGTAGGAAGTAGCACATTTCCCTCAAGTGGATGACCTAAGGTTTATCAATCCGTGGGGAGCATAGGATGAAGATGGTCTCTCTCAAGCAACCCTGCAACCAAATAACTGTAGGGGAACGTAGCAGAAATTCAAAATTTTCCTATGTGTCACCAAGATCTATCTATGGAGAAACTAGCAACGAGGGAAGGAGAGTGCATCTACATACCCTTGTAGATCGCTAAGCGGAAGCGTTCATGAGAACGGGGTTGAAGGAGTCATACTGTCGTGATCCAAATCACCGGAGATCCTAGTGCCGAACGGACGGCACCTCCGCTGCTCAACACACGTACAGCCGGTGGCGTCTCCCACGCCTTGATCCAGCAAGGAGAGAGGGAGATGTTGAGGAAGACTCCATCCAGCAGCACAACAACAGCGTGGTGGTGGTGGAGGAGCGTGGCAATCCAGCCGGGCTTCGCCAAGCACCACAGAGAGGAGGAGGAGGAGGCAGGCTGCACCAATAGAGGGATAAACTCATGTGTTAGGCAGCCCCCAAGCCTCAAGTATTTATAGGGGAGAGGGAGGGGGCTGCGACCCCTCTAGGGTTCCACCCTAGGGGCGACGGCCAGCCCCAATCCCATCTAGGTGGCGCCTGTGGAGGGAGAGGGAGGCGCACCAGGTATGGGCCCCAAGGCCCATCTCGCCTTAGGGTTTGCCCCTCTCCTCTCCTTAGGCGCCTTGGGCCCCTTGTGGGCGCACCAGCCCACACAGGGCTGGTTCCCTCCCACACTTGGCCCATGCAGCCCTCCGGGGTTAGTGGCCCCACTTGGTGGACCCCGGGACCCTCCCGTGGTCGTGACGTTCTGGAAAAACCCGAAACTTTTCCGGTGACCAAAACAGACTTCCCATATATAAATCTTTACCTCCGGACCATTCCGAACTCCTCGTGACGTCCGGGATCTCATCCGGACTCAACAACATTCGGTAACCACATGCAAACTTCCTTTATAACCCTAGCGCCATCGAACCTTATGTGTAGACCCTACGGGTTCGGGAGACATGTAGACATGGCCGAGACGTTTCCCGTCAATAACCAACAACGGGATCTGGATACCCATGTTGGCTCCTACATGTTCCACGATGATCTCATCGGATGAACCACGATGTCAAGGACTCAATCGATCCCGTATACAATTCCCTTTGTCTAGCGGTATTGTACTTGCCCGAGATTCGATCGTCGGTATCCAGATACCTTGTTCAATCTCGTTACGGCAAGTCTCTTTACTCGCTTCCGTAACACATCATCCCGTGATCAACCCCTTGGTCACATTGTGCACATTATGATGATGTCCTACCGAGTGGGCCCAGAGATACCTCTCCGTTTACACGGAGTGACAAATCGATCTCGATTCGTGCCAACCCAATGACACTTTCGGAGATACCGTAGTGCACCTTTATAGCCACCCAGCCATTGCCAGGACGCTTTGGTACACCCAAAGCATTCCTACGGTATCCGGGAGTTGCACAATCTCATGGTCTAAGGAAATGATACTTGACATTAGAAAAGCTTTAGCATACGAACTACGATCTTTGTGCTAGGCTTAGGATTGGGTCTTGTCCATCACATCATTCTCCCAATGATGTGATCCCGTTATCAACGACATCCAATGTCCATGGTCAGGAAACTGTAACCATCTATTGATCAACGAGCTAGTCAACTAGAGGCTTACTAGGGACATGGTGTTGTCTATGTACCCACACATGTATCCGAGTTTCCTATCAATACAATTATAGCATGGATAATAAACGATTATCATGAACAGGAAATATAATAATAACTAATTTATTATTGCCTCTAGGGCATATTTCCAACAGTCTCCCACTTGCACTAGAGTCAATAATCTAGTTCACATCGTCATGTGATTAGCGATAGGTCACATCGCCATGTGACCAACATCCAAAGAGTTTACTAGTGTCTCAGTAAACTAGTTCACATCATCATGTGATTAAGACTCAATGAGTTCGAGGTTTGATCATGTTTTGCTTGGGAGAGAGGTTTTTAGTCAACGGGTCTGAACCTTTCAGAACCGTGTGTGCTTTGCAAATTATCTATGTCATATTGTAAATGCTGCTTCCACGCTCCACTTGAACATTATTCCAAATGGTTGCTCCACTATACGATCCGGTTTGCTACTCGAGTCACTCGGATAGGTGTTAAAGCTTGCATCGACGTAACCCTTTACGCCAACTCTTTATCACCTCCATAATCAAGAAACATGTCCTTATTTACTCCAAGGATAATTTTGATCGCTGTCCAATGATCCATTCTGGATCATTCTTGTACCCCTCGACCGACTCATGGCAAGGCACACTTCCTATGCGGTACACAAAGATAGCATACTATAGAGCCTACGTCTGAAGCATAGGGGACGACCTTCGTCCTTTCTCTCTTTTCTCGCCGTGGTCGAGCTTTAACTCTTAACTTCATACCTTACATCTCGTGCAAGAACTCCTTCTTTGATCGATCCATCTTGAACACCTTCAAGATCATGTCAAGGTATGTGCTCATTTGAAAGTATTATTAAGCATTTTGATCTATCCTTATAGATCTCGATGCTCAATGTTCAAGTAGCTTAATCCAGGTTTTCTATTGAAAAACATCTTTCAAATAACCCTATATGCTTTCCAGAAATTCTACATCATTTCGATCATCAATATGTCAACAACATATACTCATCAGAAATTCTATAGTGCTCCCACTCACTTCTTTGGAAATACAAGTTTCTCATAAACTTTGTATAAACCCAAAATCTTTGATCATCCTATCAAAGTGCATATTCCAACTCCGAGATGCTTACTCCGGTCCTTAGAAGGATTGCTGGAGCTAGCATACCTTTTAGCATCCTTAGGATCGAAAAACTTTTACGATTGTATCACATACAACCTTTCCTTACGTAAACCGGTAAGGAAACTCGTCTTGACATCCATCCGCCAGATTTCATAAATGCAGCTAATGCTAACATGATTCCGACGGACTTAAGCATCGCTACGGATGAGAAAATCTCATCGTAGTCAACTCCTTGAACTTGTGAAAAACTCTTCGCCACAAGTCGAGCTTCATAGACGGTGACATTACCGTCCATGTCCGTCTTCTTCTTAAAGATCCATTTATTTCAATGGCTTGCCGATCATCGGGCAAGTCCACCAAAGTCCATGCTTTGTTATGATACATGGATCCTATCTCAGATTTCATGGCTTCTAACCATTTGTCGGAATTTGGGCCCACCATCGCTTCTACATAGCTCGTAGGTTCATTGTTGTCTAGCAACATGACCTTCAAGACAGGATCACCGTACCACTCTGAAGCAGTACGCATCCTTGTCACCCTACGAGGTACGGTAGTGACTTGATCCAAAACTTCATGATCACTATCATAAGCTTCAACTTCAATTGGTGTAGGTGCCATAGGAACAACTTCCTGTGCCTTTTCTACACATTTGTTGAAGTGACGGTTCAATAACCTCATCAAGTCTCCACCATCCTCCCACTCAACTTTCCGAGACAAACTTTTCCTCGAGAAAGGACCCGATTCAAGAAAAAATCCCTATTGCTTTCGGATCTGAATTAGGAGGTATACCCAACTGTTTTGGGTGTCCTATGAAGATGCATTTTATCCGCTTTGGGTTCGAGCTTATCAACCTGAAACTTTTTCACATAAGCGTCGCAGCCCCAAACTTTCAAGAAACGACAACTTAGGTTTCTCCAAACGGTGTCGTCTCAACGGAATTACGTGGTGCCCCATTAAAGAGAGTGCGGTTGTCTCTAATGCCTAACCCATAAACGATAGTGGTAATTCGATGAGAGACATCATGGTACGCACCATATCCAATAGGGTGCAACTATGATGTTCGGACACACCATCAAACTATGGTGTTCCAGGCGGTATTAATTGTGAAACAATTTCCACAATGTCTTAATTGCGTGCCAAAGCTCGTAACTCAGATACTCATCTCTATGATCATATCATAGACATTTTATCCTCTTGTCACGATGATCTTCAACTTCACTCTGAAATTACTTGAACCATCCAATAATTCAGACTTGTGTTTCATCAAGTAAATATACTCAACATCTACTCGAATCATCTGTGAAGTAAGAACATAACGATATTCACTGCATGCTTCAGCACTCATTGGACTGCACACATCAAAATGTGTTACTTCCAACAAGTTGCTATCTTGTTCCATCTTACTGAAACGAGGCTTTTCAGTCATCTTGCCCATGTGGTATGATTTGCATATCTCAAGTGATTCAAAATCAAGTGAGTCCAAACGATCCATCTGCATGGAGTTTCATCATGCGTATACATCAATAGACATGGTTCGCATGTCTCAAACTTTTCAAAACGAGTGAGTCCAAAGATCCATCAACATGGAGCTTCTTCATGCGTTTTATACCAATATGACTTACATGGCGATTGCCACAAGTAAGTGGTACTATCATTACTATCTTATATCTTTTGGCATGAAAATGTATATTACTACGATCGAGATTCAATAAACCATTCCTTTAGGTGCAAGACCATTGAAGGTATTATTCAAATAAATAGAGTAACCATTATTCTCCTTAAATGAATAAATCAGACATGCGATGGACATAATCCAATCATGTCTATGCTCAACGCAAACACCAAATGCAATTATTTAGGTTTAACACCAACCTCGTTGGTAGAGGGAGCGTGCGATGCTTGATCACATCAAGCTTGGAAAAACTTCCAACACATATCGTCAGCTCACCTTTAGCTAGTCTCCGTTTATTCTGTAGCTTTTATTTCGAGTTACTATCACTTAGCAACCGAACCGGTATCTAATACCCTGGTGCTACTAGGAGTACTAGTAAAGTACACATTAACATAATGTATATCCAATATACTTCTATCGACCTTGCCAGCCTTCTCATCTACCAAGTATCCAGGGTGGTTCCGCTTCAGTGTCCGTTCCTCTCATTACAGAAGCACTTAGTCTCGGGTTTGGGTTCAACCTTGGGTTTCTTCACTAGAGCAGCAACTGTTTTGCCGTTTCATGAAGTATCCCTTGTTGCCCTTGCCCTTCTTGAAAATAGTGGTTTTACCAACCATCAACAATTGATGCTCCTTCTTGATTTCTACTTTCGCGGTGTCAAACATCACGAATACCTCAAGGATCATCATATCTATCCCTGATATGTTATAGTTCATCACGAGGCTCTAGCAGCTTGGTGGCAATGACTTTGGAGATACATCACTATCTCATCTGAAAGATTAACTCCCACTTGATTCAAGTGATTGTTGTACTTAGACAATCTGAGCACAAGCTCAACGATTGAGCTTTTCTCCCTTAGTTTGTAGGCTAAGAAAATCGTCGGAGGTCTCATACCTCTTGACGTGGGCACGAGCCTGAAATCCTAATTTCAGCCCTCGAAACATCTCATATGTTCCGCGACATTTCGAAAACGTCTTTCGTGCCTCAACTCTAAACCGTTTAACTGAACTATCACGTAGTTATCAAAACATGTATGTCCGATGTTCGCAACATCCACAAACGACGTTTGGGGTTCAAAGACAATCGAGCGGTGCATTAAGGACATAAGCTTTCTCTTGTCCGCATAATCGCTACTTTCAACTTTCAACTATATTTTCTCTAGGAACATATCTAAACAAAGGAACTAAAGCGTGAGCTTCACGACATAATTTGCAAAAGGTCTTTTGACTATGTTCAAGATAATTAAGTTCATCTTATGAACTCCCACTCAGATAGACATCCCTCTGGTCATCTAAGTGATTACATGATCCGAGTCAACTAGGCCGTGTCCGATCATCACGTGAGACGGACTAGTCATCATCGGTGAACATCTTCATGTTGATCGTATCTACTATACGACTCATGCTCGACCTTTCGGTCTCTGGTGTTCCGAGGCCCTGTCGGTACATGCTAGGCTCGTCAAGTTAACCCTAAGTGTTTCGCGTGTGTAAATCTGTCTTACACCCGTTGTATGTGAACGTAAGAATCCATCACACTCGATCATCACGTGGTGCTTAGAAGCGACGAACTTTAGCAACGGTGCACAGTTAGGGGAGAACACTTCTTGAAATTGTTGTAAGGGATCATCTTATTTACTACCGTCGTTCTAAGTAAACAAGATGCATAAACATAATAAACATCACATGCAATTATATATAGTAGTGACATGATATGGCCAATATCATATAGCTCCATTGATCTCCATCTTCGGGGCTCCATGATCATCATCGTCACCGGCATGACACCATGATCTCCATCATCATGATCTACATCATCGTGTCTTCATGAAGTTGTCTCGCCAACTATTACTTCTACTACTATGGCTACCGGTTAGCAATAAAGTAAAGTAATTACATGGCGTTGTTTAATGACACGCAGGTCATACAATAAATAAAGACAACTCCTATGGCTCCTGCCGTTGTCATACTCATCGACATGCAAGTCGTGAATCCTATTACAAGAACAGGATCAATCTCATACATCACATATCATTCATCACATTCTACTTGGCCATATCACATCACATAGCATACCTCGCAAAAACAAGTTAGACGTCCTCTAATTGTTGTTTGCATGTTTTACGTGGCTGCTATGGGTTTCTAGCAAGAACGCTTTCTTACCTACGCAAAACCACAACATGATATGCCAATTGCTATTTACCCTTCATAAGGACCCTTTTCATCGAATCCGTTCCGACTAAAGTGGGAGACCGGCACCCTCTAGCCACCTTATGCACCAAGTGCATGTCGATTCAGTGGAACACATCTCACGTAAATGCGTGTAAGGTCGGTCCGGGCCGCTTCATCCCACAATACAATCGAAACAACATTGGACTAGTAACGGTAAGCATATTGAACATCATCAACGCCCACAACTACTTTGTGTTCTACTCGTGCAAAGAATCTACGCAATAGACCTAGCTCATGATGCCACTGTAGGGGAACGTAGCAGAAATTCAAAATTTTCCTACGTGTCACCAAGATCTATCTATGGAGAAACTAGCAACGAGGGAAGGAGAGTGCATCTACATACCCTTGTAGATCGCTAAGCGGAAGCGTTCATGAGAACGGGGTTGAAGGAGTCGACTGCTGCCGTGATCCAAATCACCGGAGATCCTAGTGCCGAACGGACGGCACCTCCGCTGCTCAACACACGTACAGCCCGGGTGACGTCTCCCACGCCTTGATCCAGCAAGGAGAGAGGGAGAGGTTGAGGAAGACTCCATCCAGCAGCAGCACAACGGCGTGGTGGTGGTGGAGGAGCGTGGCAATCCAGCAGGGCTTCGCCAAGCACCACGGGAGAGGAGGAGGAGGAGAGGCAGGGCTGCACCAATAGAGGGATAAACTCATGTGTTAGGCAGCCCCCAAGCCTCAAGTATTTATAGGGGAGAGGGAGGGGGCTGCGCCCCCTCTAGGGTTCCACCCTAGGGGCGGCGGCCAGCCCCAATCCCATCTGGGTGGCGGCCAGGTGGAGGGGGAGGAGGCGCATCAGGTATGGGCCCCAAGGCCCATCTCGCCTTAGGGTTTGCCCTCTCCTCTCCTTAGGCGCCTTGGGCCCCTTGTGGGGCGCACCAGCCCACCCGGGGCTGGTTCCTCCCACACTTGTCCCATGCAGCCCTCCGGGGTTAGTGGCCCCACTTGGTGGACCCCGGACCCTCCAGTGGTCCCGTGACGTTCTAAAAACCCAAACTTTTCCGGTGACCAAAACAGACTTCCCATATATAAATCTTGACCTCCGGACCATTCCGGAACTCCTCGTGACGTCCGGGATCTCATCCGGGACTCCGAACAACATTCGTTAACCACATGCAAACTTCCTTTATAACCCTAGCGTCATCGAACCTTAAGTGTGTAGACCCTACGGGTTCGGGAGACATGTAGACATGCCCGAGACGTTCTCCGGTCAATAACCAACAGCGGGATCTGGATACCCATGTTGGCTCCCACGTGTTCCATGATGATCTCATCGGATGAACCACGATGTCAAGGACTCAATCGATCCCGTATACAATTCCCTTTGTCTAGCGGTATTGTACTTGCCCGAGATTCGATCGTCGGTATCCCGATACCTTGTTCAATCTCGTTATCGCAGGTCTCTTTACTCGCTTCCGTAACACATCATCCCGTGATCAACCCCTTGGTCACATTGTGCACATTATGATGATGTCCTACCGAGTGGGCCCAGAGATACCTCTCCGCTTACACGGAGTGACAAATCGATCCTCGATTCGTGCCAACCCAATGCAGACACTTTCGGAGATACCTATAGTGCACCTTTATAGCCACCCGATTGCCGTTGTGACGCTTTGGTACACCCAAAGCATTCCTACGGTATCCGGGAGTTGCACAATCTCATGGTCTAAGGAAATGATACTTGACATTAGAAAAGCTTTAGCATACGAACTACGATCTTTGTGCTAGGCTTAGGATTGGGTCTTGTCCATCACATCATTCTCCCAATGATGTGATCCCGTTATCAACGACATCCAATGTCCATGGTCGTGAAACTGTAACCATCTATTGATCAACGAGCTAGTCAACTAGAGGCTTACTAGGGACATGGTGTTGTCTATGTACCCACACATGTATCTGATTTTCCTATCAATACAATTATAGCATGGATAATAAACGATTATCATGAACAGGGAAATATAATAATAACTAATTTATTATTGCCTCTAGGGCATATTTCCAACAATAACAAAGAGTCTCTTGTGTCCCCAACACACCCAATACAATGGTAAATTGTATAGGTGCAGTAGTTCGGCGAAGAGATGGTGATACAAGTGCAATATGGATTGTAGATATAGGTTTTTGTAATCTGAAAATATAAAAACAGCAAGGTAACTAATGATAAAAGTGAGCGTAAACAGTATTGCAATGCTTTGAAACAAGGCCTAGGGTACATACTTTCACTAGGGCAAGTTCTCTCAACAATAATAACATAATTAGATCATATAACTATCCCTCAACATGCAACAAAGAGTCACTGCAAAGTCACTAATAGCGGAGAACAAACGAAGAGATTATTGTAGGGTACGAAACCACCTCAAAGTTATTCTTTCGGATCGATCTATTCAAGAGTTCGTACTAGAATAACACCTTAAGACACAAAATCAACCAAAACCCTAATGTCACCTAGATACTCCAATGTCACCTCAAGTATCCGTGGGTATGATTATACGATATGCATCACACAATCTCAGATTCATCTATTCAAACCAACACAAATAACTTAAAAGAGTGCCCCAAAGTTTCTACCAGAGAGTCAAGACGAAAACGTGTGCCAACCCCTATGCATAGATTCTCAAGGTCGCGGAACCCGCAAGTTGATCACCAAAACATACATAAAGTGAATCAATAGAATACCCCATTGTCACCACGGGCATCCCACGCAAGACATACAATAAGTGTTCTCAAATCCTTAAAGACTCAATCCGATAAGATAACTTCAAAAGGAAAACTCAATCCATTACAAGAGAGTAGAGGGGGAGAAACATCATAAGATCCAAATATAATAGCAAAGCTCGCGATACATCAAGATCGTCCCAAATCAAGAACACGAGAGAGAGAGAGAGAGAGAGAGAGAGATCAAACATATAGCTACTGGTACATACCCTCAGCCCCGAGGGTGAACTACTCCCTCCTCGTCATGGAGAGCGCCGGGATGATGAAGATGGCCACCGGTGAGGGATCCCCCCCCTCTGGAAGGGTGCCGGAACAGGGTCCCGATTGGTTTTCTGTGGCTACAGAGGCTTGCGGCGGCGGAACTCCCGATCTATTGTCTTCCCCGATGTTTTTAGGGTATAGAGATATATATATATATATATATATATATATATATATATATATATATATATATATAGGCGAAAGAAGTCGGTCAGGGAGCCACAAGGAGCCCATGAGGGTGGGGCGCGCCCAGGGGTAGGGCGCCTCTCGCCTCGTGGCTTCCTCGAAGCCGTTCCAAAAATAACTCTCCCGAAGGTTTCATTCCGTTTGGACTCCATTTGATATTCCTTTTCTTCGAAACACTGAAATAGGCAAGAAAACAACATTTTGGGCTGGGCCTCCGGTTAATAGATTAGTCCAAAAAATAATATAAAAGTGTATAATAAAGCCCATTAAACATCCAAAACAAAATATATAATAGCATGAGTACTTCATAAATTATAGATACGTTGGAGACATATCACCCCCGAGGACGCTCACCCGAATAACAGCGATGAGGACCCCTACGCGCCGCCGGACGAGGTTGCGCCGGACCCCCCAACTTAAGATTGGTTTTGGGGCTAGTACAATCTTTGTCTGTGGAAGTCGCTGCCGCCGGCTGAGAAAGCCAGGCAAGTGGCGTTCAAGAAGGAGATGGCAGAGGACGAAGCCAGGTACCAGGTGGCCATGCCGCCTAGAAAAAGGAGGTGGCAGAGCTTTGGGGGCGGGCGCGTCGTCGTGCCGAGGAGGTGTACGAAGACGGGTACTTCGCGAGGAAGGTCATAGGCACTGGGCGCCTCGTCGCTGTGTGGAGGTGGGCCGATAAGCTCCAGCGTGCCACCGACGAGGAGCTCCGGTGGGCGCCCAACGAAATGGCAAGATCGTTCACGCGCGTCCGCCAGGAAGAGGCAGATCGGTACGTCAAGCGTTGCGGGGCGGAGGAGGCGGAGTAATCGCCTCCAAGACTGGAAGACACCGCGCACTGTGGAGTCAGCGAGGGGCTGCTGGAATACTGGCCCCAGGAGGGATTATTAGTTTTAGTATTGTTCAGTTTCAATTTTATGCATTGTACCTAGTAGTTACGTATCATCACGTATAAGTGATGATATTATATATATATATATATATATATATATATATATATATATATATTCTGTGATGAACTAATGAACAATTAATATATATATATATATATATATATTATGAATTACATTTTCTATCTGTTTTTATACTAATTTGAATCTAGCTATTATCATCCACATATACAAAATGGAAAGCGTATATACACACATTGAAACAGAACATATATGTACGGAAAACAGAGTACACACATTGAAACAGAGGAATAAATAGAGAAATACTATGATTGATGTGAATACATAGCTATCCACGTCGAAACGACTCAACAAAATAAAACGCGTCCATGAGACCATGACCAGTAGCCCTTGCCTACGGTAGCTCTTGGCTCACTTTGAACTCGTCGGCAGCGTTCGTCCAAGCGATCGACACGCTCGCGGTACATCTGGAGCGCGATCTCGAGCTCCAAGTTGGCTATTTCATTGGAGATCACTAGCTTGAGGATGCGACGGCCATGTTCCTCTACTACGCCCAGGTGGACACCTGGGCCAAGGAGGCGGTCGAGCCTACGGACCAGCGCGTTCGCATCCAGCGGGCCGTGGACAAGGCGAACGGTGCCACCCATGCGAACGGCACGGCGGGCGTCCGGTGCAAGTACGGCGCGGCCACCTTTGGTGCAATTATGGCGTTGAGGGCCTCTGCCCACTCCTGGCGAGGAATGGGGTACTGACGGGACGTGTATCCAGCTGCGACGTTGTGTCAACAGCAGGCAAGTGCCGATGGATCTGCTCTTGCTGTGCGGTGCGCCGCGCCTCTTGCTCTGCGGTGCTCCAACGGGCTCGTCGTGTGGTGAGCCGCAGCCTATCGGCGTGGACGCGCCTAGCTTGCTCTACGGCGCGCCATCGATCATGTTGTGCGGCAAGCTGCAGCCTGTAGGCGCTGACATGCCTATCTTGATCCGCGGCGCTCAAGCGCCATGCGCCAAAGGTCTACTCAACCCTGGTAATAACGCGCATCACAGTGTCGTCTATCGCGTTGCCGGGGAGCACCTCGGCCTCGACAGGCCGTGGCGCCTGCTTGTTTTCCTCGTCGACGAGGTTGATGACAGAGGTGGCGCTTTGGTGGGTTCGCATGCTTGGAAAAGGTGGATGTGCTACAGGCTGCGCTTGTCGCCTCCGTGCGTCGCGCGCCGCCTAGGTTTATGCGCAATATGCTGGGTGGCGGGAAACAGGTGAGGAAATGGTGGGAAACGGTGGCGTGTTCATAAAACGCCATCAATTAATGGAAACTTAGCATAGAAGGAACAAGCTAGCACAAGAAGTAGATGATGATTGCTGAACACGGACCACACTAGGGAACCCATGGGTGATGAATTCATCAATCGCAAATGGTTGAATACTAGCAAGCGTTTGCCCATAACACACACGGCTTATTCCATCACAAACAGGCCGGATGGATCAATTGTATGCCATGTATCGCACATTGTCAAAAAATAATGCGGTAGACCTTCTTTAACATGTGTTAAAAAATAAAAAATAAACAACTAGTCCTTGCTGATATAGGATGCCTCTTCACATCCTTATGACGTGTCCGGATGACCGCCCGTCCCCCAATGGCCAATAGATGTTGTGTAGGCATAGCATATCACATACGTCTTATTAGAAGCAATCGTCTGTGCTATTATCGGTCTTCGCACACATTTCTGATTACAGACCTGTTTGCCGCGTATCACACACATCTTGTTATATTGAACCGTTTATGTTCTCTTGTCTCAACGCAAACAGTTCATCCGAGTGAACCGCATGCCCTATATCGCACACACCTTGATCTGGCTGACCGTTTCTTTTGTGTTGCCTATTCACAAACAGTTCATCCGAGTGAACCGTATGCTATATATCGCACACACCTTCATCTGGCTGCCCGTTTCTTTTGTTCCTCCTCATCGCAAACAGTTACTTGAGCTGAACCGTATGCGCCGCATCGCACACGCAACTAAAATCTGAACCGTGTTTGATGCATCCTCCATCACAAACATTTTGCACCTTTTTCGATGGTTTTTTACACCATCGTTTGTGATTATGGCATTACACATAGTTTCGTCGAAGGGTCTCTGATCGTAGTGTCGCGTTAGCAGTATCCTGCAGTAGTGTAAGCACACACATTTTTGCTTCCTTGATGGATACTATGGTTTTTCACAAATACCTGTTTCTCAACCTGATCAAGAAAAGACCACTTTCACTTGTCCCTTTGAAGCTTATGCTTATAGACGCATGCCTTTTGGTTTATGCAATGCACCTGTTACCTTTCAAAGATGTATGACTGCTATATTCTCTGACTTTTGTGAAAAGATTGTTGAGGTTTTCATGGATGACTTCTCTGTTTATGGGAAGTCTTTTGATGATTGTTTAAGCAATCTTGATCAAGTTTTGCAGAGATGCGAGGAAACAAATCTTGTCTTGAATTGGGAGAAGTGCCACTTTATGGTTAATGAAGGTATTGTTTTGGGCCATAAAATTTCTGAAAGAGGTATTGAAGTGGACAAAGCTAAGGTTGATGCAATTTAGAAAATGCCATGTCCTAAAGATAACAAAGGTATTCGTAGTTTCTTAGGTCATGCTGGTTTCTATAGGAGATTTATCAAAGACTTTTCTAAAATTTCTGGGCCCCTTACAAATCTTTTGCAAAATGATGTTCCTTTTGTTCTTGATGATGATTGTTTAGAAGCCTTTGAAACACTCAAGAAAGCCTTAATTTTTGCACCTATTGTTCAACCACTTGACTGGAACTTGCTTTTGAAATTATGTGTGATGCTAGTGATTATGTTGTTGGTGTTGTTCTAGCACAAAGAGTTGATAAGAAACTGAATGTTATTCATTATGCTAGTAAAACTCTAGACAGTGCTCAACGAAATTATGCTACTACTGAAAAAGAATTCTTAGAAGTGGCGTTTGCTTGTGATAAATTTAGATCTTACATGGTTGATTCAAAAGTAATTGTTCACATCGATCATGCTGCTATAAAATATCTTATGGAAAATAAAGATGCTAAACCTAAACTTATTTGATGGGTTCTCTTGCTACAAGAATTTGATTTACATGTCATTGATAGAAAAGGAGCTGAGAACCCGTGAGTGATAACTTGTCTAGGCTTGAAAATGTGCTTGATGACCCACTACCTATTGATGATAGTTTTCCTGATGAGCAGTTAGCTGCAATAAATGCTTCTAATAACACTCCTTGGTATGCTGACTATGCTAATTACATGGCTGCTAAATATTTACCTCCTAGCTTTACATACCAACAAAAGAAAAAAATCTTCTATGATTTAAGACACTAATTTTGGGATGACCCACATCTTTATAAAGGAGTAGATGGTATTATTAGACGTTGTGTACCTGAGCATGAACAAGGACAAATCCTACGGAAATGTCACTCTGAAGCTTATGGAGGGCATCATCTTTGGAGATGAATCGCTCATAAGGTATTGGAGCCCGGATTTTATTGGCCTACTCTCTACAAGGATGCCCGTAAGTTTGTCTTATCTTGCGACGAATGCTAAAGAGTAGGTACTATCGGTAAGCATCCAGAAATGCCCATGAATTATTCACTTGCTGTTGAACCATTTGATGTTTGGGGATTTGATTACATGGGACCTTTTCCTTCCTCTAATGTGTATACACATATTTTGGTTGCTATTGATTATGTTACTAAATGGGTAGAAGCTATTCCAACCAGTAGTGCTGATCACAAAACCTCTATTAAAATTCTTAAGGAAGTTATTTTCCCAAGGCTTGGTCCCTAGATATTTAATGACTGATGGTGGTTCACACTTTATTCATGGTGCTTTCCGTAAAATGTTTGCCAAGTATGATGTTAACCATAGAATTGCATCACCCTATCATCCTCAATCTAGTGGTCAAGTTGAACTTAGCAATAGAGAAATAAAGTTAATTTTTCAAAAGACTATCAATAGGTCCCGAAAGAATTGGTCTAAGAAATTAGATGATGCACTTTGGGCTTATAGAACAGCATATAAAAATCCTATGGGTATGTCTCCTTACAAAATGGTCTATGGAAAGGCTTGTCATTTACCTCTTGAGTTAGAAAATAAAGCATATTGGGGAATCAAGGAACTCAACTATGATTTCAAACTTGCCAGTGAAAAGAGGTTATTTGATATTAGCTCACTAGATGAATGGAGAACCCAAGCTTATGAAAATGCCAAGTTATTTAAAGAAAAAGTTAAAAGATGGCATGATAAAAGAATCCAGAAGCGTGAGTTTAAAGTTGGAGAATATGTTCTTTTGTACAACTCTTGTTTCAAATTCTTTGCAAGAAAACTCCTCTCCGAACAGGAAGGACCCTATGTTATCGAGGAGGTTTATCGGTCTGGAGCTATCAAAATAAATAATGCCGAAGGAACTAACCCGAAGGTTGTTAATGGGCAACGAATAAAACATCATATCTCAGGTACGCCCATTAATGTTGAAAGTAATATTATCCAAACAATGACACCGGAATAACACATAAAAGAGTCCTTCTGGAACACTCCAGAATCGTGAAAAGGAGGAGGTACATGATACGGTAAGTAAACGGACTGAAAAATCCGCAAAAGTAAGAAACTACCGGGAAACTTCCGGACTCCGTTTTTCTCCCGTTTGCTTGTTTCCCAAGATAAAAAATCTTTATATACCCCCCGAACCTATTGATCACCGTATCGCGGAGAAATCTCCTGTTCTCTTTTCTTGCTGTTTTTGGTCGATTCATTAAGCTGCATCATGTCTTCCCCTCTTCAACAATGGATAAGACGATCTTTGGGTTACTACAGGAGGAGCTAGAGAGGGAGGAAGTTCAGGAAGTTACTATGGAGGAAGATGAAGGGGATTCCCTTGGAGTACCCCCTCCGGCTTCCGAGAGAGGCCCACTAGCTGGTATCTCTACCCTTCCTCATCCTCATCAAGCCATGAGATCATCAAACAATCAAGCGAGCTTGGAAGTGCAAGAAGAACTCCCACCAAGGAGGCCTTTACACAGGTTACATCATAACAATTTTCACAATTTGATTCACAATTATGGGTTTGAAAATACTCCTCGTGTGCACATACCATCCAATTGAGACATATCTCGTCCAAGAGAAAGTGATGCAGGAGCAAGTTCTTGGGGGCCGGAGAATAAGCATATCATGGCCGAAGTGAAGAGAAATGTTGAGTTACTTCATAAAGCCCTTCGTGAGACTCAAGGAATAAAGGAGATACTCATGGAAATATTGGGAGTTATATCACCCCCACCTTCTTCTTCATCACCAAAAGAAAATTGAGTGTCGGGTATGGGCACTCCCCTTGTCTTCCGCCAAGCTTGGGGGAGGTGCCCCGGTATCGTATTGAAAGTGCGTTATATCGACTAGAGGGGGGGTGAATAGGCGATTTTTATGAATTCTTCACTGAGGAATTTGCTGGTGAGGAAATACCTTAGCGAAGAAATACTTGCAGCGGAATAAGTACTCAGAAGTAAGCATAACAGATTACAAGCATAGTCATCATGATGAAATGAAGACAAACACAGAGTACGTAAAGCGTAATCACAGGATAACACAAGATGAAGACAAACAGATCAAGAAATTGAACTGAGGAAATTGAGAAAGTCTTCACCAAAGTCTTCAAACATGATATGAACAAATACTCAACACGCTTATGAGGAAATGAAAGGGTTGAGGAAATAGAACCGATTAGGTTGGTGAAGACAATGATTTGGTAGACCAGTTCCAACTTTGTCTCGGTTGTACGTCTGGTTGGAGCGGCCGAGTATTTAAACTCGAGGACACACGTCCGGACACCCAATCATCGAAAGCACGCAGCTCAGGACACCAAGTCCTCACCAGATTCTCCTTGAACTAAGGTCACGCAGACCTCGTCCAATCACTCGTGGTAAGTCTTCAGCGACTTCCAAACCTTCACATACTTGGTCACCCTACGATCCACAATTCCTCTTGGATGCTTCTAGACCTTGACGCCTAACCATCCGGAAGAAGCACAGTCTTCAAAGGTAAAAAGCGTCGGATCCACGCAGGATCAATTTCTTGATGATGCTCAATCACTTTGGGTTTGTTGGGGTTTGGTTTTGGGTTTTTCCTCACTTTTGGGTTTTTCCTCACTTGATGATTTTCTCTCAAAGTCCTCGGAGGATGGGTTGCTCTCAAATGACAAGTGTCAAGTTCTCTCGAGCAGCCAACCAACTAGTGGTTGTAGGGCGGCTATTTATAGCCTAGGGAGCAGCCCGACATGATAAGACATAAATGCCCTTCAATAATATGACCGTTAGGTGGATAAGATATTTTGGGACAGTCAAGCGCCAAGAACACAAAGAACGGTCGGAAATTTGACTCTCAAATTCCTCGGGGCTATCATGTTCCTCACAAGGTAGGCAATTCAAGACCGGCGAATTCCTAACTCCTCGGTCGAACAAATTCCTCATTGATCAAGAGCTTGCCTCTCACATCAAGAAATTGACTGAATCGTATGAGATTTCCAAAAGCTTCACTCAAGGGTTTGGTAGGTGTAGGATTTTGAGTTGAGCATCAAATGGAAATTTTCCCTTAGTATTTCCTCGACCCCTTTAACAAAGACGGTGTTTCCTATGACTCAAGAAAGAGAAAATGAAACTACGAAAACAAAAGTCTTCACGCTTCATGTTCCTCAAGCGAATACCAAGTCTTCGAGGATCACACCAATTTCTTTACTTTCAAAGTCTTCGTAAAGTCTTCGAATATCAAAGTCTTCATTGAAGAACTTCATTTTTAGGGTCGACTTTTCTTGTAAATATCAAACTCCTCATAGACTTATAGACCTGTGTACACTCACAACGCATTAGTTACTTAACCTATAAGTCTTCAATACACCAAAATCACTAAGGGCACTAGATGCACTTACAATCTCCCCTTTTGGTGATTGATGACAATATGGGTTAAGTTTTCAACGGGATAAACATATGAATTGTAAATACCGATAATGAGGAATTTGATTGCAAGATATAGAAGAACTCCCCACGAAGATGTGCATAGTGAGGAATTTGCTTTTGAGGCAATGCACACTTGAAGAATTGAATCATGGAGATCTCCCTTTATATCTTGTAATTCATACACGCATTTGACATATAATATGAAGAATTTGAAATGCATGATGAAATATGGTGCTTGATGAAATTCAGCATGAGGAATCATAGCACATAAAGTATCGAGCACAAGTAGATTTGCTATGAAGCATAGTGCAAAATCATAATGCATCAAAAGTATCAAAGCACCATAGGGTTTAAGATTACAACTCGATCCAATAAAAGGTTTCAGAAGAACGAGAGTTGTAACTTAACAAAAAAAAACTGTATATAGGCAATAAACTAGACCCGCTTGAAGACTAACTCAAATTTCTCCCCCTTTGTCATCGAATGACCAAAAGGATCGAAACTGAGGACTAACGCTCTTGAGGAACATCAAGTTGAAGACGGAGCGCCAAAGATTGTCGGGTTGTTTGTTGAAGTAGGACCAGCAGCAGTGTCTTCCAAATCTTCATTTTCATCGATGTCGCGAGATGAAGAATAGGAGCTGGCCACCAAGGAAGGAACTTTGACCTTCTTGAATTTCTTCGAGGAGGTGCGCATCACCAAATTCTTCCTTGAGACCCATTGATGTCGATTCTTCATTATAGACATGTGAAAGAACAGCCCAGTGCGCTTGAAGGTTTCATGAAGGTAGTAGTGGTTTTTCTTCACTTTGCATTGTGAGTAGACGTCATATTGTAAAGAAGAGTACCAAACCGACGTTTGACCCACTTATGATTGCGATCAACCTTCCGATGAAGACCGAGGAGTAATTCACGATCAGTCATCACCACAGGTGCGATTCCTTGAGGATTTTGCTTTCTTGAGGTATTTGTCTTTGAGTCATGTGTGGCGAGTCATCATTGGTGGAGTAAGATGCTGCTTTAAACTGTCCATCCAATGGACGAATACCTTCATCTATCACAGCAGTAGCCTTGCCCTTTTCATCACCGAGGCAATTGGCCGCTTGAGGACTTCAATCGGGGCGGTGTAGCTGCAGTGGTTCAAAGTATCGCTTTGTAATTGAGTGAGGACCTTGACCGATGAATCTCATAATCCAAGGCGCATAAGGCTTCAGCTCAAATGGTGACATGGCAATGTTAGCCAGAGTCCTCATGAAGAAATCATGGAAATTGACGGGAACGCCATGGATGATGTTGAAAAGCATATTCTTCATGATGCCAACGACTTCTTCATCATTCGAGTCGTGACCTTTGATTGGACTCATAGTCTTCGTCAAGATTCGATAGACGGTCCGAGGCACATATAATAATTCCTTGACGAGGAATTTGGTTCTTGGTGCCTGCCTTGGCTTCAATGGCTTCATCAGCACTTGCATATAGTGATTTGAAAGTTCCTTTTCTTCATAGATCCGACGTGCACCATCAAGCGGAGGATCGAGTGGAAGGGCACGAAGCAATTCAATTGCAGTGCCTTGTAGTGAGTGTTTTCGGTCATCCAATCTAAGACCCATGAATTGACGTCTTGGCGTCTCCGGTGATATGCAGGTTGCATAGAATGAAGAATTAGCTCTTCGTTCGATCCACAAATATCGGTCAGAAGTTTAGAAGTCTGCGTCGTGAAGAACACCGAGGACTGGCTCAAAGTTCGGCAAAGGACTCCATATCCACATGAGGAATATGAGCATGATCAAGATTTTATCCTTGTTGAAAAGCACCGAGGAATAGAAGTTGGCTTGGTGGCAGTCCGTAAGCGCCTCTTCCTAATTCGAGCAGAATCATAAGGATTATATTGATGAAGAACACGTGCTCGGCAAAGAAATCTTCAGCCTTGAACTTTTGCTTGGTTGAGAACGGATTCTTCTGCTTGGGCAGAGGGGTGTCAGTGAGTTGCATCACCACCTCGGGAATCGTAAGTTCAGGTTCATCAGCTTGAGGAATTTTTTGGTCCTCAACTTGTGCAGTCTGAGGATTAGCAGCAGCAGCAGTTTCATCAGCACTAGTGGCTGGAATTTCTTCATGCACGTAACCAAAGGGTTGATTTTCTCGAGTCTATTAGGACAGTTTGTGCAGGGGAGTGAGGAACTTGTTGGAGCGGAGTGAAGAGAGGAGTATTGGGATGCTGATTTTCCAAAAATCATCATTGAACATGTGTGGTGCATCCAATATCCACATCTTCATCTTCAATTTCCTCAAAGACCAGCCGGAGGAATTTCATAGTCCGATGAGGGAATAAGCGGGGTTGAAGGGATGGCATCCACTTCAATTTCTTCATCCATTTTCTCGATGAAGCCAGATTGATGTTCTTCATCGGATCCGACTGGATCTCGTATTCTTCTCCAAAAGGAACAACTTCCTTTGATGGTATGGAGGAAATTGGAACAGCATCAATTGGTTTTCGAATGAGCTGGTCATAGGCTTCATTTTCTTCATACCAAGAATCGACGCGGTGATGCTTTCCTTTTCTTCACAGCTCGTTCTGCAGCCTTGGTTTTCTTCACATCAAAAGCAGATGGAAGAATTGGAGTTGGAGTTGGTGCAGGAGTAGCCGAGGAATTTGGTTCATTTTCTTCAGAGCAACCGATGCAGTTCCCTGTCTTGAGCAATTTCTTCAGCGCACCACCGGTGGGTGCCCCGCAATTTCTTCGGGCTGGAATGGGATCATCAGCCCTGGAATCAGCGTTTTCATCAGCAGGCTGAACGTCATCAGCGGTGCTGGCATTTTCTTCAGTAGGCTGAGCGGAGGCTACAGCCTGAGGAATTTCATGTTGCATTGGGACAACAACATTTGTGAGATTTTTCGTCAGGTTGACGAATCTGTCCTTGGCTCCTTGCCAATCAGCATTGAATGAATCGAAGTTTTTGCTGAGGTTTTGAATTTCAGTCTGGACTTGGAGAAGCTCCTCAGGTGTCATCTTGACAATGTTTTTCTTAAGGAACTACTCATTACTGTATTTAGCCTTTTAGATTTCACTCGCCTTTTCATACTTCCATTTTCTTCAGCTATGAAGTGAGTCAACATATGACTTTGACCAGGTGTCAAGTGAAGATCGAGCAGAGGATTGGGATCATTGTGCCAGAGATCAATAAAGTCGAGGACTATCTTTGGGTCCAATAGCAGTGGCACAGATGTACCTTTGGCTCTAGCGGCCCTTGCTTGTCGGTCTCTGATGATTTCTGCGAGTTCTTCATCAGATGCCTCATCCTCAGATGGCACATGGAAAGCAACCATTTTCTTCGTCGGGCTAGGCCGAGGACCTCGACCATTGTTGCTTTGGTCTTCAAATTTGAGTCGGACCAGTTGAAGAAATGGGAGCTCTTGAGGAACTTGCAGAGATGCTCGAGGCAATTGAAAATCCAGCGATCCGTTGACATGTAGCTAGGTGCACAGGAATGAAGGTTTTAGCCATTTGTTGAGGACTTTGGTGGAGCAGCAGCAGTTTGAGGAATTTGCTTGGAAGGTGCTCTTTGAGGAACTTGGCCGTGAGGGCGCAGATGATGAAGCACTTGGCTTATGAGCAGGCTTCTTTTGCATTGATTTCCTCGGTTTGACCGAGACCTTCAGGGCAAGAGTGGCGAGAATCCTCATTGAATTTCTTCACCGCTTCCTTTGCTTGCTTTGCCAATTTTGCTTGGCGTTTAGCCCATTCCTCAGGAAAGTCCTCACCGCGTTTGACGCTAGTGGGATCAGCTATTTGGCGGTGCCAAAGGAGCTCTTGGGCATGGAGGGTTAAGAGCGAATTTCTGCATGTACTTAGGAGTTACATATCTATATTCCCTCCATTCCCATGCCCATCTCCGCTCAATCTTACGAATACGCACCTTGCGTTGATTTTTACTTTCTTCATACGGTGTGCGATGAGTCAGCATATATTTCCTCGGGGATTTCAAATGCTGTCATGACCTCCGGTTTCTTTCCTCCCTTCATGCGGCTTCTTACCATCTGCCATTTTCTTGATTGAGGAAATTGAACAATTGAGTTCTCTCAAGAAGTGTGCAGTTTTTCTTCGAGGAACGCTGCAAATGAGTTAAGTTGATGAGAACCTAGGGATTCAACATGGACATTTGTACCGTGAACAGAGTATAGGTGCGAGGAATTTGGAGAGGTCATATGCGTTCTCGTAAGGTTTTCAAAAGAACAAGTTTTGAGGATTTTGACCAGATGAACCTTGAAGAATTTCAATAAGCGTTCTTTGTCTTAGGTTCCGTAGTTGTATAGATCGAAGATCCACACAATTGAGGAATCTTGAAGAAAATCATAGCTTAGAGAAACGATTCAAGAGATTTGAGGTGTTCATATGTGTGAAGATTTGAGGAATAAACACCTTTGAAGAATTTGAAGAAAATTTGAGAATCAAAGCGAGTAATAAAAGTAACTTTTAATTACCCGAAGTGAAGAACACGACGAACTGAGATGAACAGTTCTGAAGTTCGTCCGTTCAGATCTTCCCCGCCCTAACTTGGCAGAGGAAAACAGCTACGACGACGGCGGAGTGAAGATATTCCACGGTCGGCGCGAGTACGTCGGCGCATTTGAGGTCAAGGCAAAGGAAGCTTTTCCTCACCGGCTGACGATGGAGTAAGCGGCGCTTAGGGTTTGAAGAGCACGGCGAGAGAGAGAGAGAGGTTGAGCGGAGTAAAAGAGTGAGGAAGGGAGAGGGGTATTTAAAGACACGGTGAAAAAGCGGATCGTCCAAGATTTAGGACGAACATGCCTGACCACTTCCCTTCTCACGACATGTGTCACCCACGTCTTGTGTAGTGGAGATCGTGTCTGATCGTGGGTGAATATAATAATGCATCGTGGGATGCGGAACGGTTTGAGCGGTAAGCGAAGGTTTGAATAAGATTCGTTTTAAAAGTTCCATTGCAATTTCTTCAGCTGTCAAGGACACAGTGAAGAATTTGAACGAGTTTCAAAGCAGAACGCACATGAAGAATTTGTGAATGGATTGGGTTGAGTATAGCATAGAGGGGAAAGGGTCCGATCACATTCACTTAGCAGAAAAAGCGACTTGAGGAAATAGTCATAAGTGAATGCTGTAGAGGACATAAATCCATATATATATATATATATATATATATATATATATATATATATATATATATATATATAGCCAATGAAGAAAGACGACGGAAATAGTGAAGAATTTGCAAAGTTGAAGAAAAAACTGAAGAATTTCAAAAATTTGAGGAAAAACTCAAATTGAAGATTTTCAACTTTGGTGGTGGCGTGACCCACCGTATAAGAATGATGATTTCAGACACCGCGTACAATTGTCGTAGGGTTCTGAGAATCAAATTCTTCATTAATTTCTTCACACTTAGAGTGTTATTCTTCATTGATTGAAAAAAACGTTTCTTCATGTGTTGCACATCTAAGTCATCAATTATGCATAAGTGTCAGGATGTGTGTCCTTTTCAAAGGACATTCGAAGATTCTAAGATATTTAGCTCACACCGCAACTTGCTAAATCTCTTCTCATCCAAGGGCTTTGTGAAGATATCGGCTAGCTGTTCTTGATCTTCACGTGCTCGATGGAGATGTCGCCCTTCAACACATGATCACGAAGAAAATGATGACGAATTTGAATGTGCTTTGTCTTCGAGTGCTGAAGCGGGTTGTGAGCAATTTTGATGGCACTCTCATTGTCACAAAGAGAGAGGCACATTCTTCACGTTGATGCCGTAGTCCTTGAGGGTTTGCTTCATCCATAGTAATTGAGCACAACACGAGCCAAAGCAATGTATTCAGCTTCCGCATGGATAGTGATACGCATTCTGTTTCTTCGAGGACCAACGGACCAAAGATCGTCCGAGGAAATGACAAGTACCAGATGTTGACTTGCGGTCCACACGATCACCAAAGCATAGTCGAGTCGAATATCCAATGAGATCAAAAGTAGAACCCTTGGGGTACCATAATCCTAGTGTTGGTGTGTGAGCTAGATATCGAAGAATATGCTTCATGACCTTATGGTGTGATTCCTTGGTGTAGCTTGAAATCGGGCACACATGCAAACACTAAGCATTATATCTGGCCTAGATGCACATAAGTACAATAAAGAACCAATCATGGAGCGGTATACCTTGTGATCAAGTCAATACCATTTTCATCGATGCATAGATGGCCATTTGTGGGCATAGGAATTTTGACACCTTTGCAATCTTGCATGCCGTATTTCTTCAGGACATCTTTGAGGTATTTCTCACGAGATATGAATATACCATTGTGTTGTTGTGAATTTGAAGACTTAAGAAGAATTTCAACTCTCCCATCATAGACATTTGATATTCTTCACTCATCATATAGGCAAATTCATCACTATAACGTTGGTCAAGACAGCCAAATATAATATCATCAACATATATTTGGCACACAAAAGTTCACCATCATAAGATTTAGTAAAGAGAGTAGGGTCGAGTGAACGGAGTGAAGCCATTCTTCACGAAGAATTCCTTCAATGTATCATACCACGCCCGAGGGGCTTGCTTGAGGCCATAGAGAGCCTTATTTAGTCTAAAGACTTTGTCGGGATTCTTTGGATCTTCAAAACCTGGTGGTTGAGCAACATATACTTCTTCCTCAAGCTTACCATTGAGGAATGCACTTTTCACATCCATTTGATATAAAGTGATATTGTGATGGTTAGCATAAGCGAGTAATATGCGAATAGACTCAAGTCTAGCGACAGGTGCAAAAGTTTCATCGAAGTCGATTCCTTCAACCTGCGTGTAGCCTTGAGCTACTAGTCGTGCCTTATTCCTCACCACAAGACCATTTTCATCTTGCTTGTTGCGATAGATCCACTTTGTGCCAATGATATTATGCTTGCGAGGATCCGGACGTTTGACGGTTCGAGACATTGTTGAGCTCGAATTGATGTAATTCTTCTTGCATGGCCTGAATCCACTCCGGCTCGAAATGCTTCATCTACCTTAGTGGGCTCTGTGATAGAGACAAAAGCATAGTGCCCACAAAAGTTAGATAAATGTGAAGCTTTTGAGCGTGTGAGAGGACTGGCGCTTCAATGTCATCGATGATCTTGTCAACTTGTACTTCTTTTGCAACGCGAGGATGAGCTGATTGTCGTCGAGGAATTTGATTATTTTCCTCGGCACCATTTTCTTCAGCATTATCTTCAGGTGCATCAGCTCGACGTTCTTCACGTCTGAGGAATGAATTCTTCAAGAGTTTCTTCAAGATGGGAATGACATCCTCAGTTGCCTTGAATCTGATAGAATCCTCAGGTGCTGGTTCATCTAACACAGAAGGTAGGTGCTCTCTTTGCGAGCCATTAGTTTCATCGAACCGCACATCTACAGTGTCAACAATCTTGTGAAGTGCGATGTTGAAGACTCTGTAGGTGTGCGAGTCCTTTCCGTAACCAAGCATAAAACCTTCATGTGCTTTCGGTACAAATTTAGAGTTGTGGTGAGGATCTCTAATCCGGCATTTAGCAATCAAGACTTTGAAATAACTTACATTGGGTTTCTTGTCCGTGAGGAGTTCATAGGCAGTCTTTTGAAGAATTTGTGAAGATATACTCTGTTGATGATGTGGCACGCAGTGTCAATTGCTTCAATCCGTAACCGATCGGGCGTTTGTATTCATCAAGCATAGTGCGAGCCATCTCAACAAGAGTTCTGTTCTTGCGCTCCACGACGCCATTTTGTCTGCGGAGTGTAGGGAGCAGATAACTCATGAGTAATACCAAGTTCATCAAGATAGTCATCAAGACCGAATTCTTGAACTCGGTTCCATTGTCACTCTGATGTGCTTGATCTTCACACCAAAGTTGGTTGAAGCCCTCGAGGAAAATCGTTTGAAGATTTCCTGCACTTGATTTTGTAAGTAACAATGTGTACCCAAGTGTAACGAGAGTAATCATCAACAATAACAAAGCCATATAGTGATGCTTCATTAACGACAGCTGAATAATGATTGGGACCAAAGAGGTCCATGTGAAGCAATTCGAAGGGACGAGTAGTGGTCATGATAGTCTTCGCTGGATGCTTGGCCTTGGTCATTTTTCCGGCTTCACAGGCTCCGCATAAGTGATCCTTGAGGAATTTGACATTCTCAATGCCAATGACATGCTTCTTCTTCGCAAGCGTGTGAAAATTCCTCATGCCTGCGTGACCAAGTCGTCGATGCCATAGCCAGCCTTTTCCGAAGCTTTTGCAAGTAGACACACGGCTGGTTGTGGTCCTGTGGAAAAATCAACAATATACAAGTCTCCTCTCCTAAAGCCTTCGAAGACTTTGGAATTGTCAGCTTCCATAATCACAACACACCGATACTTGCCAAAGATAACAACCATATCGAGATCACAAAGCATTGAGATCGACATGAGGTTATATCCTAAAGACTCAACAAGCATGACTTTGTCCATGTGCATGTCCTTAGAGATAGCAACCTTACCAAGTCCCAATACGACTTTTGCCTTTGTCAAGAAAGATGATATGCTTCAGATGTGACGGTGATAAGGTAGCATCCATCAATAGATTCTTGTCACGGTCATATGATTTGTACATCCACTATCGAGAACCCACTCGGTGGCTTTGGGTTGATCATCCTGCAGATGAATTAGTACAACTTACGATCTCATATACTTCATCGATGAAGAATATGATATCAAGTTCATCAGATGAATTTCATCGGTCAAGATTATCTGAGATAAGCGAGAATGAGGGCGTGTGAAATGAAAGTTCATTTCATCATGATTAGCTGCGTCCTTTCGTGCATTTTGTCGTGCCCCCAAAGAAATTCTTCAGACGTTAAGGCACGTCTGGAGACCTGACCCTACAGAAGAGATTAGTTCTTTTTCTTTACCACCCACATCTGAAGGGGTGGCAAAGAGTTCATCATTCTGCGAGCACCATATGAGAATGGTGGCATAGAGGCCAAACCATTTCGTTTCACATAAGAGGGGTTAGGGTAAGTATATGAATAAGCAGGAGAAATTCTTCGAGGACTTATGAACATATTGGTTTGAAGAATAATGCACATATTCATAGCCCTTAGCTCTACCCTGCGAAACAGAGTTATTAGCACGATGATAATCATATGAGGACTTTGATTCTTTTGAGGAATTTGATCCACGTGAGGAATTTGGTCCGTATGAGGACTTGGATCCATATGAAGAATTTGGTCCATATGAAGAATTTGATCTGGGGTTCCTTTTCTTCACAGGTGGTGTCATGAGGAAATTCACCTGAAGACTTTCAAGGCACTTCTTGGGAACCCAGATTTTCTTCATAGGGGAACCGTTCCTGCAGTTAGTACCAACATATCTAGCAAATACTTCACCATTCTGATTTTTGAACAGTTTATAGTTGAGTCATATGACTCATCGGTGTAATGAGGAAATTCACACGAAAAACCAGATAAGGTAGATGGATCAACTGGAGGTCCCTTTGCAGCAACCCATGAGATTTTGGGGTACTGCTCAGGCTTCCAGTATGTTCCATTGACATTTAATTTCCTCTCAAATGCGATACCCTCTACCCTAGGGTTTCTGTTGAGGATCTGCTTTTTAAGCACATCACAAAGAGTCTGATGCCCTTTGAGGCTTTTGTACATGCCTGTCATGTACCATTCCTTCAATCTGCATCGTCGGTGATACTAGCAATGTCCTCGGATGAGGAATTAGTTATAGCAGAGGCAGGTGAAGATTTTGTAACAGTTGAAGCATTCGAACATTATGGTGTAGAATTAGCAGATTCACGTTCAATGCACTTTAAGCATGGAGGAACAAATTCTTCTTGTGAAGCGCTGATTTGTTGAGCAAGTAATGAATCACGCTCCTTCTGAAGATCTTCATAACTCGCTCTTAGCTTCTCAAGATCTTGCTTTCTTTGAAGAAATTCATAAGAAAGTTTCTCATGATCGGATAAGAGAGTGTTATGATGACCTTGAAGGTTATCAAGCTTAGACTGAAGTCTCTGAAGATTTTCGATCGGGGCTTGAGTGCGATCCATTTCTTCACCTAACATATCATCACTCTTATCTAGCATGTTTTGAACCTTTTCAAAAGCCCTTTGTTGTTTTATAGCAATCTTAGCAAGTTTAGAGTAGCTGGGCTTGAGATCCTCATCAGATTCATTTTCACTGGATTCAGAGGAGGTGAAATTGAGTACCTTGGCACCTTTTGTCATGAAGCAATAGGTGGGAGCGTACTCATCGTTTTCCTCATCAGGTTTGTCGGTGGAGTCGGTTTCTTGATGTTGAAGATGGACTTGCTAACATAAGCAGAGCAAGAGCCGGACTAGCCACACCAGATTCGGATTCTTGAGACTCCTCCTCTTCCTCATTTTCCTCGATTCAGCTTGAGTCCATTTCCTTGCCCATGAATGCCCGAGCCCTTTTGGAGCTGCTCTTCTTGTGAGAAGAAGGTTTTGAGGATTTTGATGATGAAGATTTTGATGATTTCTTCTTCTTCTTCACGCCATCGTAATCTGTAATCCTTGTGTTTCTTCTTTCTTAATTCCTTTTCCCAATCGAGGACAATCTTGGATATAGTGACCAGGTTTCTTGCATTTGTGGCAAAGTCTTCGCTTATAGTCACTAGTTGAGGAATCACCGCTTCTTGAGGATTTTCCAAAGCGACCACGTCTTGAGAATTTTTGGAATTTCTTCACGGCGATTGCTAGCTCTGGCCAAATTCTTGAGGATCTCCAAGGCTACTACGAGTCTTCACTCAGATTCAGATTCAGCCTTGGCCTTGAGGCACGTGTTTTTCCATAGCCGTAACCATAGAGATCTCTCTTTTAAGAAGCTGGAACTCGTGAGTATTTAGCCTTTCGAGGATGTCGGCAGGATCAAGAGACTTGTAGTCAGCTTCGTTCTTGTATCATCGGTGCGGAGTATCAAATGAGGAATCAAGCGATCTTAGCAATTTCTTCACCACCTCATGGTCGGTGATGTCGGTGCACCGAGTGCTTGAAGCTCATTTGAGATGTCGGTGAGGCGATCGAAGGTTTGTTGAACATTTTCGTGATCGAGTCTTTTGAAGCGGTTGAAGAGATTAGAAGAACATCAACTCGAGAGTCACGCTTGAGTTGAAACACCTTCATTTACTTTGGACAGCCTGTCCCCGGATGAGTTTGGCAGATTCCAAAGCACTCACTCTTCCATATTGACCTTTGCTCGGATGGCCACATATGATATTCTTCGCTTGAGAATCGAGTTGCTTGAATCTCTTCACATCAAGATCATTCGGAGAGGGTGTGGTGAGGAAATACCTTTTGTCACAACATACCGTAGATCATTGTCAATTGCTTCAAGATGCATTCGCATTTTGTTCTTCCAAAGAGGGGTAGTCCGTCACATCGAAGGTAGGACACCCCGCCGAGACCTTGATCATACTGCGGTCGACATAACTAAAACTCTAGGTGGTTAAACCAAAATCACACGTAACAAGGGAGTACCTTGCTCGATACCAATTGAAAGTGCGTTATATCGACTAGAGGGGGTGAATAGGCGATTTTATGAATTCTTCAACGAGGAATTTGCTTTGGTGAGGAAATACCTTAGCGAAGAAATACTTGCAGCTGGAATAAGTACTCGAAGTAAGCATAACAGATTACAAGCATAGTCATCATGATGAAATGAAGACAAACACAGAGTACAGAAAGCGTAATCACAGGATAACACAAGATGAAGACAAACAGACTGAAGAAATTGAACTGAGGAAATTGAGAAAGTCTTCAGTCAAAGTCTTCAAACACAGATATGAACAAATACTCAACACAGTTATGAGGAAATGAAAGGGTTGAGGAAATAGAACTAGTTAGGTTGGTGAAGACAATGATTTGGTAGACCAGTTCCAACTGCTGTCTCGGTTATGCGTCTGGTTGAGCGGCCGAGTATTTAAACTCGAGGACACACAGTCCGGACACCCACCATCGAGCACGCAGCTCGGGACACCAAGTCCTCACCGTATTCTCCTTGAACTAAGGTCACGCAGACCTCGTCCAATCACTCGTGGTAAGTCTTGAGCGACTTCCAAACCTTCACATACTTGGTCACCCGGCGATCCACAATTCCTCTTGGATGCTCTAGACCTCGACGCCTAACCGTGCGGAAGAAGCACAGTCTTCAAAGGTAAAAGCGTCGGATCCACGAGGATCAATTTCTTGATGATGCTCAATCACTTTGGGTTTGTTGGGGTTTGGTTTTGGGTTTTCCTCACTTTTGGGTTTTTCCTCACTTGATGATTTTCTCTCAAAGTCCTCGGAGGATGGGTTGCTCTCAAATGACAAGTGTCAAGTTCTCTCGAGCAGCCAACCAACTAGTGGTTGTGAGGCGGCTATTTATAGCCTAGGGAGCAGCCCGACATGATAAGACATAAATGCCCTTCAATGATATGACCGTTAGGTGGATAAGATATTTTGGGACAGTGGCCAAGAAGACAAAGAACGGTCGGAAATTTGACTCTCAAATTCCTCGGGGCTATCATGTTCCTCACAGTGTAGGCAATTCAGATGGCGAATTTTAACTCCTCGGTCGAGAACAAATTCCTCGGTGATCGGAAGAGCTTCGTCTACATCAAGAAATTGTTGAATCTGTATGAGATTTCCAAAAGCTTCACTCGAAGGGTTTGGTAGGTGTAGGATTTTGAGTTGAGCATCAAATGGAAATTTTCCCTTAGTATTTCCTCGACCCCTTTAACAAGACGGTGTTTCCTATGACTCAAGAAAGAGAAAATGAAACTACGAAAACAAAAGTCTTCACGCTTCATGTTCCTCAAGCGAATACCAAGTCTTGAGGATCACACCAATTTCTTCACTTTCAAAGTCTTGAGAAAGTCTTGAGAATATCAAAGTCTTCATTGAAGAACTTCATTTTTAGGGTCGACTTTTACTGTAAATATCAAACTCCTCATAGACTTATAGACCTGTGTACACTCACAAACGCATTAGTTACTTAACCTATAAGTCTTCAATACACCAAAATCACTAAGGGGCACTAGATGCACTTACACGTATCACCCCTACTATCTTTTGCCTTTACTTATTTTAGTTTGATCTTTCGCTTTAGATGAATAAAAGTTTAGTTCGATCCTTTCTTTTCAAGAGTTTGCTTAGTGATCTATCCTTGTAATCATGTGCGAGATATATAATAAAGTTTAGTTTGAGTTTTTGCTTTCTTTACTTTCATGTTGCAATAAAAAGAAAGGAAATAAATGAAAAAGATCATATGCTAATCTTACGGTAGGTGATGGCACCACATAAGGAAAAGTATAAGTAGAAAATTTTATTAGAGATTGGCAAACATAGCATTGGTCAATGATGCAACTCATGAAAGAATTAATAAGGGAAGAGAAGATTCACATATAAATACACTATCCTAGAAATCTTTTGTGATTGTGAGCCCCCATCAAAATATTATATGCCAAAATTGTTGACGTTGGACAAGGAAGACAACGTAATGATTTATGTTTGTTCATATTCACATAGAATTTATATTGTCATAGATTCTTCAACATGTGGTGCTTGCCCCCATCTTTGCTAGCCAAAAATTCCGCACTAAGTAGAGATACTACTTGTGCATCCAAAAACCCTTAAACCCAAATCTTTTTTTCAAGAGTCCACCATACCTACCTAGGGATTGAGCAAGATCCCTCAAGTAAGTTGTCATCGGTGCGATAAGGCAATAAAAATTGCTTCTAAAAGTGTGAGATCATTTAGTGTAAGAGAAAATTGAGCGTTCTATGAACTTGTGATGGTGAAGAATAAAAGCGACAGACTGTATAATAAAGGTCGCCATCACAAGGGGCAATACAACATGTCGTTCTTTGCACTAAGGGGTTGAGCATACAAACAAATAAGCGCATGGCAACCTCTGCTTCCCTCTGGGAAGGGCCTATCTTTTACCTTTATGTATTTACTTTTTTGCAAGAGTCAAAGTTTCTTCTCTCAATTCCTTTTTATTTTTCTCCTTTGGCAAGCATCATGTGGTGAGAAAATATCTACACATATGTCCAATTGAATATGGGTAGCATGAGTTATTATTGTTGACATCACCCCTGAGGTGAATACGTTGGGAGGCGAAACCATAAGCCCCTATTTTTCTATGTGTCTGGTTGAAACGTTTTGCTCATGTGTATGCGGTGAGTGTTAGCAATCATAGAAGACTATATGATGGTTGAGTATGTGGACTTGCCTAAAGGCTCCGATATGTGACCCTTCCTGAAAAGATGATGAATTATAGTTGCAAAGTTGGCTGAGAACATTGTTTGTTGGTTTCTAATAGAGTTTATGCTTTATACTTCGATTGTGTGATGAACTATTACTTATTCATGAGAAGTTTATGATAAAAGTTCTATGATAAAAGTTTTATGTTTAAATTTGTTGCTGTTATAATAATCTACATGATGCTTCTATGTTCGTATTTTGTTTTTATCGACACCTCTCTCTCTCTCTCTAAGCATGTGGACATGTTTTTTGATTTCGGTTTTCGCTTGAGGACAAGCGAGGTCTAAGCTTGGGGGAGTTGATACGTCCATTTTGCATCATGTTTTCCTACTGTTATTTATGATGTTTTTATGCATAATAATGCTTTTTGGAGTAATTCTAATGACTTCTCTCTCATAATTTGCAAGGTATACACAAAGAGGGAGAATTAAATTTGGAAATCTGGACTGGAAAAGCTACATGAGCTACCTATTCTACACAACTCCAAACAAGCTGAAACTTTATGGATAATTTTTATGGAATATGTGAGGAATATTGGAGCCAATAAGTACCAGAGGGGGCCCACCAGGTGGGCACAACCCACCTAGGTGCGCCAGGGAGCCCAGGCGTGCCCTGGTGGGTTGTGCTCTCCTCGGCCCACCTCCGGTGCCCATCTTCTGGTATATAAGTCATTTTGACCTAGAAAAAATAAGGAGAGGACTTTCGGGACGGAGCGCCGCCGTCTCGAGGCGGAACTTGGGCAGGAGTAGCACTTTGCCCTCCGGTGGGAGCGATCCCGCCGGGGAACTTCCTCCTGAGGGGGAAATCATCGTCATCATCATCACCAACAACTCTCCCATCTTGGGGAGGGCAATCTCCATCAACATCTTCAACAGCACCATCTCATCTCAAACCCTAGTTCATCTGTTGTGTTCAATCTTTGTACCGAAACTATAGATTGGTGCTTGTGGGTGAGTAGAAGTGTTGATTACATCTTGTAGTTGATTACTATATGGTTTATTTGGTGGAATATTATATGTTTAGATCCAATATGCTATTTAATACCCCTTTTGATTTTGAGCATGATTATCATTTGTGAGTAGTTACTTTTGTTCTTGAGGTCACAGCAGAAATCATGTGAACTTGATATGTGTTCGATATTTTGATAGTGTGTATGTTGTGATTCTCTTAGTGGTGTCATGTGAACATCGACTAAATGACACTTCACCATATTTGGGCCTAAGGGAATGCATTGTGGAGTAGTTATTAGATAATGGGTTGTGAGAGTGACAGAAGCTTAAACCCTAGTTTATGCGCATTTCCGTAAGGGACCAAACGGATCCAAAAGTTTAATGCTATGGTTAGAATTTATTCTTAATACTTGTCTCATAGTTGCGGATGCTTGCGAGTGGGTTAATCATAAGTAGGAGGTTTGTTCAAGTAAGAACATCAACTAAGCTCCGGTCCACCCACATATCAAATTATCAAAGTAACGAACACGAATCGAATCAACATGATGAAAGTGATTAGATGAAATTCCCGTGTACCCTCAAGAACGCTTTGCTTATTATAAGAGACCGTTTTGGCCTGTCCTTTGCCTCAAAAGGATTGGGCTATCTTGCTGCACTTTTGTTACTATTATCGTTACTTGCTCGTTACAAATTATCTTGCTATCAAACTACTCTGTTACTTACAATTTCAGCACTTGCAGACATTACCTTGCTGAAAACCACTTGTCATTTCCTTCTGCTCCTCATTGGGTTCGACACTCTTACTTATCAAAAAGAGCTACAATCGAGCCCATATACTTGTGGGTCATCAGGAGGGCGTTGGCGGACCCTCCGCCCCAGTTGACGGCGGTCGCCGTCGACACTGAGCATCCCGTGTTGGCTAGCCTATTGTAGCAGCACAACGACCTCTTCGATGAGCCGCAGGGCCTGCCACCGGTCAGGCCCTAAGACCACCACATCCACCTGCTGTCGGACACCACTCCCATCGTTGTGCGGTCGTACTGCTACCCCGAGTTGCAGAAGGACGAGCTTGAGCGGCAGTGCGTGGTCATGCTTGCCCTGGGCATCATCCGGATCTCGACCTCGCCGTTCTTGGCGCCGGTTCTCCTTGTTCGCAAGGCGGACGACACGTGGCGCTTCTGCATCGACTATCATGCTCTTAATGCCAAGACTCTCAAGGACAAGTTTCCCATTCCGGTCGTGGACAAGCTCCTGGACGAGCTACGCGGGGCACGCTTCTTCACCAAGCTCGACCTACGTTCGGGATATCACCAGGTGAGCATGCACCCGGATGATGTCGCGAAGACGGCTTTCTACACTCATCACGGCCACTTCGAGTTCTTGGTGAAGCCCTTCGGCCTCTCCAATGCGCCAACGACATTTCAGGCTTTGATGAACGATGTCCTCCACCCCTACTTGCACCGGTTTGTGCTTGTTTTCTTTGATGACATTCTTATCTATAGTTCATCCTGGGCGGAGCATCTACAACACGTGGCCATTGTCTTCAACGAGCTTCGGGTGCACCATCTGCACCTCAAGCACTCGAAGTGCTCGTTCGGCACGACATCGGTCGCCTACCTCGGCCACATCATCTTGGCGGAGGGTGTTGCTATGGATGCCGACAAGGTGGCAGCTGTCGCGGCTTGGCCAACGCCGCACTCACCACGGGCCCTTCGCGGTTTCCTCGGCCTCGCGGGCTACTACCAAAAGTTCATCCGGGAGTTTGGCCTCATCGCGGCTCCCCTCACGCACCTGCTCCGCCGGGACGCCTTCTTATGGGATACTGAGGCGACCGAGGTGTTCGCGTCCCTCAAACAGGCGCTCACGACGGGGCCGGTCCTCCAGATGCCTGACTTAGACAAGCTCTTCGTGGTGTACTGTGACGCCTCGGGCGTGGGGTTTGGCGCCATCCTACATCAGGGTGACGGACCACTCACGTTCTTCAGCAGGCCCTTCATAGCGCGCCATCACAAGCTCACGGCCTACGAGCGGCAGCTCATCAGCTTGGTGCAGGCGGTGCGCCACTGGAGGCCATATTTGTGGGGGCGACCGTTCCGTATCCGCACGGATCACTACAGCCTCAAGTTCTTGTTGGACCAGCGCCCCTTCACCGTTCATGATGTCGGTGGATCGATGGCTGTTTGGCTTCAACTTCACCATTGAGTACTGTTCGGGCTGCCTCAACACTGTGGCTGACGCACTGTCTTGCTGCGACGCCGACCACGACACCGACGGGCCCGTGGGCGCGGCCCTATGCATCCGCTCCGGGCCCTCCTTCACCCTCATCCACGACATCCGCCGGGCCACTGCGAGCGCTCTGGACGCGCAGCTCCTTCGGCAGTGCCTCGACGCCGGCGACCTGGAGGAGCCGTGGCACCTGGTGGATGGCCTGCTCCTGCACGGGCGCTGACTATTCGTACCGGATTACAACGACCTCCGTCACCAGGCCCTGCTGCTGGCCCACTCGGCCGGTCACGAGGGTGTGCAGAAGACCCTCCATCGTCTTCAGGCAGATTTCTACATCCCCGGCAACCGAGCGCTGGTGCGAGACTGGGTGCGGTCTTGCATGATGTGCCAGTGCAACAAGATGGAGACACCGCGGCCGGCGGGCCTACCACAGCCCCTTCAGGTGCCATCTCAGGTCTGGGCCGACATCTCCATGGACTTCATCGAGGGCCTTCCCAAGGTGGGCGGCAAGTCCGTCATCCTCACGGTGGTCGACCGCTTCTCCAAGTATGCACACTTCATCGCGCTCGGCCACCCCTACACCACGGCCTCTGTGGCGCGTGCCTTCTTTGACGGCATCGTCCGCCTCCACGGGTTCCCCTCTTTGATCGTCAGCAACTGTGACCCGGTGTTCATTGGTCATGTCTGGCGGGATCTCTTCCGGATGGCGGGCGTGAAACTGCGCCTAAGTACGACATTCCACCCCCAGATAAACGGCCAATCCGAGGTGGTTAACAAGGTGATTGCTATGTATTTTCGCCGTGTTACAGATGATCGTCCCCGAGCTTGGGTGGACTGGCTCACGTGGGCGGAGTACTGCTACAACACCTCCTACCACTCCGCCCTGCGCGCCACGCCTTTTGAGGTCGTCGATGGCCGCCCTCCACCACTCATCCTGCCAGTTGACCCCAGGACGGCCCGCACGAAGGCGGCTGGCGACCTTCTCCGTAGCAGGGACGAGATCCTTGCCGAGGTGCGCCAGCGTCTTCTCTAGGCCCAGCAGCTGTCCAAGAAGTACTACGACGGCCACCACCGCGAGGTGGAGTTTGCGGTGGGCGACTGGGTGTGGTTGCGACTCCTTCACCACTCTACGCAGTCGTTGGATCCACGCGCTAAGCGCAAGCTGGGCCCTTGCTACGCGAGCCCATTTTTACTGATGGAACGCATCCGCAAGGTCGCCTACCGCCTTCAGCTTCCGGCCGGCGCGTGCATGCACGACGTCTTCCATGTGGGCTTGCTCAAGCCTTTCCGCGGTGATCCACCCGCGACTGCGCTGACGCTTCCTCCAACCTCCGATGGGCGTCTTCTTCCGGGCCCAGCGAAGGTGTTGAAGGCCCAGCAGCGCCGCGGCATGTGGCATTTGTTGATCCAGTGGCAAGGCCTTCTGGAGGAGGACGCCACTTGGGAGCAGCTCCAGGAGTTCCGCCAGCATTTTCCAGACTTCCAGCTCGAGGACGAGCTGTTTGCGCAGGCGGGAGAGATGTTATGATCGACGTCTCATATAGCCGGCGGAGGCCCAATGGCGCGTCTAGTTAGGGGCTTAGCCCAAATTATCTTTATTTTTATTAGCACTTCGAGGATTATATAAACACTTGTAAGGCCACCTTTTGGAATTAAGCAATAAGTCATAACTATTGACCGGCTCCCTTCAGGAGCCGGAACCCTAAAACCCTAGCCGCCTCCTGCCTCCTCCTCCTCCCGCCGCGTGGCCACGGCGCCGACTTGCTGCCTCCCGCGCCCAGCCCCTCGCCATCCTTCCTTCCATCCCTACAACCTAAGGGCTAGACCTAGTAGGATCCCAACTCCTATCACAGTAATTATCATTCAAACGAGGACCTTCGCCTCTTGGCATAGTAGGTTCTCCTTGTTCACAGTAGGTACCATGTACCTAGAATAATTAGCTTACATTTCTTTTCTTTTTTGCAACAATCTTATGTTTTATGGTTTTCTTGTCCACAGATTTCTTGGGGATAATCAAACATTAAATACATCGATGTCAAGACCTTGGAGGTTAATTGAGAGGCGAAGAGAAAAAAAAATGAGTTACGGGTTCTTAGAGTTCACATTACTGTAGCTTCTGTAAATAGTGCTTACCTGTAAATTGCGACTTGGCTGTCTCAGCCTTTCTCTTAATTCAATGCAAACTTCAGTGCATATTGCATCCTTTGTGTACATACTAAATTTAGATTGCCATCGCAAAAAAAAACAGTTTTCATACTGAATTGAGATCACTAGTTTTCTTGCCGAAAAAGGCTTTCGCCCCGCTTTATATATAAAGCAAAGATCATCGACACAATGGCACAAACGCACGACATCATACACGCACACACCCAAGGTAGGATACATAGGTACTGAGCGCAGCAACACCACCCCTATCTACGAAGAGATGAAGCCGCATACGACGAACCGTGGACTCCAAGGCGACGCCTTCAGAATGGATACAACACCGGAGGGCCGCCGCCGCCCGACCAGAGGGTCAGAGTTTCCTCTGGAGCAACACAACGGGCAATGAGAGCCACGACGACGCCTTCAAGAAGGGAACGAAGCCGCTGCCGCCGTCCGTCCGAGGATAGAACAGGTTTTCACCCCAGCCAACATTCACCGCCATCGAATGCCACACCCCGGCCCCCACGCCGCCCACATGGCCATGGCAGCCGGGCAGCACCAAGCCACGGGCTCATGCCCATGAGCACCGTGCTACCACCACCAGGGCCGTCGCCCCGGCATCCAAGACCAAGACACTACCTCACCCGAGACCCGTCGCTCCCAACCAAAGAGACGAGCGAAAAGGCCCGGCCTTTCGCACCCCTGAGCGGCCCCCAGCGTTGAGACCCAATAGGCCGGCCACAATAGGCCACCATCGCCTGCCCCGCAAAGACGGGCGCGAGACGAGCTCGATCTTGCCGCCGGGAGTGAGACGAGCTCGGTCCTGCTGTCGGGCGCGAGACGAGCTCGGTCCCGCGGCACCGGGGCGCGAGACGAGTGATGGTCGATCGCTGGGAGCGGGCCGGCCCTTCGATGCAAGCAGAGCCCGGACAACGAGGAGGTGAAGCAAAGGTCGAAACGACCTGACCGCAGACAAGCCAACGCCGGATAAGCCGGCCGCCGCCGCGGCCAGAGCCGCCGGCCATCGTGTAGCCGCCACGCCACCGGGGGGCCACCACCCCCGGACCTCCCCGCGTCGCCGCCCACAGCCGGAGCAACAACCACGCCCGATCGCTGCCCCAACCCGCGCCGCCTGCCGGAAATGTCGCGTCAGATCCGGCCAGCACACCCCACCTCCACCAGCTCCAGCCCACCTCCGGCCCCGAGTGAGAGGAGAGGGAGGCCGAGCCAGAGCACGTAGAGAAGGGATCCACCAGATCCGCCAGCAGCAGCCCGTGGCCAGATCTGAACCACCCGCCACCACGGGCACGTAGCCGCCGCACCGCCGCCGTCGCCCCCCATGCCGCCGCTCGCACGCTGACGCCGCCGGGAGCCACCGCCGCCGCACCACCGAGCCCTGCGAACGCCCGGCGCCGCCGCCAGACCTTCGTTGCAAAATCTTTTCTTCTCTAATTTTCTGCAACAAGACTCTTATTGCAAAACATACTCTCTCTAATTTCCTGCAGCAAGACCCATATTGCAAACTTTTTCTCTATTTTTCTCCAAGAAGACATTTGTTGCAAAAATTGCGACAACATCTCCAAGCCGCCCCGCACCGGCCAACCCCGCGCAGCGGAGAGAGGTGCCCCGCTGCCAGCCACCGTGAGGGGCTTTGCCCCAGCGGCTGCAGCCGGCGGCGAGGGCGAGGGAGGGCGGGGAGGGGACGAGGAGGAGGGAAGCCGCGCCGCCACCCGAGTCGCCCGCGGGTGGGACGACGCGGGGGCTGTTTTGGGACACCGGTCGGCTCCCAACTAGTTTTCTTCATATTAGCAATCATAATTTTCTTCATATGCACAGAATATAGATTTCTAAAACAATAAGAATTAAGGCACGCTGTTTCGTCCAGTGTTTCTCTATGGTTATATTTTATTTTTACCACTGATAATTCAACATTCTTTCTACTCTAATTCTCCTCTTTTCATAATGTCGAAGTGAACGCTTGCTTAGTTATTCAATCAAAAGGGAAAAAACAAATTTAAGTTCAGAAAACATGACGATACGCAAATGCAAGCAACAAAACGGACCATGCAAAGGACGGCCTTTCGAGAAAAGAGTTTTCAATACCACGTGGCTTTGTTGGTCCTTCAGGCTCAATCTGCTGTTCATAAACTTATTTTATAATCCTCAGTGAGAAACTAGGTGCAAGAATAGATAAAAGCTGCTTAACCAACAATATACATAAATTCAGTCGAACTGCAGAGCTTCTTTCTCTTTCGAAGGTTCCTAACAAAGAAAACAACAGACGCAAGAAAAATCGATTCTAAGCTGCATCAATTCGGTCGAACAGCCAGCACTGTCGTCTGCCTGTTCCTATCTCGGAGAGGAAGACTTGTTAATTATCAGACGACGAAGGCCCCCTCAGACGATCAATCAGCTCCCCTTTCTTCAGCTTGGAGTAACCTCTCATCCCCCTCACCCTCGCCATGTCCCTCAGCTCGGGCACCGTCATGCCCTCGAAATTTAGCTGCCCGTCTTGCCCCAGTCCCTCTGAAAGCACGAGCCACGCACGCCTTGTCACAACGACAAGCGGATGATGATCCAGAACAAAGGAGACAAACTACTTATATCTGTGATGTTTTTCAGTTACCGTGTGGCTTCATCTTCGTGCCGGCATCTTCGAGCGTGTCAGCCGGCGGCGACGGCTTCCTCGTCCTCCCGGGCGGCTTGGGAGAGTCCCTGGCAATGGCGGCCTGGATGGCCCCGAAGAACTCTATGAGCTCTCCTTTGCTGTGCTTCTTGACCGCCACTCTTGAAGTGGAGGACCCGTTGGCTTCTGCTCTGACCGTCAGGGAAGATGAGCACGGCAGAGAACCCCGCCGTGGAGCGCGATGGAGAGCAACATCTGCAGGTGCTACCAAATTCAGCGCTACAGACTTCACCAAAAGGCCGCGCAGTTACTAGTTAACTGAGGTTTTCTCATCAGTGGTTACTATTTATATTTTCGAAAAATTAATCTGGCAAAGAGCAGAAAAAGTGATTTCCAGTGAACTGCCACTCGGTCAGATTGAAAGTGATACTGAAACCAAGAGAGGAAGCTGTAACAGCAGAGACTACAATGGTGTCTGTTTTGTACTCCTATCCATTTATGCGACAAGTAATTCGGGGACGGAAGGAGTAGTATAGTATGTACGGAGTATCATATAAAATCGTACAAAAAGTATAACCAGCGAGGCAGTGAGTACAAGGAGCTTAAACACACTGACCTTGATGAAAATGTTTCGTATCGAAAAGGAGATAACTACAATGTTTCATAATCACCTCTTTGGAGAGCAAATGATCCGGGGAAGGCGGCTTTTCGCAGAGGACTGCGAGAGATTTGGTGATGCTGCATCAGAATTCCTCCCATTTCTCCTCTCTTCTTCCTCTGCCAAAGAACCGAAGCTGACCTCCTTGCTGCGCTCTAATGGAGTGACAGTATGCTCTTACTCTGTGTGTGCTCTATCCTCTTTCTCAGCCACACGGAGATGGTAAATGATGCAGTCCATGAAGTTTTACATAAACACCCTCGTTAGAAAATGGTCTCTTTTTTAGCATCGATGGAGCAGAAAGGACCGTAGCTAACATGTGTCATTTTGTCAGTTTTCCGGAATGTGAGGGGGCAAATGGCCAAAGAAGCAGCCCAATCCAGAAAGCTATCCACTGCAAGACCAAACCACGCCGACAGCGCGAATTTCGCGGCAAAATTTGAACTCCTCCCATGGCGACGCCTCCGGCAGCCTCCATTTCCAGCCACCTCCGAGCTCCGCCGCCATGGCCGCCTCCCAAGAGCACCAGCCAGAGAGCGAGGGTTCGGTGTGGCGTCCTCGCGCCGTCCGGCCAAGCCTTGGAGGCAGCCGCTCCTTCGAGGGACGCCGAGAAATCGCCAAACTGGCCCCCGAGCTCCGACGTGAACCTGCAGATTCAGAGGCTGTGTTGGTCGGGTGACTTGGCGGAGGCTTTGCGGTTGCTCGGCTCGGATGGGGTCGATGACCGGAGCTACGGCGCCGTCCTCCAGCTCTGCTCGGAGATGAGGTCGTTGGAGGGTGGGAAGAGAGCCCATTTCCTGGTTCGAGCATCTGGCCTTGGAATAGATGGAATGGACAGTGTTCTGGGGCAGAAATTGGTGCTGATGTACTTGAAGTGTGGGGACTTGGGGAGTGCAAGAAGGGTGTTTGACGAAATGCCTCAAGTAAGCGATGTGCGTGTTTGGACTGCTCTGATGAGCGGTTATGCCAAGGCCGGTGATTTACGAGAAGGTGTGTTGCTGTTCAGGAAGATGCACTGCTGTGGGGTTCGACCGGATGCGTACACCATTTCCTGCGTCTTGAAGTGCATTGCTGGTTTAGGCAGTATCGCGGATGGTGAGGTAGTTCATGGGTGCCTTGAGAAGTTGGGTTTTGGCTCATGTGCGGTTGGCAATGCATTGATGGCTCTGTACTCAAGGTGTGGCCGTAACGAGGATGCTTTGCGGGTCTTTGAAGGAATGCCTCAGCGGGATGCTATTTCTTGGAATTCTGTGATCAGTGGATGCTTTTCAAATGGATGGCATGGCAGGGCTGTTGAGCATTTAAGCGAAATGTGGTTTGAAGGCCTGGAGATCGATTCTGTGACGATGCTCAGTGTTCTGCCTGCCTGTGCTGAATTAGGTTACGAGCTTGTTGGAAGAGTGATTCATGGGTACTCTGTGAAAACTGGATTACTGTGGGAGCTTGAGTCTTTGGAGAGAAGAGTAGATGAAAATCTGGGATCCAAATTGGTATTCATGTATGTGAAATGTGGTGAATTGGGCTATGCACGAAAGGTATTTGATGCAATGTCATCAAAAAGCAGCATACATGTGTGGAATCTACTGATGGGTGGGTATGCAAAGGTTGGTGAATTTCAAGAAAGCCTGTTTCTTTTTGAGAAAATGCATGACAGTGGAATTGCCCCGGATGAGCACACCGTTTCATGCCTTGTAAAGTGCGTCACTAGTTTGTATAGTGCTAGGGATGGCCTAGTGGTTCATGGCTATCTTTTGAAGTTGGGTTTTGGTGCACAGTGTGCAGTTTGCAATGCAATGATATCATTCTATGCGAAATCCAATATGACTGAAGATGCACTCTTGGTATTTGATGGAATGCCTCATCGAGATGTCATTTCTTGGAATTCTATCATCAATGGCTGCACTTTCAATGGACTACACAGCAAAGCTATTGAGCTATTTGTAAGAATGTGGTTACAAGGACAGGAGTTGGATTCAGCCACATTGTTAAGTGTTTTGCCTGCTTGTGCACAGTTGCGCCATTGGTTTCTAGGGAGAGTAGTTCATGGGTATTCTGTGAAAACTGGATTGATCGGCGAGACATCTCTCGCTAATGTTCTTCTTGATATGTACTCAAATTGCTCAGATTGGCGTAGCACCAATAAGATATTCAGAAATATGGATCAGAAAAATGTTGTCTCATGGACAGCAATAATTACGAGTTATACCAGGGCTGGTCTTTTTGACAAAGTGGCTGGGTTACTCCAAGAAATGGCATTAGAAGGTATCAGACCAGATACCTTTACAATTACCAGTGCTCTTCATGCTTTTGCTGGTAATGAATCGCTGAAAGAGGGCAAATCTGTACATGCATATGCCATCAGAAATGGAATGGAGAAGGTTCTTCCTGTTGTCAATGCGCTAATGGAAATGTATGCGAAATGTGGAAACATGGAGCAAGCAAGGTTAATTTTTGATGGCGTGATGAGTAAGGATGTGATATCATGGAATACACTGATAGGAGGCTACTCCAGGAATAGTCTTGCCAATGAAGCGTTCAGTTTGTTCACTGAAATGCTGCTCCAATTCAGACCTAATGCCGTGACCATGACCTGCATCCTTCCTGCCGCGGCAAGCCTTTCATCCCTGGAGCGAGGCAGAGAGATGCACACCTATGCCTTACGAAGAGGGTACTTGGAAGACGATTTTGTAGCCAACGCCCTCATGGACATGTATGTTAAGTGTGGTGCATTGCTGCTAGCTCGACGGTTGTTTGACAGGTTGAGCAGCAAGAACCTCATCTCATGGACCATCATGGTAGCGGGATATGGCATGCATGGCCGTGGCAGGGATGCCATTGCTCTCTTTGAGCAGATGAGGACCAGTGGCATTATGCCAGATGCAGCCTCGTTCAGTGCCATACTGTATGCTTGCAGCCATTCAGGTCTGAGAGACGAGGGATGGAGATTCTTCGATGCGATGCGTCGTGAACACAGAATAGAGCCCAGGGTGAAGCACTACACCTGCATGGTTGACCTACTAACCAACACCGGCAATTTGAGGGAAGCTTTCGAGTTCATCGAGTCGATGCCGATCGAGCCAGATTCAAGCATATGGGTCTCATTGCTGAATGGATGCAGAATTCACAGGGATATCAAGCTTGCAGAGGAGGTAGCAGAGAGGGTCTTTGAACTGGAACCTGAAAACGCCGGATACTACGTTCTTCTTGCCAACATATATGCTGAAGCTGAGAGATGGGAGGCTGTAAGGAAGCTCAGGAACAAGATCGGCGGCCGAGGACTCCGGGAGAAAAGTGGCTGCAGCTGGATTGAGGCCAGGGGCAAGGTTCAGGTCTTCATCGCGGGCAACCGGAATCATCCGCAGGGGGAGAGGATCGCAGAGTTCCTGGATGAAGTTGCCAGAAGAATGCAGGAAGAAGGCCATGACCCAAAGAAGAGATATGCTCTGATGGGCGCTGACGACGCAGTGAACGGCGAATCACTCTGCGGTCACAGCTCGAAGCTCGCCGTCGCGTTCGGGGTGCTGAATCTGTCGGAAGGGCGCCCGATCCGCGTGACGAAGCACTCGAGGGTTTGCACCCACTGCCACGAGGCCGCCAAGTTCATATCCAAGATGTGCAGCAGAGAGATCATATTGAGGGATTCCAACAGGTTCCATCATTTTGAACAAGGCAGGTGCTCTTGCAGAGGTTACTGGTAACAACACCACTGCTATGTGACAGTAATTAGTGAATCGTCTTGCCAGCTGCAGTATGTTCATAGCTGTTGCTAGAAATATATTAGCATGTAATATCACTGTATCACAATCACAACGTTTGGGGAAATGACTTTGGCCCAGATCTTTTTGCGCAGTATTCTCCAGAATCAAGATTCTGGAGAGCTACCCACAGAATTTGCACTAGGATCCTAGTGAAAAACTGAAAAGCAATAGGGGTATTCTCCTGTCTGAAACGTTTTCTTTTGAGGGAGTTGTCCAGAATCTTGAGAATCCAGGTTTTGGGAGGATTTTGAGGTGCACTAGGATTCTCCAGAATTCTGCCAAGATTTCCTTAGCAAAATCGAGTTCTTTTGTTTCATTGATTTTCCAGACCCAGATTCTCCAGAATCTGCTCGAAAGAACTGGGCCTTTGTAAGAAACAACAGTTACAATTCTACGAAATCATATGGAGAACAAAAGATTTAAGCACATTTCACCATCTTTGATGAACTGCCAACACAAACCCAATCATTCCATACTGAAACCATAGCTTTATAACGCCAACATAATAAAGATATACATGTCTATCCTAGCAGCACGTCAGAGTACAAGATTTCAGTACCACATAACTTTTGTCTCATTACAAACAATAGTTTCTGCAGAGCCTCTTAAGTCATGTACTGTCATTTCACCAGGTCTAGCTGCAGCCGGCTTGGGTTTCATATGAAGAAGAGACGGGAGTCAGGGCAAACATGGCACATGATGTGTCATACCCCAGAAAACTGTCCATAAGGCAACAGCACGCATTTCTCCATCTATGGGAAATTATATACTTTGACCACCTTGGATGTGTCGCACACAATCAGGTTATCTGAATCAGTTGGAGCAGTACACAACCAATTTACCTGACAAGATAGATCAGATGTCAGTATTATGCCTAGAAATTTCAATGGCATAGTAACTAACAAAGTTTAATCTATATGTATTGATGTTGTTAGTGCCATATCAAAAGGCAATAATTAAAACAGAATTGAAGGTCTAGTTATGACCTTTTTCTTCACATCAATATCCAACACAAGTTCACTATTGCTGCTTGTTTCAGGAGAAAATCCTTTGGACCAATCCCATACTTTCAGTGATGCGTCATTACCACCTGAAACAAGGAACTTTCCCTTCTCACCAAACGCTGAAAATGCCCTGTTAAGTGGTTAATTAGTGAAACAGTGAGATAAGTAAGGAACATAGAAACAGCATAAAAGGACTTACACACAGGAGACAGCTGCAGTATGGCCACCCATTGAGTAATCAAGATGGATCCTTCTCCTTTGACATTGATTATTGCTCCCATCCCCAAGATCAGTTATTTTTGAGCTCATGGTTGACCCCCCTGCCCGAGAAGGGCCTTTGGATTTTGCAGGGGCCAATTCATATTCTAGATCAACTACATCAACAGCACCATCCCCCCTTGCAACGGCACAAACTTTGTACAACCCTCCTAAAATGCCCTCTTCAGAAACTGCTACCGAGTGAACGAAAGCAGGGTTGAGACATTGCCCTGTACTACCCGAAGAACTGCTATTTTGCAACTCAGGTGATCCTGACATTCAACAGAAATACGTTCACTGATCCACATCTGATAACAGCAAAGTGAAAAATAACAGAGCTTACAACTTTTCAATGAATCAACAGATCTTTTCCTACTATGTAAACTAACTAGTGCGACTCCTCTTTCTAATAGACACATAAGAGCTGCATTTAATATGCCTTAAGGAAGTTTCATGAGGTTTACTAGGAACTGTTAGATGCATCATTATCAGGACAAGGCATAAGTATCAGTTCGGAAATAGAAGAATTAGGTACCATAATCAATAGAAAATAGTGTTCGCCCTTTGGAGAAATCCCACACAGCAAGCTTTGAGTCGAGACCACCAGTGATTGCTGCCAAATCAAGACAATAATACGTTTAAAATAACATACCAAAGATATACATATAATAGTTCTTCCCTTATCAGTTGTAAAAAAAAAGGAAGAGGCAGGAGCAAACAAAAGTGTCAAATAAAACAAAGAAAAGTGAACAATAGCAATAACCTGTCCAAGGTCTCCAAGGAATGAATTGTACACTGCTGCAAATCTGTTGAAATATTGCTAAGGAAGACAGTTGCAGGGCAACGGAGACATTAAACTGGGAATAATAATCATAAAACAAAACCTAAACACTGTTATTTGATGAAAAGGTATGAGTTTATCCAGACCATATAAGGATACACTTGTGTGGGCCTCCCTCAATCTTTTGTACAAGCACTTTTGAGTGGTATTGACAATCTGTGAGAGGAACAGTAGCCAAACTTATTAAGAGTGAAATAGTTTATCATGCCAAAGACGTATAAACTTATTTCATACAAGTTTCTTCAGCTTGAAGATACTAGAGCACCCAAAAGCCTAGATCTAAAGTTATCCAACAATCCTCTTGCTATTCAAATTTATGTTCTAATCCTTCTTGGTTCTAAGTAAGCAGAGCTATATATAAAACCAGTAATTTTGAACCTAGAATGATTTAATTCTATTATTTCAAAAAGATCTTCTATACCTTAACATCCCCACTGTCATCTGCAGCAGCAAGAAAGCCTTTAGAACTGACAGCAATCTGCATAAAATGTGGAACACTTAGAATCAACCCTTGCTGGACACAATTAAATGTTAGTATCAGGCCAAAGGCCCTAAGTTCCAGTAATAAGAGAAAATTCACAATCACAGCATCATTTCACAACATAATAAAAAAGACTAAAAGGAGTGGTGTTGCAGATAGCACAAAATACCTGGTTGATTTCATCTCTATTGTAGTTATCGTCTCCAGTGGCTTTGATTGAGATCCCTGCAAGAAAACTACTTTAATCATATTCCCAGTGAAAACCAACGCAAAAGTCACAACTCGATACGGGAATACAAATATTAAGTGGGTGCTCACTTACCATACGAATATCGAAGGACAGAATTTCATTTCCAGCTGATATATATACATGATCTTCATTTCCTATCAAATGAAAACAGATGACATTAAAGCGTGTGAAGTTTGACGTCCCACAAAAATAGGATGAACTTCTTGAGATGTTTGGAGGGCATTACTGACCTGATTTAAAACAGATGGAAGAAATAGGTTTATTTGCTGCCTCAATGGTCAAGAGCACATCTTTGGTGCGCAAATCAAACCAGCAAAGACATCCATCCTAAGGTGACAGAATGAGCTATTACTCCCTCCGTCCCATAATGTAAGACGTTTTTTTTACTCTAGTGTAGTGTTAAAAAGCGTCTTACATTATGGGACAGAGGGAGTAGAAGTTTAGAACATGACAAATTACCAAAAGGCAGAAACATCAGAATTACCACGTAGTGCGGAATTATATGCCTAAGGTTTCACATTGTTGAATAACCATTAGCAACTTATCAGTGTAATTCCTGCAGAAATAACCTACTGGCCTGGGAGCATAAATACCAGGACTTCCCACTTTCCCAGTACCTTCACAAAATATTCTAGTGCCGCGTGCCATTTCTCATCTCAGCTTACTAGTATTTTCTACTAAGCATAAATCGGTGACAGTATTTCTGTGTGAGGCGAATGTTGAGAAATTCATTGTGTGGTATCGAACTGGAATGCCATCATGTACTCATACTAGCATGAGACCATGAAAAGATCATTGGATGTTCAAAATCTGTTATCCTGGCACTACTTCACAAGGCATTGCATTCTGTATAATAATACAGTGCTATCCACAAGATGTGGTCCAGTTAATCCTGCAGCAACGAGCTCAATGCCTCAATGTGCATCCTGAGAAGCAAGAACATCACTTGGGCGCATAGTTTGCATTCCCAGTGCGGCAATGTCCAACAAATTAGCTCAACCGCTCATTGCTAAAGCTCAAGGAGCGCCACGCCAAAGCCTCCATCGACAAAGCCAGTGCGAAGCAACCGGATCCCATTGGCAACATTGCACTACTGCGGCATCACATAAAAGCAGCAGGCGAGCCACGAGATTCGGCCACTATACCAGCTAGCGCCCACGAGGTGTTCGACCAGTGTCCTAACCGAGAGAAACCACGCTACCACAACTAGGGGCAGGGCGAGGATGTCCCCCACGGGCTACAGGGTGTTGACGGGAGGCCATGGAACGGGGTAACGGGGTAACCCTTTTCTTGGAGAAAATTCAGAGACTCAGAGCGAGCAGAAGCGCGTACCTCGCCGGATGACGCCACGACGCCCGGGCGGGCGGAGGACGCCACGCAGCAGGTGACGGCGCCCTTCTTGTGCCCCCGCAGCCGCCGGGGCTTCCGCTCCGTCGATGTTGCCGCCGCCGCCGCCGTATCTGTCTCGGACATGGCGCGCGTGGCCGGTGAAGACGCGAGGCTTTCTCTTCCCCCCTTGACGCTTGTCGTCGGCGCAGAACCTTCCCCGCTCCCCCGGGCTGAGAAAGCACGGCACGGGTGCGTGTGACCCGTTCGATTGAAATATGAACGGTCTAGATGAGATCCTCGCTCGTTTATTTCAGAAAGACAAGTGGGGCATACCCTAGAAACAGCGGCTCGTCCCGGAGCTGCTTTCCTTATGCCTGGATTGGATTGTCGTGTTTCCTCTAATACACCTGTAAAATAAGACCCTGTTTGATTCAGCTTTTATCGATGGATTCCGCTGACGCATAGCAGAATTTGAACCAAAAGGCAAATCGAGCAGAATCCGATTCCAGAAATCCGCTGCTAAAATCTGAACTAAAATCGGAAGCAGCCCAGGACGTGCTTTCCAAAATCTGATTCATTGCGGTAAAATCTGAAAAAACATGTCAATTTGGTTTGCCAAATGACCTACATCTTTTTCACATCAGATTTTTCATAACTATTTTTCCACAGCAATTTTTTCACAGCTGCTTTTAGAAATCCGAACCAAACAGGGCCTAAATATAGACCCCACCTCGTCGTTTCGTTTCTAGCCGAAACTTGCTACGCGGCCGGTAAGATACAAGCGTAAGTAAACACCTCCGTATTTACTTATAACCATTCTAAGCGCGCCCAAGGCTATCTTGGGTTAAACCTCTTGGAGAGAATTGAGGTGGATTTTAACTTGCGAGGATTTAAGTATTAAATGCAGGAATTTGTCCGCAAATTTTAAAGGATTTAAACAACCTGAGTTATTTCCATTTGTACCGAAACACATTCACTACATTTTTAACATATTTTATTAAACATAAGCATCCGAAAGTTAATCTAGTCTAAATCTTTGTTGTCATGCGAACATCAACAGAAAACAGTGGACGAGCTACACAACCACATCATGTACGAGATCAAAGAGTGGAAGGAGGCCGGATTAGGTGTTGGGGCGTTAGACCATGTTGTGAGATAGTAGGCTTTGTAGTAGGTGTGGATGTAGGTGGTTTTATTTCTTTTTGGGTGATGTTCGCATCACTCACAACTTCTTATAATTATTTCTGTCTTCTATAAAAATATGTTACGTTATTGGCGTACTTCCAAAAAGATAAATCTTTATCGTCGTCCGTTGTTCAAGTCTTTGTTGTTCCCGTATCGGTTGGCATGAGCCGCAAAGAGTGAAGATATGAGTTGCGAATAAGAAGAGTAAAACATGAGACATAGACGGACCCATATGAGACACAAGATGCCGCCTTCTTCCAAGCCATACTCTTCCTTGTCGGAGTTGCCGAAGTTAAAATAAGGCTCAAAATAAACTTGCCGAAGCAGAAAAGGATATACTCCTGAGTAATACGCAAATGCTGATTCAAATGCCTAAAATGCCGCGGCTGAGCTCCACCTTCCCCAAATAGAATCTCAAGAGTTGGGAAGCAATGAGCGCAGGTACCATGCCAAGGGGCCGCCAACGCCGGTGAATCCCCTCAAGTGTGCTCCATCACTATTCACCATCTCAAATTCCCAACTCACCGTCACCGGTACTGCACCTCTGCGCTGTGTGATCTATTAGTACTCCCTCTGTAAAAAAAAATACAAGAGCGTTTAGATCAGTATCTGCAATGCCCTGCTCCAAGTCATTTGTGTTTCTTTGGTTTCTCCAGGGTAAAATTCACCGTCTTGTGTTTCCCAGTCGGGCGAATCAGATCTTCGATTGGAACGCAGGATGTCACCGTCGAGATCTAGGAAGCGCCCTTCGGGGCCGCAGCCCACGACCGCGCTCACAAAGAAGCGGCCCTGCCCCGCGCCCGCGGTGCTGGCCCCGGATGACGTCGCCGGCGCGGCAGCACCCTCGTCGCCGTCCTCCTCCCCATGGGCGTCGCTTCCAGGGGATATGGTTCGACAGATAGCTTCCCGCGTGCTGGCCGGCGATTTTCTGGATTACGTCCGCCTCCGCGCCGTTTGCACCAGTTGGCGGTCCGGCACCGTGTGCCCGCGCGGCCGCGGCGTCATCGATCCACGCTTCCACCCGCGCCTCTGGATGATGCTGCCGGAGGGCAACGGCCTCTACCCCGGCCACCGAAAGCTTGGCGGCTACATCCGCTTCCTCAACCTTGACACTGGAGCCCTCGCCCGTGTCGAGCTCCCCCTGTTCAAGAACCACTGCGCTCTGGAATCGGTCGACGGCCTCCTGCTCCTCCAGAGAGACCAAGACACCGCCATCCGCCTCCTCCACCCTTTCACTCGCGACATTGTTGAGCTCCCACCACTCGCCACCCTCCTCACGCAGCTGGGCGACGATCTCCGCAGCGCACACACCGACCCCGAGCTGCGGAAATGGTACTACATCAGATACTGCGTGTGCGCTTCTGTTTCCTGCAGCGGTGGATCCGTCGTCGTCATGCTCGCGTTCCGTCGTCTGATGCGTGTAGCCTTTGCGACCTCCGACTCCCAAGACCAGCAATGGACCATGCCAAGCTGGGAAGTCCCATTTAACATTGCGCCCTTGGCATTCCAAGGGAAGCTATACTTTGTGCACCATCCTACAACTAATGGGTCGCTAGTTTTCCGGATCGACCCGCCCCTGCAGGTTGGCTCGCAGCCACTGCCGCCAAAGCTGATCGCCACATGTCCTGTGGATAAACTCTACAGGGGCTCCCATCTGGTAGAATGCAACTCGCAGATCCTGCTTGTTGGCCATGGCGACATTTCCTTAAAGCACATTGTGATTTACAAACTCGAGGACCTTATCTTGGAAAGGTTTATCCCGGTGACAAGCATTGGAGACCGTGCCCTCTTTCTCCAAGGGAAGTGCCTGAGTGTCTCGGCAAAAAACACATATTTGACCTGAGGCCGAAAAGAATTCACAATCTGAACTCCTTTTGAAAAAATTTCACCGAGCTGACCGTTTTGAGTGGCGCCCGACAGAAAGGCGCCACACTATACTGTGTAGCGCCTGGAGCTTAGGCGCTACACGCCGGTCCAGCGTGGCAGCATGGGCCTCACTCCTGGTTGTGCAGCCTTACCGAAAGGAGTTGCACATGTAGTCAGCGCTTAACCGAAAAGGAGTTGCACTACCTTATATTAAAACTGTTGTAACTTCTAATCCGTGCATCCGATGAAAGCGTGCCTTTTATGAAAGTTGTATATTTTTCCGTGTTCTACGCAATGGTGGCATCTTCATCTATGTTAGAATCAATTTGCTTGATGAAAACCCTGTTGCAAAAGTGCATCATAATATAACTGACAGAATCTGTTAAAATTTACAAACTTGGCATGATGATAGCCATTCACCTATAGCTCTTACGCGTTTTCAACCTACATGAGTTTTGCACTGCATAATGTGTACTTTCACGCCATGCCTATGCTTGCCATGTTAATCATCCTTAACATGTTCATTTCTTGGATCTAAGTGACTAACATGATATAAGTGAACTTCTGTTACAGAATGTTACATTTTGTAAGATCCATAGTAATTAATCCTGACATCATATGAACATGATCTAACCCGCCATGAAGCCACGTGACCCCTCTTGAAGCTACCAAATGCGGTAGCTTTGAAGAAGTGCAAGGCATCCATGAAGAAGAAGAACAAGGCGTGGACGGCTCCGGCTCTTGGCCGTCGAGGAAAAAAGCTTGCAGGGTGTCTGACGGATGCGGCTGACTACCAAGCGCCGACGAGCTCACTTGTTGAGCCGGTGACGGCCAGCGCCTAAGGTGTTTGAGGAAATGCCCCAAAAGTATAAATTTCGCCAACTTTTTGTTGTTGTTATTTTTGAATGCACACATATAGATAGCTTATTTGCTTCATTGTATATACTTTGTAGCTTCAACGATGAGGCATATATGTCAACTATGGGTGTTGGCTCCAACAACTCGCATTGGTCTCAACTCAATGACATGCATTTCGATGACCATGAGTTCGAGGTGGACGAGGATGGTGAGGGCATTGTCGACGCACCGAAAGGAAGAGGAGGCAACTACACCAACGAAGAAGACGTCTTACTATGCAATACTTGGTTGCAAGGGTCGAGGGGTCCATCCGTTGGAGGTGATGAAAGTAGAGATGCTTATTGGAACAGGATGAAGGAGCACTTTGATCTACACAACAAGAGTGGAATTGACCGCTCCGACCGATATCTTCGCTCCCGGTGGTCGACAATCAACAAAGATTGTCAGAAGTGGGCGGCCGCACAAAAGGCGGTTGACAAGTTGAACCCAAGTGGCAGAACTTTGCATTTTATCAGCAGGGTCGTGGCTTGGTGACATCCAGTGTCTTGGTGAAATTAATGTGTCAATCTGGCAGAACATTGCCTTAGGTACTTTAGTGTCTCAAAACATAGTGATGCAAATATTTAGTGGGTATGAAAATGACATAGACTTAAGGTAGACATAAAATTTTCCAACTTTCATAGTTAGATCATATTCATATGATGTCAGGATTAATTACTATGGATCTTACAAAATGTAACATTCTGTAACAGAAGTTCACTTCTATCATGTTAGTCACTTAGATCCAAGAAATGAACATGTTAAGGATGATTAACATGGGAAGCATAGGCATGGCATGAAAGTACACATTATGCAGTGCAAAACTCATGTAGGTTGAAAACGCGTAAGAGCTGGCTATCATCATGCCAAGTTTGTAAATTTTAACAGATTCTGTCAGTTATATTATGATGCACTTTTGCAACAGGGTTTTCATCAAGCAAATTGATCCTAACATAGATGAAGATGCCACCATTGCGTAGAACACGGAAAAATGTACAACTTTCATATAAGGCACGTTTCCATCGGATGCACAGATTAAAAGTTACAACATGTTTAATATAAGGTAGTGCAATTCCTTTCGGTTAAGACTACATCACAGAACTCCTTTCAGCTAGCGCTGCACAACCAGTGGGGCCGGGCTGCCACGCTGGATCGGCGTGTAGCGCTTAAGCTCCAAAGCGCTATGAAGATAGTGTGGCACCTTTCTGTCGGGCGCCACTCGAGACGGTCAGCTCGGTGAAATTTTTTTTAAAGGAGTTCAAATTGTAAATTCTTTTCGTCCTTAGGTCAAATATGTGTTTTGTGCCGAGTGTCTCCTCCACGGCGCTACCTACTGTCATGTCTGAAACTGTTGTCTATACCCATCCAATATACTATCATTATGCACAATACCACCTCAGGACTGGTGCTTGGTCTCAACCAATCGACACATGCGGTCTAGATGGCCTTAACCCGGGCCCTCGTAGCCTCATCCACCATGTCATTACTTGCTGCATTCGCAATGTCTGGTATGGCACTGGCACTCCTACTTTGTTTTTCCTCACCACTCCCTATTTATGTTGTCACAGCTGTTCCTAGATCATGTTAATTAGTGGGCTTAATACATTCTCCTTGTGACCCTTGTAGGAACAAAGGGCTATTATATTCGAAAAGGATAGAAAATAGGCTTCCAACGCTTCCTTGGAAGGTGAAGAGAAAGCTTCGTTATTGGGTAAATTTTACTCGCATACAATCCTTTCTTTTTGTACTAGCAACTCAAAGTGATTATAATATATTTATGATTACCACCTTTAGTTTTATTATCCTAACAAATAAGCAACCAACCATCGATCTAACTTGGACAGATGCCCAGTCCTCACAATAGTATGTGCTCTTGATCAACACCCAGCTCACAGAAACTCAGCCGTCAGAAATTTAGAATCCTCCTAATCCACAAGTAGTTTGATAAGGTGTTCTTGTGGTACCCGCAATCCCCTCATTTCTATTGAACTAACTTTGAGATTTGCCCACCTCTTTTTGTTGTTCTACACGACCAATCAGCCAAATAATTAGGGGGAACGATTGATTGTTCTTGCCCACCTCAACCTGGTATGCTTATATAGTTATCAACCAAATAATTAGGGGGAATCGATTGATTGTTCTTGCCCACCTCAACCTGGTATGCTTATATAGTGGATGCTTAGGCCCTTGACCTTTCTAATACACTTGGATTCCTGGTATCCCACAGCAACATGCGAAATGTTATTGTGGTCTTTGTAATTTATTATTTTGTCTTATTTTTGGCACACCTATTGATCACCGAATGCTCTCAGGATTTGTGCCAGGATAACTTGTCTAAGAACCATGGGGTTCGCTTGGTTTGAGCCCAATCAAACCCCACCAAAACATTGGCTAGCAAATATTCTTGTGTATGTTTTGATTGACCATGTTTTGGTCAATTGCCCAGAATAATGGACTGGAGTTGGCTGGTGGGAGCATGGACATGCTAAAATATTAGGAACCATCAAAGCAAGAACAAAAATAATTGGCCATGAACAAAAATTGGTATAGTTGGTTTTGATCATCACTATCGAAACACAACACTAACAAGGTAAAGATTATGCTGGGCAAAATAAATACGGTAAATGATTATCCAATAAGAAGCATGCTAAATGATTGTGCTGGAGGAAGGAAATAAGTCAAGTCATTATGCTAGAAAAATCATAGTGAAGGATTCAGCAGCTGACTGATATTTGTTATTTAGATGCTCCATACTTATTTCTGGTTTTAGATTTGATCATATTGGTGTAATTGGTTTCATCACTTATGTTACATCTCCTTTTGTACTTGTGCTCCTTTTGCTAGTCATAAAAGGCCCTTGTGACCAGAAGCTGGTGGATGCATGGATTTCCTTGGCGCCAAGAAGGGAGACTAGTTACACTCGTACCTCCTCGTCGTCTCCTTGTTGCTAGAACTTTTCTCATGACACCTATTGTGATGATACTGTAGCCCTGACAAATTTAAATATGCTTACCTTCTGCTTTTCAGCAATCATGTATTAGCTCGGATAGATGAAGCACGTGATGTTTCATTTTATTCCTGTCTTGTTTCCTTTTTTAAGATGTCGTGTCCTCTTTCCTACAAGCATTTAGGTAGTGTATATTGTTTTTGGTTCACTCGTGTAGTTCATTAGGGAAGTTCTTCTTTCACATTTGTTAGAATCATCTAACTTTAAGGGCTCCTTTAATTTATAGCAATTTTCTATATGATAGGATTTTTATTGTAAAAAAATCCCTAAGAGCTCTTTGGTTTGTAGGAACTATTCCTATGCAGGATTGGTTCCTATCCTTCACATATCAAAGGAAAGAAACACATTACCTCAGACCTAATGAAAAAGTTTCTATCTTATGAACCAAATAATATCTCTTTTTATCCTATGAACAAAGAAGCCTAAGGGCCTGTTCGATAGTCACCTGGCTCCCAACTCACTGAACTCCAGGGCTAGAACTGGCCCTAACGGTCGAACACTAGCAGTTATGAGCGAGGAGCTGTTAACTGGGGAGCAGAAGTTGATTTATATAGTGATATTACACATGTATGCCACTGCGAAGTGAATTCATGTACTACTGGTTTTGCTGCAACTAATCTCGACCCTTTTCATTAGAAGACATGTGGATTCGTGAATCTCAAAGCAACCCACCCGACACTGCTTTCCTCCCGCTACCCCTGCGTCGCCCACGTGCGACCGAAGGGGAAACCCTAGCCGTCGCCGACTAGGCTCCTCCCTCCCTCCTCCCCCCTCGCCATCGTCGGATCTCGCTGGCGGGCAAAGCCCTGCTGGCGTGGGCGGCGACGAGGCTTCCTCTCTTCCCCGCGCGGTGGTGAATGGCACGAGCGGCATCACCAGGGAAGGTTGCGGTACTGCAGGGGGCGTAGCGGCAAGCACGCAGGCGTAGACGGCCACAACGGAGGGTGATGGCGCTTGAAGCTACGTCTGTATTTTCCCAAAGAGGAAGGGATGATGCAGCACAGCGACAGTAGGTATTTTCCTCAGTAATGAGACCAAGGTTATCGAACCAGTTGGAGAATCAAGCAACACTACATAAACAACATCTGCACACAAATAACAAATACTCGCAACCCGACGTGTTAAAGGGGTTGTCAATCCCTTTCAGGTAACGGTGCCAGAGATCGGCAAACAGACGTGAGAGAGTTGTAATATTGATAGATCGAACGCCAAAGAAAATAAAGTGCAGCAAGGTATTTTTGCATTTTTGGTTTAATAGATCTGAAAATAAAAGCAAAGGAAAATAGATCGCAAAGGCAAATAATATGAGAAAGAGACCCGAGGCCGTAGGTTTCACTAGTGGCTTCTCTCGAGAAAAATAGCAAACGGTGAGTGAACAAATTACTATTGGGCAATTGATAGAACTTCAAATAATCATGACGATATCCAGGCAATGATCATTATATAGGCACCACGTCCAAGATTAGTAGACCGACTCCTGTCTGCATCTACTACTATTACTCCACACATCGACCTCTATCCAACATGCATCTAGTGTATTAAGTTCATGGAGAAATGGAGTAATGCAATAAGAACGATGACATGATGTAGACAAGATCTATTTATGTAGAAAAAGACCCCATCGTTTTATCCTTAGTAGCAACGATACATACGTGTCGGTTCCCTTTCTGTCACTGGGATCAAGCACCATAAGATCGAACCCACTACAAAGCACATCTTCCCATTGCAAGATAAATAGATCAAGTTGGCCAAACAAAACCCAAATATCGGAGAAGAAATACGAGGCTATAAGCAATCATGCATATAAGAGATTAAAGAAACTCAAATAACTTTCATGGATAAAAAGATATAACTGATCATAAACTCAAAGTTCATCAGATCCCAACAAACACGCCGCAAAAAGAGTTACATCATATGGGTCTCCAAGAGACCATTGTATTGAGAATCAAACGAGAGAGAGGAAACCATCTAGCTACTAACTACGGACTCGAAGGTCTACAAAGAACTACTCACGCATCATCTGAGAGGCACCAATGGAAGTGGTGAACCCCTCCGTGATGGTGTCTAGATTGGATCTGGTGGTTTCGGACTCTGCGGCGGCTGGAATTGATTTTCGTCGACTCCCCTAGGGTTTCTGGAATATTGGGGTATTTATAGAGCAAAGAGTCAGTTCAGGGGGCACCCGAGGTGCGCACAACCCACCAGGGTGCGTCTGGGCCTCCTGGCGCGCCCTGGTGGGTTGTGCTCCCCTCAGAGCACGCCCCAGGCGCTTCTTCGGCCCACTGGATGTCCTCTGGTCCAAAAAAATCTCCAAAAAGTTTCGTTGCGTTTGGACTCCGTTTGGTATTGATTTCCTGCGATACATGCAGAAAACAACAACTGGCACTTGGCACTATGTCAATAGGTTAGTACCAAAATATGATATAAAATGACTATAAAATGATTATGAAACATCCAAGAATGATAGTATAACAACATGAAACAATAAAAAATTATAGATACGTTGGAGACGTATCAGAGGGCGTGGCGGTGCTGGATCGGGTCGGACATGGACCCCGGTTGCCTGCGTTGGGTGGCATAGGGAGGGAGCGGCGACCTGGCTAGGGCGCTGCGCGAGGCATGGGTTAGGGAGGCGCTCCCTAGAGATCTCCGATGAAGACCTGTGGTGAGCCCCGAGCCCGGCGTGGAGGCGGTGGGGGTGGGGCTGCAGCTAGTCTGGTGGTGCCGTCCTGCGGGCTTCCTGGTGGGGCGTGCTTCGACGGGCGGCTCCCGTTTTGGTGCCCTGGTCTCGAGGAGGTGAGGTGTCTAGTGCTGGTGACTGTCATGGCAAGCGGGGCGGGCTGAGGGTGTAGAGCTTGGGATGCGGTCCGCCACCTCTACGGTGGTTTGTGGGGGCAGCGACGCAGGGGTGGGAGCTTGTGGTGGTTGCACACGTGGTCGGTGTGGGCGCAACATGGCGGTTGATGTCCGACGACGGTGTGGTGGAAACCTCGCTTCTCCTTGGTGCAGGCCGGCGGCGCGTGGTTTCGCTCGTCGAGATAGCTTTGACCTACGGTTTGTGCTCGGGCGGACCAGACCTGGGCCCGAGGCAGATCGGAGCTGGTGCTCCGGGTAGGTGAGGTTGGGCTTAGTCCAAGTGGTGCTCGGTGGTGGTGGTCGTGTTAGCGTTGCGTCATTGCGAAGATCGACGAGAGTGACCATGGACATGGCATTGTGTGAGCTCGCCTGGCCAAGCTCTCCAGTTGGCTCGTCGGCGGCCGTCGGCAGTCTCGGAGTCGTGTCCTCCCAGTCCATCGGGTATTGGACGCAGGTGTGTGTGCCTCCTACGGTGGAGGCATCTACCCAGACTCAAGGACTGGTGTCGGGCTAAGAGTAGATGGAGCGTCGTCGCTCTTCCTACCATGGTTGAGTGTGTTGTGATGTGGGCGGCGCATGGTATCTCGTGACAGGGACGCCGATGCGGCGACATCGGAGGGCGGCCCGCATGGTTGCTCTTCGACGGGCATCATTGAGGTGGTGTTGTGATGACCCACAAGTATAGGGGATCTATCATAGTCCTTTCGATAAGTAAGAGTGTCGAACCCAACGAGGAGCAGAAGGAAATGATAAGCAGTTTTCAGTAAGGTATTCTCTGCAAGCACTGAAATTATCGAATGTATAGTCTTGTGATAAGGTAATTTGTAACGGGTAACAAGTAACAAGTGTAAATAAAGTGCAGCAAGATGGCCCAATCCTTTTTGTAGCAAAGGACAAGCCTGGACAATTTCTTATACGAAAGAAATCGCTCCCGAGGACACATGGGAATTATCGTCAAGCTAGTTTTCGTCATGTTCATATGATTCGCGTTTGGTACTTTGATAATTTGATATGTGGGTGGACCGGTGCTTGGGTGCTGTCCTTACTTGGACAAGCATCCCACTTATGATTAACCCCATTTGCAAGCATCCGCAACTACAAAAGAAGTATTAAGGTAAACCTAACCATAGCATGAAACATATGGATCCAAATCAGCCCCTTATGAAGCAACACATAAACTAGGGTTTAAGCTTACATCACTCTAGCAACCCATCATCTACTTATTACTTCCCAATGCCTTCCTCTAGGCCCAAACAATGGTGAAGTGTCATGTAGTCGACGTTCACATAACACCACTAGAGGAAAGACAACATACATCTCATCAAAATATCGAGCGAATACCAAATTCACATGACTACTTATAGCAAGACTTCACCCATGTCCTCGTGAACAAACGTAACTACTCACAAAGCATATTCATGTTCATAATCAGAGGGGTATTAATATGCATATAGGATCCGAACATATGATCTTCCACCAAATAAACCAACTAGTAACTACAAGGAGTAATCAACACTACTAGCAACCCACAGGTACCAATCTGAGGCTTTGGGACAAAGATTGGATACAAGAGATGAACTAGGGTTTGAGAGGAGATGGTGCTGGTGAAGATGTTGATGGAGATTGACCCCCTCCCGATGAGAGGATTGTTGGTGATGACGATGGCGATGATTTCCCCCTCCCAGAGGGAAGTTTCCCCGGCAGAACAGCTCTGCCAGAGCCCTAGATTGGTTCCGCCAAGGTTCCGCCTCGTGGCGGCAGAGTTTCGTCCCGCAAGCTTGCTCATGATTTTTTTCTCGGACGAAAAACTTCATATAGTAGAAGATGGGCACCGGAGGGCCACCATGGGGCCCACGAGGCAGGGGGCGTGCCCAGGGGGGTAGGGCGCGCCCCCCACCCTCGTGGCCAGGGTGTGGGCCCCCTCTGGTATTTTCTTCGCTCAGTATTTTTTATTATTTCCAAAAATAACTTCCTTGGAGTTTCAAGACTTTTGGAGTTGTGCAAAATAGGTCTCTAATATTTGCTCCTTTTCCAGCCCAGAATTCCAGCTGCCGGCATTCTCCCTCTTCATGTAAACCTTGTAAAATAAGAGAGAATGGGCATAAATATTGTGACATAATGTGTAATAACAGCCCATAATGCAATAAATATCAATATAAAAGCATAATGCAAAATGGACGTATCAACTCCCCCAAGCTTAGACCCCGCTTGTCCTCAAGCGGAAGCCGATAATGATAAATATGTCCACATGTTTAGAGGTAGAGGTGTCGATAAAATAAAATACGGACATGAGGGCATCATGATCATTCTCATAACAGCAATATTGCCATATTATTTCTTATGCTAAAGTAACAATCTATCCACAATGTAAAGTATGAATCAGAAACTTCATTGAGAACTAACAAACTATAATCTCAGTCATTGAGGCAATTGCAATTTATCATAACATCAGAAAGAGTCAATAAGAGCTTTTACCGAAAAAGGCTTTCGCCCCGCTTTATATATAAAGCAAACCGCCAAGAGCACACATACACAGACTAGTTCAGAACACACACACCCAAGTCACATAACGAGAAGTACAAAGGTTCTGATGAGGGCACAGCTCAACAAGCCCAAAAGAAACAAAAAAGGACGCGACCGAGGCAAGGCGTCTAATCTGGCTCCGGGGGAGGCGGAGGGGGTGGCGGCAACAGATGGACGGCCATCGAGCAAAGGTCGGCGATGAAGGCGGTGATGGCGTCGCGGTCCTGAGGGCGGCTAAGCGGCCGCCAAAGCTGCAAGTAACCAGATAGTTTGAAGAGAGCGCCAGTAGCCCGTCGAAGAGGAATATGCTGAATCACAAGCTTAGTGCGAATCATCCAAAGAGTCCACGCGAGCACCCCAATCTCGAGCCTCCTAATGTGGCGAGAGGGAAGAGGGGAGTTCTGGAGTTCGGCGAAGAGGTCGGGGAAGTTGGTGTGACACCAATCGCCTCCCACAGCCTCCCTAAAGCAGCTCCACATGAATTGGGCTGAGACACATGAGAAGAAGATGTGATTCGAATCTTGGGGGGGTGCCACACAGAGGGCAGAGGCCGGACCAAGGGCCATTGCGTTTGCGAACCTCCACCCCAGACGGAATCCTATCGCGGATCCATTGCCACATGAATATCCGAATTTTCAATGGCAAGCGGATGGACCAAACCGCAGGTAAGGGGAGCAGAGGAGGCGGCAATGGCCGTGTAAAGGGACTTGGTGGAGAATTGGCCCGAAGGCTCAAGACGCCACCGAACCTCGTCCGAGCCCGCATCCACCACCGGCTCGTGGAGAGCGACGCAATCAAGCAGCTCACGCCACGCGGCGGCTTCCGGAAGCCCAAATGGCCTCCGGAAGGCGAGGCGCCCTAAGTCAATAAGGGCCCTCTCAACTGAGATTAAGGGGGCGATGGCAATGGAGAAGAGGTCGGGGAAGCGGGCCGCAAAGGGGGAGTCTCCCGCCCAACAGTCGAACCAGAACAGCGGCGCTGTACCCGATCCAACCGAGATGGAGGTTCCAATGCGTAGGACGGGTAGCAGTTGGACGACCGATTGCAAAACTGGGAGCTGCCGGACCTTTTCAACAAGTCCACATACTCAACTATCATTTAGTCTTTCACAATTGCTAACACTCACGCAATACTTGTGGTTATGGAGTTTTAATCGGACACAGAGTAAGATAGGGGCTTATAGTTTCGCCTCCCAACTTTTTACCTCAAGGGTAATGTCAACAACAATAGTTCATGCTAACTTACATCCAATTGGATATATATATATATATATATATCAGGATCTTTCCAACACAAGGTGCTTGCCAAAGGATAAAATGTAAAAAGGAAAGGTGAAGATCACCATGACTCTTGCATAAGAGTGAGAGATAAAAGTAAAAGATAGGCCCTTCGTAGAGGGAAGCAGAGGTTGTCATGCGCTTTCATGGTTGGATGCACGAGATCTTAATGCAAAAGAACGTCACTTTATATTGCCACTTGTGATATGGACCTTTATTATGCAGTCCGTCACTTTTATTTCGTCCACATCACAAGATCATATAGAGCTTATTTTCTCCACACTAATAAATCATACATGTTTAGAGAGCAATTTTTATTGCTTGCACCGATGACAACTTACTTGAAGGATCTTACTCAATCCATAGGTAGATATGGTGTACTCTCATGGCAAAACTGGGTTTAAGGGTATTTGGAAGCACAAGTAGTATCTCTACTTGGTGCAAAGAATTGGCTAGCATGAGGGAGAAAGGCAAGCTCAACAAGTTGGATGATCCATGACAATATACTTTATTTTAGATGTAAGAAAACATAACCCATTACGTTGTCTTCCTTGTCCAGCATCAACTCTTTAGCATGTCATATTTTAATGAGTGCTCACAATCATAAAAGATGTCCAAGATAGTATATTTATATGTGAAGCCTCTCTTTCTTTATTACTTCCTATTAATTGCAACGATGACCAAAACTGTGTTTGTCAACTCTCAACAATTTTTAATCATCATTCTCTTTATATGTGAAGTCATTACTCTCCATAAGATCAATATGATCTCTTTGTTTCTTTTTATTCTTTCTTTTTCTTTTATTCCCTCAAGATCATAGCAAGATAATCAAGCCCTTGACTTAACATTAATCTTTATTATATAGCTCACGGACTCGATTACATAAAGGGATCATAAAGCAAAACTCAAAACTAGATCATACCAAAAACTTTATTCTACTAGATCAAGATATTACTAAAGGGATCGAACTAAGAAAAACGGTAAAGATAGGAGTGTGATGGTGATAGGATACTGGGGCACCTCCCCCAAGCTTGGCAGTTGCCAAGGGGAGTGCCCATACCCATGTGATTATATCTCTTTCTTCGGAGGTGAGGAGGATGGTGGTGATGATGATAATTGTGCCTTCAGCTTTTTCATATTGTAATTGAGAAGGGCAATTTCCTCCTGTAAATCATCGATCTCCGATTACAGCCTCAAAATTTTGTCACATAAATCTCCTTTGCTTTTCTGCCGAAAACGAGAAGGAATAGATCGGTTGTTAGATAGTTTAGCTCTCTTAGGGAGACTAGATTTCTTGAAATTCACGTGCATATCCCCAGGTTGAGGTAGAGGGACATCCTCCTCCGAACTTGAATCATTGATCCTCATCAAATGAGCATCCTCCTCCTCATCCGTAGTTCGACCACAAGGGGATAGATCCCCATAGGTCTTTGGGTCAGCAATGAGGTGTGAAACATAGCTCTCTCCGTCGGAATCCTGAGATGACATCTTGCTCTAATCTGCGGCAGAAACGGCACGAAACAAAGATAGAGGATATTTGCGTGATACAGTGGTCAAAACCTTCGGAAGATTATATAATGAATTTTTACCGACCAAAAGAAGTGTCGTGCAAGAAAACGGAGTCTGGAGAGCACACGAGGTGCCATAAGGCAGGGGGCGCACCCAGGGGGGGTAGGGCTCGCCTCCCACCCTCGTGCAAGCCTCGTGTCCTTCCCGGACTGCTTCTTATTTTCCTATGTTCTTAAATATTCCAAAACCCATAATCACCTACATTAAACTCACGCTTTTGTATCCTTTTATCATGCCATCTTTTAACTTTTTCTTTAAACAGTTTGGCATTTTCATAGGCTTGGGCTCTCCATTTATCAAGTGAGCTAATGTCAAATAACCTCTTCTCACCGGCAAGTTTGAAATCATAATTGAGCTCTTTAATAGCCCAATATGCCTTATGTTCTAGTTTGAGAGGTAAGTGACATGCTTTCCCATAAATCGTTTTATACGGAGATATACCCATATGATTTTTATATGTAGTTCTATAGGCCCATAATGCATCATCAAGTTTCTTGGACCAATTCTTTCTAGATCTATTAACAGTCTTTTGCAAAATTAATTTGAGCTCTCTATTACTCAATTTACTTGACCACTAGACTGTGGGTGATAAGGAGATGCAATTCTATGATTAACATCATACTTAGCAAGCATTTTACGAAAGGCACCATGAATAAAATGTGAACCACCATCAGTCATTAAATATCTAGGGACTCCAAACCTTGGAAAAATAACTTCTTTAAGCATCTTAATAGAAGTGTTATGATCAGCACTACTAGTTGGAATAGCTTCTACCCACTTAGTAACGTAATCAACATCAACTAAAATATGTGTATACCCATTAGAGGAAGGAAACGGTCCCATATAATCAAAGCTGCAAACATCAAATGGTTCAATAACAAGTGAATAATTCATATGCATTTCTTAAGGTCTACTAATATTACCAATTATTTCACATTGATCACAAGATAATACAAACTCCTTCTTTATAAAGATGTGGGTCATCCCAAAAGTAATGTCTTAAATCATAGAAAAACTTTTTCTTTTGCTGGTATGTGAAACTAGGTGGTACAAATTTAGCAACAATGTAATTAGCATAATCAGCATACCATGGAGCAATACGAGAAGCATTTATGACAGCTAATTGTACATCAGGAAAGCTATCATCAATAGGTAGTGGGTCATCAAGGACATTCTCTAACCTAGACAAGTTGTCTGCAACGGGGTTCTCAGCTCCCTTTCTATCAATAATATGCAAATCAAATTCTTGTAGCAAGAGAACCCATCTAATAAGTCTAGGTTTAGCATATTTATTTTCCATAAGGTATTTAATAGCAGCATGATCAGTGTGAATAGTTACTTTAGAATCAACAATATAAGGTCTGAACTTATCACAGGCAAAAACAACTGCTAAAAATTCTTTTTCAGTAGTAGCATAATTTCTCTGGGCATTGTCTAGAGTTTTACTAGCATATTGAATGAACTTTAATTTCTTATCAACTCTTTGCCCTAGAACAACACCTACAACATAATCACTAGCATCACACATAATTTCAAAGGGTAAATTCCAATCAGGAGGTTGAACAATAGGTGCAGAAATTAATGCTTTCTTAAGTATTTCAAATGCTTCTACACAATCATCATCAAAAACAAAATGTATATCTTTTTGTAATAGATTAGTCAGAGGCCGAGAAATTTTTGAGAAGTCCTTAATGAACCTCCTATAAGAATCGGCATGAGCAAGGAAACTTCTTATACCTTTGATGTCCTTGGGACACGACATCTTTTCAATAGCATCAACCTTAGCCTTATCAACTTCAATACCTCTTTCAGAAATTTTATGTCCCAAGACAATGCCTTCGTTAACCATAAAGTGGCATTTCTCCCAATTCAAGACAAGTTTAGTATCTTCACATCTCTGCAAAACTCGATCAAGGTTGCTCAAGCAATCATCAAAAGAGGATCCATAAACGGAGAAATCATAAATGAAAACCTCACAAATCTTTTCACAAAAGTCAGAGAATATAGCCATCATGCATCTTTGAAAGGTAGTAGGTGCATTACATAAACCAAAAGGCATACGTCTATAAGAAAAAGTACCGAAAGGGCAAGTAAAAGTGGTCTTTGCTTGATCATCAGCCGACACATGTATTTGAGAGAAGCCAAAGTAACCATCTAGAAAGCAAAAATGTGTATGTTTGGATAGACTTTCTAGCATTTGATCAATGAAAGGCAAAGGATAATAATCTTTTTTAGTAGCTTTATTTAATTTACGGAAATCAATTACCATCCTATAACCTGTAATAATTCTTTGCGGGATCAACTCATCTTTATCATTAGGAACGACAGTAATGCCTCCCTTCTTAGGGACACAATGGACAGGACTTACCACTAACTATCAGCAACGAGATAAATTATACCTGCCTCAAGGAGCTTTAATATTTCCTTTCTTACCACTTCTTTCATCTTAGGATTCAGCCATCGTTGGTGATCAATAACTGGTTTGGCGTCTTTCTCCAAATTTATTTTGTGTTGACATAGAGTGGGACTAATGCCCTTAAGATCATCCAGGGTATATCCAATAGCAACACGGTGCTTCTTCAGAGTTTTCAATAATTCTTCTTCCTCCTTCTCTGAAAGGTTAGCACTAATAATAACAGGATATATCTTCTTTTCATCGAGATAAGCATATTTAAGAGTATCAGGTAGCGGTTTAAGCTCAAACACGGGATCACCCTTGGGTGGAGGAGGATCCCCTAGGATTTCAATAGGTAAGTTGTGTTTCAGAATAGGTCCCTGTTTAAACAATACTTCATCTATTTCCCTTCTTTCATTCATAAACATATCATTTTCATGGTCTAGCAAATATTATTCTAAAGGATCACTAGGGGGCACGACAATAGAAGCAAGACCAATAATTTCATCTTTACTAGGCAATTCCTCATCAAGGGGTTGTCTATGAAATTTAGAGAAATTAAACTCATGAGACATATCATCCAAACCAATAGTAACAACATCCTTTTCGCAGTCTATCCTAGCATTAACAGTGTTCAATAAGGGTCTACCATATATAATGGGACAAAAGCTATCTTGTGGGGAACCAAGAACAAGAAAATCAGCAGGATATTTAACTTTCCCACACAAGACTTCAACATCTCTAACGATCCCAATCGGTGAAATAGTATCTCTATTGTCAAGCTTAATGGTAACATCGATATCTCCTAACTCAGCGGGTGCAATATCATGCATAATTTCTTGATATAAAGAAATAGGTATTTCACTAGCACTAGCACCCATATCACATAAGCCATGATAACAATGATCTCCTATTTTAACAAAAATAACAGGCATGCCTACCACAGGTCTATGTTTATCTTTAGCACCAGGTTTAGCAATTCTAGCAGTCTCATCACAAAAGTAAATAACATGCACATCAATATTATCAGCCAATAGATCTTTAACAATAGCAATATTAGGTTCAACTTTAAATTGCTCAGGAGGTGTATGAGTTCTAATATTGCTTTTACGAACCACAGTTGAAGCTTTAGCATGATCCTTTATCCTAACAGGGAAAGGTGGTTTCTCAACATAAGCAGTAGGAACAATAGGATCATTATAAGTGATAGTCTTTTCTTCAACTTTAATAGGTTCAACTACTTTTACTTCTATGGGAGGATGATATTTAAACCACTTCTCCTTAGGGAGATCAACATGAGTAGTTGATACGTCTCCGTCGTATCTACTTTTCAAACACTTTTGCCATTGTTTTCGACTCTAACTTGCATGATTTGAATGGAACTTACCGGATTGATTTGTTTTTGCAGACTTTCCATGGTGTTATTTATGTGCAGAAACAGAAGTTCTCGGAATGACCTGAAACTCCAGGGAACATATTTTTGGAAAATATTAAAATAACTGGAAGAAGAATCCACGTCAGGGGGCCCACACCTTGTCCACGAGGGTGGGGGCGTGCCTGCCCCCTGGGCGCGCCCCCTGCCTCGTGGGCCCCTTGACGCTCCACCGACCTCAACTCCAACTCCATATATTCACTTTCGGGGAGAAAAAACTGAGAGAAGGATTCATAGTGTTTTACGATACAGAGCCGCCGCCAAGCCCTAAAACCTCTTGGGAGGGCTGATCGGGAGTCCGTTCAGGGCTCCGGAGAGGGATATTCATCGCCGTCGTCATCATCAACCATCCTCCATCACCAATTTCAGGATGCTCACCGCCGTGCGTGAGTAATTCCATCGTAGGCTTGCTGGACGGTGATGGGTTGGATGAGATCTATCATGTAATCAAGTTAGTTTTGTTAGGGTTTGATCCCTAGTATCCACTATGTTCTTAGATTGATGTTGCTATGACTTTGTTATGCTTAATGCTTGTCACTAGGGCCTGAGTGCCATGATTTCAGATCTGAACCTATTATGTTTTCATGAATATATGTGAGTTCTTGATCCTATCTTGCAAGTATATAGTCACCTACTATGTGTTATGATCCGGCAACCTCAAGTGACAATAATCGTGACCACTCCGGTGATGACCGTAGTTTGAGGAGTTCATGTATTCACTATGTGTTAATGCTTTGTTCGGTACTCTATTAAAAGGAGGCCTTAATATCCCTTAGTTTTCGTTAGGACCCGCTGCCACGGGAGGGTAGGACAAAAGATGTCATGCAAGTTCTTTTCCATAAGCACGTATGACTATATTCTGAATACATGCCTACATTACATTGATGAATTGGAGCTAGTTCTGTGTCACCCTATGTTATGACGGTTACATGATGAACCGCATCCGGCATAATTCTCCATCACCAATCCAATGCCTACGAGCTTTTCACACATTGTTCTTCGCTTATTTACTTTTTCGTTGCTACTGTTACAATCACTACAAAACCCAAAATTATTACTTTTGCTACCGTTACTGTTACTTCCATATTACTTTGCTACTAAATACTTTGCTGCAGATATTAAGTTATCCAGGTGTGGTTGAATTGACAACTCAGCTGCTAATACTTGAGAATATTCTTTGGCTCCCCTTGTGTCGAATCAATAAATTTGGGTTGAATACTCTACCCTCGAAAACTGTTGCGATCCCCTATACTTGTGGGTTATCAAGACTATTTTAAAGCGCCGTTCTTGGGAGCATAGCTCTATTCTTTGAGTCACTTGGGATTTATATCTGCTGGTCACTATGAAGAACTTGAAAGGCGAGAAAACAAAAATCTATCCCTCAACTATGAGGGGAGGTAAGGAACTGCCATCTAGCTCTGCACTTGATTCACCTTTTGTTTTGAGTAAGCTTGCGACACCTAAACCTGCTTACGCTATTCGATTACGATATGTCGCATGTTATTGATGATGCCACTTCGCTATGCATGATACTTATGATGAAACTACTTCTATGCTTGATCTTCTTTGTGCCACTTGGTGAATTTCTTGATGGACAACTTGCTAGGGTTAGAGAGAATGAAATTGAAACTGATAACATTGATGAAAGTGATGATAAAGACTCTCCCCCTAATGAATATGAATCGCCTGTTGTTCCTGAGGGTTATGTTTTTGAAAAAGAAGCTTCTATAGCTATTTTAGCTTGCAAAGATAGATATGAGCTTAAGAGGTTATTAGCTAAATGGAAGCAGCAATCTCTTAATGCTAGAATGAAACCTGACCCTGCTTTTTCTACTTCACCTATATGTGTTACTGATAAGGATTATGAATTCTCTGTTGATCCTGATATAATTACTTTGGTTGAATCTGATCCTTTTCATGGCTATGAATCAAACTGTTGTGGCACATCTTACTAAATTAAATGATATAGCCACCCTATTTACTAATGATGAGAGATCTCGCTACTTTTATATCCTTAAAATATTTCCGTTCTCATTAAAGGGTGATGCTAAGATATGGTTTAATTCTCTTGATCCTGGTTGTGTGCGTAGCCCCCAACATATGATTTATTACTTCTCTGCTAAATATTTCCCTGCTCATAAGAAATAAGCTGCTTTAAGGGAAATATATAATTTTGTGCAAATTGAAAAATAGAGTCTCCCACAAGCTTGGGGGAGGCTTCTCTAGTTACTTAATGCTTTGCCTGATCATCCTCTTAAGAAAAATGAAATACTTGATATCTTTTATAATGGACTAACCGATGCTTCCAGAGATTACCTGGATAGTTGTGCTGGTTCTGTTTTCAGGAAAAGAACACCGGAGGAAGCTGAAATTCTATTGAATAATATGTTGACAAATGAAAATAATTGGACACTTCCTGAGCCAGCTCCTGAGCCAATTCCTGAGCCTATTCCTAAACCAACTCTGAAGAAGAGAGGTGTTCTATTTCTCGGTCGTGAAGAGATGCAAGAGGCAAAGAAATCTATGAAAGAAAAGGGTATTAAAGCTGAAGATGTTAAGAATTTACCTCCTATTGAAGAAATACATGGTCTTAATTTACCGCCTGTTGAAGAAACTTGTGATCTTAATCCATCACCTATTAAAGAAGCTTTCTCTCTACAGATACGATAAAGCTGAAATCCCTCCTACTAAGTTTGCTAGCCAATGTTTGGATGAATTTGATAACTTTATGGTTAAGCAAGAAGATTTCAATGCTTATTTTGGTAGACAGTTAAAACAAAATGCTTATATGATTGAACACTTGAGTAATTACATGGCTAATGTTAAAGGTGAACTTAAACTCATTAGTAGACATGCTTCAGTGGTCACCACTCAAGTAGAACAAGTACTTCAAGCTCAAAATGATTTGCTCAATGAATTAAATAGTAAGAATAATGACTATGCTGTTAGAGTGGCTACTAGAACTGGTAAAATGACTCAGGAACCTTTGTATCCTGAAGGCCACCCTAAGAGAATTGAACAAGATTCTCAGAGAAATAATATTGATGCACCTAGTCCTTCTAAAAAGAAGAAAAAGAAAAATGATAGGACTTTGCATGCTTCTAGTGAACCTATTGCCGAAACACCTAAGAATCCAAATGATATTTCTATTTCTGATGCTGAAACACAATCTGGTAATGAACATGAACCAAGTGAAAATGTCAATGAAGATCTTCATGATGATGCTCAACCTAGTAATGATAGTGATGTAGAAATTGAACCTGTTGTTGATCTTGATAACCCACAATCAAAGAATCAACGTTATGATAAGAGAGACTTTGTTGCTAGGAAACATGGTAAAGAAAGAGAACCTTGGGTTCAGAAACCCATGCCTTTTCCTCCCAAACCATCCAAGAAAAAGGATGATGAGGATTTTGAGTGCTTTGCTGAAATGATTAGACCTATCTTTTTGCGTATGTGTTTGACTGATATGTTCAAAATGAATCCTTATGCTAAGTATATGAAAGAAATTGTCAATAATAAAAGAAAGATACCGGAAGCTGAAAGTTCCACCATGCTTGCTAATTATACTTTTAAGGGTGGAATACCTAAGAAACTAGGAGATCGAGGAGTACCAACTATACCATGCTCCATTAAAAGAAACTATGTTAAAACTGCTTTATGTGATCTTGGAGCCGGTGTTAGTGTTATGCCTCTCTCTTTATATCGTAGACTTGACTTGAATAAGTTGACACCTACTGAAATATCTTTGCAAATGGCTGATAAATCAACTGCTATACCTATCGGTATTTGTGAGGATGTGCCTGTTGTGGTTGCAAACGTTACTATTTTAACGGACTTTTTTATTCTTGATATTCCCGAGGACGATAGTATGTCTATTATTCTTGGAAGACCTTTTTTGAATACTGCAGGGGCTGTTATTGATTGCAACAAAGGCAATGTCACTTTTCATGTTAATGGTAATGAGCATACGGTACACTTCCCGAGGAAACAACCTCAAGTTCATAGTATAAATTCTATTGGAAAAGTTCCATCAATTATTTTTGGAGGTTTTGAATTTCCTCTTCCTACTGTCAAAAAGAAATATGATATTCTTATTATTGGGGCTGTGCATATCCCTGTTGAGGTAACATAGTGTTATTCAAAATTTCTCCGGTTTCATATTATTCGGAATGAGTTTGTTAACAAGACTTGATCAACCTTGTTAGTGGATTCCTTTTGATGAGCATGAGATGGATGAAATTAGAAAGCACAACCTTCTGTAACCCCCTTTTACTTTCTGTTATTTAGTTGAAATAAAGTAAAAATAGTATTTTTCTGTCTGTTTTCTGAATTATCCGTGCAATATAAAAATACCCCGAAAATAAAAGTTCTCCAAATGCCTGAAAATGAAATATGATTTTCTCTGGAATATTTGAGAATATCTGGCACTGAGAACACAGCAGGGGAAGCAAGCACATGGCCACGAGGGTCCAGGGCGCGCCCACCCCTACAGGGCGTGCCCCTGCCTCGTGGGCCCATGGTGGCTCCCCTCCACTTATTCCTGCACCCACACACTTCTTCTTCTTCCTAAAAAAAATCACCATCCAGCTCAAGCACGAGTTCTAGCTCATTTTGCTGCGATTTTTTATCTCCTTGCTCAAAGCACCTCTCACAAAACTGCTTGGGGAGATTGTTCCTTGGTATGTGACTCCTCCATTGGTCCAATTAGTTTTTGTTCTAGTGCTTTATTCATTGCAAATTTGCGCTTTATAGGTGACCATGTTCTCGAGCTTGCATGTCAAATTTATATGGTTCCAAGTAGTTCTAATGCATGATATAGGCTCTAGGCACTTGTAGGAGTAGTTGCTATCAATTTTGTTGAGCTTGGTTCACTTTTATTTGAAGTTACTAAAAATTTCAGAATTTTTTCAGAGGAAGAAATATGCTTAGGAAAATGTTCCATGGTGGTCCTTCAAGGAAGCAAGGACCCAGGCTTGCAATGCGCGATGCCGATGATGAGCCACCAAGGGGCCAGCGCCGGTCTTGCCTTGTGAATGGCCTTGAAAACTTTATGGATCGGCGGGAATCAAGGAAGAATTTAACGCATATTTGCGTAACGCTGATCTTGTGAGCTTCAAGAAGAAAAGTGCCGCCAGTACCACTATCTCACTAGTTCCTTTGTGAGGAGGTTTGAATTTTCATCTTCACGTAATTCTCCAACTGTCTGCTTTGATCTTTATGAAAAATCTTATACGATGGACTTAGAGGATTTTACCAACGCTTGCAAACTTCCACAATGGGGTAGTACTAGTGAACCCATAAATCTGAATTTAGAGATTTTCTTGCTAGTATAACTGTGGGGGAATCTAGAGATATAGCACAACCTACCATAGGGAGCATTCGTTTTCCTGCTATACATTATTTTGCTCTCTTCATAGGTAGGTGCATAAATGGTAAAGATGAAGCATGTCATATGTGTGTCCCTGACCTCAGTATTCTTAGGAGTGCTGTGTTAGGAGACAAATCTTATAATTTGGGAGCCATTGTTGCACGTAGGTTGCATCATAATAGATTTAATGCAGATTTCTTTGGTGGAATTTATGCAACCCGCTTAGCTAATTTTCTTGGTGTGGACATACGTGAGGATGATATTGAGTTGCCTCCTATTTATTTAGACTTTAATGCTATGGTTCACCATCAGTTTGTCGAGAGGAATGAATCACCTCTCCAGTATCGCTTAATCTTTGACAGACGTCGTGCTGTCCGTATTACTCTCCCTGCTCCTGCCTTCTTTGATTATCAGGCAAAAGGAAGACATTTCATTACCAGAGAGGAGGCAGATGAGTACGAGAGGAGGGCGGAGGCAGCTCGCCGCCACGCTGCAGCTCAGGAGGCAATAACTGTCGCAGCGCAGTACGACCCCGGCTACAACTATGGATATCCGCCAGGCCATCCGTGGCAATAAACCAACTTAGGCCAAAAGCCTAAGCTTGGTGAAGTACGTATCTCTCACCGACATTACATTTATGTTCACACACTCATTGCTAGATGTCGGTGCTCATACTCTTTCACTGTAATATCCATGCTAGTTTATTTTCCATTTTCTTGTTTTCTTCTTGTGTGTTTAATAAACCTTAAGAAAAACAAAAAAAATTAGTGTAGCTTTTAGTTAGTTTACTTTTCTCGCAGTAGTAGTAATAATTAAAAAGAAAACCCAAAAATATTTCCCGTTCTTCTTTTGCTTGTTGGGAGCTTTCCCATGTAAATAGTTTTATTTCTTTTCTTTTCTTTGGGGGTCGATAGGAGAAGATCATGATTAAATTTTTGAAGTGGCTCTTATAGGCATTATTGTTGATTTAACCAAGAGCCCATATTGCCTTGTCTTCTCCTGTTTATTGAATGCTCGCAGATTCCAGCTTAGTCCAATGCACGTGCACTCTTATTTTCACATCGTTCGGTCATGCAAGTGAAAGACAATTATGACGATATATGATGGACTAACTGAGATGAGAGAAGCTGGTATGAACTCGTCCTCTCTTGTTTTTGTAAATATGATTAGTTCATCATTCCTGATTCAGCCTATTATGAATAGACATGTTTGCAATGACAATTAGAGATCATAGTTGCTTATGCCATGCTTGATTAGCTATGAGTTATAATGGTTTACCTTATGTGCCAACATGCTATTAAAATGGTTGTGATGTGGTATAGTGGGGTGGTATCCTCCTTTGAATGATTTATGTGACTTGACTTGGCACATGTTCACACATGTAGTTGAAACAAATCAACAATAGACTTCACGATATTTATGTTCATGGTGGATTATATCCTACTCATGCTCGTACTCAATGTCTATTAATTTTAATGCATGTTCATGACTGTTGTCGCTCTCTAGTTGGTCGCTTCCCAGTCTTTTGCTAGCCTTCACTTGTACTAAGTGGGAATACTGCTTGTGCATCCAATTCCTTAAACCCCAAAGTTATTCCATATGAGTCCACTATACCTTCCTATATGCGGTATCTACCGCTGCTTCAAGTAAATTTGTATGTGCCAAACTCTAAACCTTCAAATGAAATTCTGTTTTTTATGCTCGAATAGCTCATGTATCAACTAGGGCTGTCTGTATCTTCCATGATAGGCGGGTTATTCTCAAGAGGAGTGGACTCCGCTCCTCACTCACGAGAAAATGGCTGGTCACCGGGATGCCCAGGTCCATGCTTGATGCAAACTAAATCAAAATAATTGCAAACAAAACTCCCCACAGGACTGTTGCTAGTTGGAGGCACTCGTTGTTTCGAGCAAGCCATGGATTGATGCTTGTTGGTGGAGGGGGAGTATAAACTTTACCATTCTGTTTGGGAACCGCCTATAATATGTGTAGCATGGAAGATACCGCCATCTCTTGGTTGTTATGTTGAAAATGAAAGTATGCCGCTCAAAATATTATTTATCTCTATTTCAAAACCGAGCTCTGGCACCGCTACAAATCCCTGCTTCCCTCTGCGAAAGGCCTATCTATTTACTTTCATGTTGAGTCATCACCCTCTTATTAAAAAGCACTAGCTGGAGAGCACTGCTGTCATTTGCATGCATTACTATTAATTTATATTGGGTATGACTATGACTGGATCTCTTTTACCATGAATTGCAATGTCTAGTCAGTCCTTGATCTTTAAAGGTGCTCTGCATTGATGTTTTGCGGTCTCAGAAAGGGCTAGCGAGATACCATCCTGTTATATCATATCATGATTGTTTTGAGAAAGTGTTGTTATCCGAGATTTATTATTATGGCTCGCTAGTTGATTATGCCATTGATATGAGTAAACATGAGACCTAAGAGTTATTGTGAATGTGGTTAGTCATAATCTTTGCTGAAAACTTGAATGTTGGCTTTACATATTTGCAACAACAAGAGCAAACAGAGTTTGTAAAAGTTTTTCTTTATCACTTTCAGTTTATCAACTGAATTGCTTGAGGACAAGCAAAGGTTTAAGCTTGGGGAGTTGATACGTCTCCGTCAGATTCTACTTTTCCAAACACTTTTGCCCTTGTTTTGGACTCTAACTTGCATGATTTGAATGGAACTAACCCGGACCGACGCTGTTTTCAGCAGACTTTCCATGGTGTTATTTATGTGCGTAAACAAAAGTTCTCGGGATGACACGAAACTCCACGGAACATATTTTTGGAAAATATTAAAAATCTTTGGAAGAAGAATCCACGTCGTGGGGGCCCACACCCTGTCCATGAGGGTGGGGCGCGCCTGCCTCGGGCGCGCCTCGCCTCGTGGGCCCCCTGACGCTCCACCGACCTCAACTCCAACTCCATATATTCACTTTTGGGGAGAAAAAAATTAGAGAGAAGGATTCATCGCGTTTTACGATACGGAGCCGCCGCCAAGCCCTAAAACCTCTCGGGAGGGCTGATCGGGAGTCCGTTCGGGGCTCCAGAGAGGGGGATTCATCGCCGTCGTCATCATCAACCATCCTCCATCACCAATTTCATGATGTTCACCGCCGTGCGTGAGTAATTCCATCGTAGGCTTGCTGGACGGTGATGGGTTGGATGAGATCTATCATGTAATCGAGTTAGTTTGTTAGGGTTTGATCCCTAGTATCCACTATGTTACGAGATTGATGTTGCTATGACTTTGCTATGCTTAATGCTTGTCACTAGGGCCCGAGTGCCATGATTTCAGATCTGAACCTATTATGTTTTCATGAATATATGTGAGTTCTTGATCCTATCTTGCAAGTCTATAGTCACCTACTATGTGTTATGATCCGCAACCTCAAGTGACAATAATCGTGACCACTCCCGGTGATGACCGTAGTTTGAGGAGTTCATGTATTCACTATGTGTTAATGCTTTGTTCCGGTACTCTATTAAAAGGAGGCCTTAATATCCCTTAGTTTTCGTTAGGACCCCACTGCCACGGGAGGGTAGGACAAAAGATGTCATGCAAGTTCTTTTCCATAAGCACGTATGACTATATTCGGAATACATGCCTACATTACATTGATGAATTGGAGCTAGTTCTGTGTCACCCTATGTTATGACTGTTACATGATGAACCGCATCCGGCATAATTATCCATCACCGATCCAATGCCTACGAGCTTTTCACACATTGTTTTTCGCTTATTTACATTTCCGTTGCTACTGTTACAATCACTACAAAACCCAAAAATATTACTTTTGCTACCGTTACCTTTACTTCCATATTACTTTGCTACTAAATACTTTGCTGCAGATATTAAGTTATCCAGGTGTGGTTGAATTGACAACTCAGCTGCTAATACTTGAGAATATTCTTTGGCTCCCCTTGTGTCGAATCAATAAATTTGGGTTGAATACTCTACCCTCGAAAACTGTTGCGATCCCTATACTTGTGGGTTATCAGTAGCAAAGGATTCACAAAAAGAAGCTACTATCTAAGAGTCAAGTCCATATTTAGTGCTAAATTTACGGAAAACATCGGTATCCATAAAAGATTTAACACAATCAAACTTAGGTGTTATACCTGACTCCTTACCTTCATCGAGATCCCAATCTTCAGAGTTGCTTTTAATCCTTTCCAACAAATCTCATTTTAACTCAATAGTCTTCATCTTAAAAGAGCCAATACAAGAATTATCGAGCATGGAGCGATTGTTGTCAGAAAGCCGAGCATAAAATTTTTGAATAATCATTTCTCTTGAGAGCTCATGATTGGGGCATGAATATAACATTGACTTAAGCCTCCCCCAAGCTTGAGCGATGCTTTCTCCTTCGCGAGGCAAAAAATTATATATATAATTATGATCACGATGAACAAGATGCATAGGATAAAACTTCTGATGAAATTCCAATTTCCATCGCTTGTAGTGCCATGATCCCATATCGTCACATAGCCTATACCATGTCAATGCATCTCCCTATAAAGATAAAGGGAAGACCTTCTTCTTGATAACATCATCGGGCATACCTACAAGCTTAAATAATCCACAAACCTCATCCACATAGATTAAGTGTAAATCGGGATGCAATGTTCCTTCTCCTGCAAAAGGATTAGCTAGCAGTTTCTCTATCATACCCGAAGAAATTTCAAAGTAAACATTTTCAGTAGGTTCAGTAGGTTGACGAGTAACTATTTGCTCTACCGGTCGGGGTGAAGATACCCCGAACAAGCCCCTCAAAGGATTACTTTCCCTAGTAACAAGTGACATTAAATTTCAGCACACTATATAAATTTTTCCTTACCAAATTCCACCTACCAAAGGCGCTTCACTCCCCGGCAACGGCGCCAGAAAAGAGTCTTGATGACCCACAAGTATGGGGGCTCTATCGTAGTCCTTTAGATAAGTAAGAGTGTCGAACCCAACGAGGAGCAGAAGGAAATTATAAGCAGTTTTCAGTAAGGTTTTCTCTGCAAGCACTGAAATTATCGGTAACATATAGTTTTGTGATAAGGTAATTTGTAACGGGTAGCAAGTAAAAAGTGTAAATAAAGTGCAGCAAGATTGCCCAATCCTTTTTGTAGCAAAGGACAAGCCTGGACAATTTCTTATATGAAAGAAAACGCTCCCGAGGACACATGGGAATTATCGTCAAGCTAATTTTCATCACATTCATATGATTCGCGTTCGGTACTTTGATAATTTGATATGTGGGTGGACCGGTGCTTGGGTGCTGTCCTTACTTGGACAAGCATCCCACTTATGATTAACCCCTATTGCAAGCATCTGCAACTACAAAAGAAGTATTAAGGTAAACCTAACCATAGCATGAAACATATGGATCCAAATCAGCCCCTTACGAAGCAACACATAAAGTAGGGTTTAAGCTTTTGTCACTCTAGTAACCCATCATCTACTTATTACTTCCCAATGCCTCCCTCTAGGCCCAAACAATGGTGAAGTGTCATGTAGTCGACATTCACATAACACCACTAGAGGAAAGACAACATACATATCATCAAAATATCGAACGAATACCAAATTCACATGACTACTTATAGCAAGACTTCTCCCATGTCCTCAGGAACAAACGTAACTACTCACAAAGCATATTCATGTTCATAATCAGAGGGGTATTAATATGCATATAGGATTTGAACATATGATCTTCCACCAAATAAACCAACTAGCATCAACTACAAGGAGTAATCAACACTACTAGCAACCCACAGGTACCAATCTGAGGCTTTGGGACAAAGATTGGATACAAGAGATGAACTAGGGTTTGAGAGGAGATGGTGCTGGTGAAGATGTTGATGGAGATTGACCCCCTCCCAATGCGAGGATCGTTGGTGATGACGATGGCGATGATTTCCCCCTCCCGGAGGGAAGTGTCCCCAGCAGAACAGCTCCGCCAGAGCCCTAGATTGGTTCCGCCAAGGTTCCGCCTCGTGGCGGCGGAGTTTCGTCCCGAAAGCTTGCTTATGATTTTTTCTCGGACGAAAGACTTCATATAGCAGAAGATGGGCACCGGAGGGCCACCAAGGGGCCCACGAGGCAGGGGGCGTGCCTAGGGGGGGTAGGGAGTGCCCCCACCCTTGTGGCCAGGGTGTGGGCCCCCTCTGGTATTTTCTTCGCTCAATATTTTTTATTATTTCCAAAAATAAATTTCGTGGAGTTTCAAGACTTTTGGAGTTGTGCAGAATAGGTCTCTAATGTTTGCTCCTTTTCCAGCCCAGAATTCCAGCTGTCGGCATTCTCCCTCTTCATGTAAACCTTGTAAAATAAGAGAGAATGGGCATAAATATTGTGACATAATGTGTAATCAACCCATAATGCAATAAATATCAATATAAAAGCATGATGCAAAATGGACGTATCATGGTGGCTCCCCTCCCGGGTTGTGTGTGCAACAGGAGGGGTTGCAACAGGTAGCTCAGATGTGCCCTCTCTTTCAATGGGGCTACGTCCTGATCCAGATCTGGGGTTCTGTCTTCGTCGCACTCCTTCTGGCGGCCTTGTGGTGGCACGAGTGAGTTGCCGAGCGAAACATTGGCGCCGACGAGGGTGACATTCAAGAGTGCCGCACTCTTTTTGAAGACGTCGTTGTGGTTCTTCTCTTTGTGTCCAGGCTCCAGGTGAAGACATTTGTTTGGTGTGCACTCAGCAGAGATGATGCTCTTTGTTGTTCTTCCTTTTGAGGGTGTTGTCGTGGATCTTAGGTGTGCTAGGTCGTAGCGTGGAGGTGTTTAGTTTTTCCAGTGCTCGTTGCAGCTGTAAGATGACGAAGGCTTTGAAACTGTTTTAGGCATGATTTTCAATGATGATATTCAGCACCCCAGGAGAGGATCGCAGTTTGGCCACATACACATCAACCGTGATAGAGCGGAGGGCGATGCCAAGATCATGAGAGACTACTTTGCACTGAAGCCAATTTATCTGGAGAAGTACTTTTGCCGATGCTTTTGGATGCACACAAGTCTTTTTTCTGACCATTGCAAAAGCCATTGAGAAGTATGATGACTGGTTCAAACTCTGGAGAAATGCAAGTGGAGAGATAAGTGTAAGCCCTCTGATGAAGTGCATTGCGGCTATTCGAGTCTTCGCATATGGGTGTTCGGTCGATGCCGTTGACGACTATGTCCGCATTGGTGAAGACACAATATTGGAGGCCGTTCGAAGGTTCACTAAATCAGAGATCGATGTCTTTGGACCTGAGTACTTGAGAGCACCCATCGAGGAAGACACCTAGAGGCTGGTGGCAAAGAGTGAAGCAAGAGGATGTCTTTGACCTGAGTACCTGAGAGCAACCATCGAGGAAGACACCCAGAGGCTGGTGACAAAGAATGAAGCAAGAGGATGGCCAAGGATGCTTAGATCACTCGACTATATGCATTAGACATGAAAAAAATTGTCCCGCAGGGTGAAAGGGTCACAAAGGCCGCTGCAATGATCCAACGATCATTACAGGGCAGTTGCATCGAAGGATCTTTAGATATGACATTCATTCTTTTGTTTGCGTGGGTCTCACAGTGACTTAAATGTGCTGTTAAGATCACCACTGTTTTCTAGGCTTATTACAGGAGATGCTCCTACTTGCAACTACTTGATTAATGGACACAACTACTTGATGGGTTACTACTTTACGGATGACATCTATCCATCATGGACCATATTAGTCAAAATAATTTTGCGTCCAAAAGGTAACAAAAATATCCATAAGCTGTTAGGAAAAATATGAAGAAAGCCTTCAGTGTCCTTTAAAAGCGCTTTGCAATTGTTCTTGCCGAGTACCGAAGCTCCAAGGTTTTATGACAGATCATGACTTGTTTGTATCATATTGTATATACATGATCATCAAAGATAAGAGGAAGATGTCGAAGCGCTTTGCAATTGTTCGTGCCGAGTACCGAAGCTCCAAGGTTTTATGACAGATCATGACTTGTTGCATCATATTGGATATACATGATCATCAAAGATAAGAGGAAGATGCCTGAGAACTTTCGGTACATCACCAACGAAACTCTGATTGAGGCAAAGTATGATCCAAATAGAATCCTGGCATTCCTTCAAGAGCATCGCTGATCCAAATAGAATCCTGGCATTCCTTGAAGAGCATAGCTGATCCAAATAGAATCCTGGCATCCCTTGAAGAGCATCGCTGATCCAAATAGAATAGAATCCTGGCATTCTTAAAGAGCATCGCAAAATCGAGAACCGACGAGTTCATGCTCAGCTCCAAGATGTTCATACTCAGCTCCAAGATGATTTTGTTGAGCATCACGGGCAGCATCATTATGTTTAGTTTCTATGTGTACTATATGTACTCCCTCTGGAAAAGAAAATAGATCAAACGCTCTTACATCCCTTTATGGAGGGAGCAAGTGCAATAGAATTATAGTAGTACTATAAGTTTAGATAAAAATTTACTCCATTATACAGGGTATCGGGTAGGTCCCGCTTGAGGATCGGTTAGAGTTGCCCTTAGCAGTTTCACCATGGAATTTTCGATTGCAGCAAGGCAGCAAGGTAGAATCATAGGCAGCAAGTCGATATAATTTACATGACATCGTGTACAGATAGGAAAATACAGGACGGCGTCGCCCTAAGCCAATGCTTCTCCTCTACCAGCTGCCATGGCACGTCCTCTCTTATTATTCGTTACCGCCGTGGACGGCAAGATCACACTAGTTGCCGCCGCTCACGACAGCGTCCTTGTAAGAACCCTCCGGCGGCGGCGGGACGGGCGGAGCCCTCGGCTCGTGCCGCGGCGCCGGCGGCGCCCAGGTATCCCCTACATTGCCTCCGTGCTTCCCCTCCGGCCCTCCTCCAGGATGAGAGGCACCTTGCCCTCCCTCTCCCTGCTAAGCCGCTCCTGCGCGCCGCCGCGCAGCTTCTCCAGCCCCCGCCCGCCCATCTGCTGCATCTTGAACACCTTGAGGAGGTTCAGCAGCCCTCCCGCCAAGAACAGCAGGCTCCCGAACAGGCAGTACCACGCCCAGCTCCTCCCCTGCATCCAGAGCAGAGTATTTAAGCGCCGTGTTCTTGAATTGAATGAATCTCAAGTGTTCAGTTGGTTACCAGTAGGGTGAAGCTGTGGGAGGAGTGGCCGTGGACGTCGTTCCGGTTGACGACGCCGCCGATGAAGAAGAGGGTGCTGCCGAGCAGGAACGGGATGTGCACGCTCTTCTGGAGGATCTGGACGTGCCCGTTGGCTCGCTCGTAGACTTGGCACATGTTGTGTATGGACCCGAGGCACCACAGCGCTGGCCCGGCGATGAGCAGGTTCAGGCCGTGCTTCTCCAGGCCACGCCGGTGCCCTCTTTCCATCTGCGACGTTCGTTCCATGGATTCAGATAAGAAAGAACAGCATGCAACTCCAGTGTCCAGTCTGAACTCTGAACTTGCTGGTACTACTAGCTTGGATGGATGAACTCCAACTCCATACCTGGATTTCGAACAAGATGAGCGCGACCAAGGTGAGCGCGGCGCCGGCGAGCTGCACGGCGGGGGCGGCGAGCTCGACAAGCACGAACTGGGTGTCGAGCCCGGCCAGCCCAAGGTTGTAATCGACGCCGGCGACGTGCGCCAGCAGGTCGTGCGCGTTCACTCCCAGCACGCCGAGCAGCCCGACGACGGCCACGGCGAGGCCGGCCTTGGTGGACACCGCCCACGGCCACAGCTGCGCCAGGAAGCCGACGACGAGGAGGACGGCGGCGAAGACGTACACCCCGGCGTTGATGTACTCCCACCGCCGGTTGCGCGACGTCTCGCCGCCCGTCGCGCCGAGGCTGTACGCGCGGCAGTCCCGCGCCGTGGCTAGCTTCACCATGGCTAGGTGCAGATTATTCTAGCTTCTCCTGCAGGCTGCAGTGGAGGAGTTGGAGTGGTGGTCGGCGGACACGGCGATCTGGACTGTGGAGCGGGGATGGTGGAAAGGCGCTATGTGTAAGCTCGAGCGGGGAACATGGCTGATACGTGGCGGCGTGCATGCTGCGCCATGTAAGGCAGGCGCGAGTCGGGCTCTGATTCGTCACGCCCGGCGCCCGGCGAGTAAACTATAGTAGGAAAGGAAACGAGTGTGCTTCTGGACTATACGAGACAGACGCCACTTCTCACATGAGTCAAACCACGTGGGCACGATCACACAAGACAGCACGGGCCAACTTGCAAGTTCCACGGAAACTTTCTGGATTGAGTGCAGTTTGCTTGTAGTACGTCCGTCCACCTGTTTGTAATTTTTACTATCTTTATAAAATGTTCTTTGTACTGTCATGGTTAAGATAAACAGACTGAAGACAAGAGTTAATTCTCACAACCCTCAGCCAGCCGCCCCTCCAAAAAGCTAGGGTACTCTGCCTCCAGCCAGTGCCGGCGCTGGTCCGTCCCGTCTTTGGTGGCCTTAGGGTCATGGAGGCGGAGTGGATCTCGCCCCTTGCCGGTGTGAGGGCTTCGTTTTTAGATCTTTTTTCGATCTTTGTTAGGGTTTGCGTCCTGTTCAGGAAGGCGAAACGGCGGCGGCTTTCTGAAGATGGAATAAAGGTCTTCCCGCCTAGCCCTCGTTCCGGTGATGCGTCCAGCATCATCGGTGGGCGTGTGGAGTTGTGTCTCCGGCTGATCTGTTCTTGGTGGATTTGCTCGGATCTGTTCGTCGTTCGTCTTCATTCATGTGTCTTCAGGTTGGATCCTTTTAATCTACACTCTTTATCTGCGGCGGTTGCTATTCTGGTGCGTTGGTTCTATGGGGCCTTAGCACGACGACTTCCCGACTGTCTACTACAACAAGGTTTGCCCGGCTCCGATGAGGGAAGGGAGATGGCAGCGGCGCGCCTTCGGCCCGCTTCAGTGCTTGTAGTCGTCGCTATGTGGTCTACGGATCTGGATGTAATTTTTATTATTTCTAGTTTTTGTTGTACTACCATGATTGCAGATGAATAGATTGGAAGGTTTTCCAGCAAAAAGAAAAGATAAACAAATTGAAAGTGCCTCCGCAAAAAAGAACGGTCTTGTTTATTATGAAGTGAAATCCTCTGTAATATTCTACAAAATGCAGCACAAAACAAATTTATAAACTGCAGCACATAATTAAATATTTAGTTTAGCACATATTTTCAAACGATTTTAGGTGACTGGCCAGGCGCTAGTAATACACAGTGGATTTTTAGGCGTTTTAGTTCTAAATTGTGAAGTGGCACACCAAATCACACAAACCCCCTGTGTTTGGACCCGATGGTCCCGACATTTTTAGGGCATCTTCAAGGCATTCAACGTGGCTCACCAAATCCGTCCTAATAGGTCCAGACATCCAAAATCATCTAGACTGAAAACAGATCTGGAAAGCTTTAGGAGAGTTCAGACGTCTGCGCAACCCACTATCAATTGGACCACATGTTTTCATAGCACATGTCTTTCACTCATGTCTTTTTTTCTCTCGGTTTGCCTGACCCACTGTGCGTCATAGCCCACATCGAGTAAAATGGACACATATGTGTCCCTAAACAATTGTAGACATAAATTTGGTAATCCGCATTAAAGATGCATTTAGCCATCCAGCACTATTCACCAAATGTCCGTGGGCTGGTCCGGGCGTTTTAAATCCCATCAATCATCTCCACACTGGGGGAGGAGTTTTAGGAGAGTCCGGACATGCACAAACACTGTGAACTCACCCCACCGCTTTTTTTTCTCTTCCTTCATTCTCTCTCCTCCCTCCTCTCTCTATTGGACAAGGGGTGGACATTTGGTAGATACAAGAGATAATATGGACAATCTGTTGAAAAGTGGTTGTGTATACGGTAGCATTGTCTATATAAACAAGTGCACAACCAAATATACAAGTTGTTGGAGATGCTTTAAGCACCAAGTGGGAAATACCTTGTACCGCTTGGTCCTTCATCACTTCAGGGTAATTTAATAAAGGAAAGGAAAACAACAAGTGGAAGGCAATGGGTATGCTTGAAAGAATCCAACAATCCCTTGTTGTTGATTGATCGTGCTCTGTTGTAGTCAAGGGCATTCTACACTGACCAGGCAACAACTTCCCTCTGTTTGGGCGACTTGGTTTGAAGGAGTGATACGTCTCCAACGTATCAATAATTTTTGATTGTTTCATGCTATTATATTACCCCTTTTGAATTTTATGGGCATTATATTACACATTTATATCATTTTTGGGACTAACCTACTAACCGAAGGCCCAGCCTGTATTGCTGTTTTTTTGCCTATTTCAGTATTTCGAAGAAAAGGAATATCAAACGGAGTCCAAACGGAATGAAACCTTCGGGAGCGTGATTTTTGGAACGAATGTGATCCAGAGGACTTGGAGTGCAAGTCAAGAAGCAGCGAAGCTTCCACGAGATAGGAGCCCCCTATAGGGCGTGCCCCTGTCTCGTGGGCCCCTCAAGGCCCACCGACGCATTTCTTCCTCCTATATAAGCCTCGTGCCCGAAAACATCCAGGGAGCAGACGAAACACAATTTCCACCACTGTAACCTTCTGTATCCGCGAGATCTTATCTTGGAGCCTTCGCCGACACTCTGCCAGAGGGGGAATCGACCACGGAGGGCTTCTACATCAACATCCTTGCCCCTCCGATGAGTTGTGAGTAGTTTACCACAGACCTACGGGTCCATAGTTATTAGCTAGATGGCTTCTTCTCTCTTTTTGGATCTCAATACAATGTTCTCCCCCTCTCTTGTGGAGATCTATTCGATGTAAACTCTTTTTGCGGTGTGTTTGTCGAGATCCGATGAATTGTGGGTTTATGATCAAGTTTATCTATGAATCTTCTCTGAATTCTTTTATGTATGATTGAGTTATCTTTGCAAGTCTCTTCGAATTATCAGTTTGGTTTGGCCTACTAGATTAATCTTTCTTGCCATGGGAGAAGTGCTTAGCTTTGGGTTCAATCTTGCGGTGTTCTTACCCAAAGGATGTAGAAGGGTTGCAAGGCACGTATTGTATTGTTGCCATCGAGGATAACAAGATGGGGTTTATATCATATTGCTTGAGTTTATCCCTCTACATCATGTCATCTTGCTTAATGCGTTACTCTGTTTTTATAAACTTAATACTCTAGATGCAGGCAGGAGTCGGTCGATGTGTGGAGTAATAGTAGTAGATGCAGGCAGGAGTCGGTCTACTTGTCACGGACGTGATGCCTATATACATGATCATGCCTAGATAATCTCATAATTATTCGCTTTTCTATCAATTGCTCGACAGTAATTTGTTCACCCACCGTAATACTTATGCTATCTTGAGAGAAGCCACTAGTGAAACCTATGGCCCCCGGGTCTATCTCTTATCATATTTGCTTCCAATCTACTTTTATTTGCATCTATACTTTTTGCATCTATATTGTAAAATACCAAAAATATATTTATCTTATCTTACTATCTTTATTAGATCTCACTTTCGCAAGTGGCCGTGAAGGGATTGACAACCCTTTTATTGCGTTGGTTGCGAGTTCTTTGTTTGTTTGTGTAGGTGCGTGGGACTTTGAGGAGCCTTCTACTGGATTGATACCTTGGTTCTCAAAAACTGAGGAAAATACATACGCTACTATTGCTGCATCACCCTTTCCTCTTCAAGGAAAACCAACGCAAGCTCAAGACATAGTAAGAAGGATTTCTGGCGCCGTTGTCGGGGAGGTCTTCGCTCAAGTCAAGACATACCAAGTACCCATCACAAACTCATCTCCCTCGCATTTACATTATTTGCCATTTGCCTCTCGTTTTCCTCTCCCCCACTTCACCCTTGCCGTTTTATTCGCCCTCTCTTTTCCAATCTCCTCCTCTCCCTTTTTCGCTTGCCTTTTTCCGTTTGCCCGTGTGTTAGTTCGTTTACCTTGTCGTTATGGCTAGTTCCTTGTCCGCTCCTATTTCTCCCGAGTTTGAAGTTCTTCACTTCAAGCAAAGGCAAGGAGAAAACTTAAAAGATGCTTGGTATAGGATGATGGAATCTTATCGCAAGTGCACCCTAGAGGTGAACTTTAGAATTCTTCTTCGCAATTTTTATGTTGTGTTAAACATGACGCATAGACAACTCTTGGATTGCATTGCCAAGGGAAATTTTATTGAAATTGATCCTAGTATTGTGCACGAAATTATAGAGGGAATAGTGGGAACACTACCTCAAAAGGGAGGATCTCATCCTACCCAAGAAGAAACGCAAGTGTTTGGAAAGATTTGCGAAGTAACATTTTTTTTACAAAAGTCTCTTGAGCCTCTTAAAAGTGTTAGCGGAAATATTCACCGCATGAATATGTTGATCACTCTTTGCAATAAGCGGTTGGATTCTTTAGATCTAAAAATTTCCGAGTATGAAGGGAAACGTAAAGAACCTCCCGGATTCGAGCATGACTCCGCTAAAAAACTGAAAATCAAAGATGGCACTACTTAGATCTATCTTTGCTTTTATACCTAGCTAGGGGCGTTAAAAGATAGCGCTAGTTGGGAGGCAATCCAATTTTCTTTATGTTTTTAGTTTTTGCTCCTGTTTAATAATAAATCTTGCATCTACCTTTTGTTTAGATGTGTTTTTATCTTTTAATTAATGTGTGTGCCAAGTAGAACCTATAGGATAACCTATGATGATAGTTGATTTGATTCTGTTGAAAAACAGAAACTTTGCGTGCACGAATTTAGTTTTTTTAAATCACAGAAACGTGCTTTTGCGTTGATTATTTTTGCTGCTGATCAATAAACAAATTGTACAGGACTTCCTATTTTGTTAGGAGTTTTAGAGTTCCAGAAGTTTGCGTTAGTTACAGATTGCTACAGACTGTTCTGTTTTTGACAGATTCTGTTTTTCGTGTGCTGTTTGCTTATTTCAATGCATCTATGGCTAGTAAAATAGTTTATAAACCATGGAGAAGTTGGAATACAGTAGGTTTAACACCAAAATAAATAAAGAATGAGTTCATTACAGTACCTTATGTGGTGGTTTTGTTTTCTTTCACTAACGGAGCTTATAAGATTTCCTGTTGAGTTTTGTGTTGTGAAGTTTTCAAGTTTTGGGTAAAGCTTTTATGGACTATGGAATAAGGAGTGGCAAGAGCATAAGCTTGGGGATGCCCAAGGCACCCCAAGATATTCAAGGATAACCAAAAGCCTAAGCTTTGGGATGCCCCGGGAAGGCATCCCCTCTTTCGTCTTCGTTCATTGGTAACTTTACTTGGAGCTATATTTTTATTCGCCACATGATATGTGTTTTGCTTGGAGCGTCATGTATTATATTAGTCTTTGCTTTTTAGTTTACCACAATCATCCTTTCCGTACACACATTTTGGGAGAATCCTATTTGATTAGAATTTGCTAGATTACTCTATGTGCTTCACTTATATCTTTTGAGCTTGATAGTTTTTGCTCTAGTGCTTCACTTATATCTTTTAGAGCACGGTGGTGACTTATTTTTGCTAGTCTCTCATGCTTCACTTATATATTTTTGAGAGTCTTTTAGAACAGCATGGTATTTGCTTTGGTTATAAAATTGGTCCTAGAATGGTTGGCATCCAAGTTGGGTATAATAAAAACTATCATAGGAAGTGAATTGGATGCTATGATCAATTTGATACTTGATAATCGTTTTGAGATAGGGAGGTAGTGATATTAAAGTCATGCTAGTTGGGTGATTATGAATTCAAAGAATGCTTGTGTTGAAGTTAGCAAGTCCCATAGCATGCACGTATGGTTAAAGTTGTGTAACAAATTTGAAACATGAAGTGTACACGGCTTGTGCATCCTTATGAGTGGCGGTCGGGGAATGACGATGGTTTTTCCTAACAATCTATCCCCCTAGGAGCATGCGTGTAGTACTTGATTTTTGATGACTTCTAAATTTTTGCAATAAGTATATGAGTTCTTTTGACTAATGTTGAGTCCATGGGTTATACGCACTTTTACCTTTCCGCCATTGCTAGCCTCTTCGGTACCATGCATTGCCCTTTCTCACCTTGAGAGTTGGTGCAAACTTCGCCGGTGCATCCAAACCCCGTGATACAATACGCTCTATCACACATAAACCTCCTTATATCTTCCTTAAAACAGCCACCATACCTACCTATTATGGCATTTCCATAGCCATTCCGAGATATATTGCCATGCAACTTTCCACCGTTCCATTCTTCATCATCATGACATACTTTACTTTTGTCATATTGCCATTGCATGATCATGTAGTTGACATCGTATTTGTGGCAAAGCCATCATGCATTATTTTTCATACATGTCACTCTTGATTCATTGCACCATCCCGGTACACCGCCGGAGGCATTCATATAGACTCATATCTTGTTCTAGTTTCGAGTTGTAATTCATATGTTGTAATCAATAGAAGTATGATGATCATCATTATTAGAACATTGCCCAAAGAAAAAAAAGAAAAAAAAAAGAAAGGCCAAAAGAAAATAAATGGGCCCAAAAAGAAAAAAGAAAGAAAGAAAGAAATAATAAAAAGGGCAATGTTACTATCTCTTTTTCCACACTTGTGCTTCAAAGTAGCACTTTGTTCTTCATGTAGCGAGTCTCATATATTGTGCTTCAAAGCAGCACCATGTTTTTCATATAGTGAGTCTCATAAGTTGTCTTTTTTATACTAGTGGGAATTTTTCATTATAGAACTTGACTTGTATATTCCTACGATGGGCTTCCTCAAATGCCCTAGGTCTTCGTGAGCAAGCAAGTTGGATGCACACCCACTAGTTTTCTTTTGTTGAGCATTCATTTATAGCTCTAGTGCATCCGTTGCATGGCAATCCCTACTCCTCATGTTGACATTAATTGATGGGCATCTCCATAGCCCCTTGATTATCCTCGTCAATGTGAGACTTTCTCTTTTTTTTGTCTTCTCCACACAATCCCCATCATCATATTCTATTCCACCCATAGTGCTATATCCATGGCTCACGCTCATGTATTGCGTGAAGGTTGAAAAAGTTTGAGATTATTTAAGTATGGAACAATTGCTTGGCTTGTCATCGTGGGGTATAGAAGTTGGGAACATCTTTGTGTGACGAAAATGAAGCATAGCCTAACTATATGAATTTGTAGGGATGAACTTTCTTTTGCCATGTTATTTTGAGAAGACATGGTTACTTTGATTAGTATGCTTGAAGTGTTACTATTTATTTTATCAATATGAACTTTTATTTTGAATCATTTGGATCTGAACATTCATGCCACAATAAAGAAAATTACATTGAGAATTATGCTAGGTAGCATTCCACATCAAAAATTCTCTTTTTATCATTTACCTACTCGAGGACGAGCAGGAATTAAGCTCGGGGATGCTTGATACGTCTCCAACGTATCTATAATTTTTGATTGTTCCATGCTATTATATTATCCCATTTTGGATGTTTATGGGCTTTATTTTACACATTTATATCATTTTTGGGACTAACCTACTAACCGAAGGCCCAACCCGTATTGCTGTTTTTTTGCCTATTTCAGTATTTCGAAGAAAAGGAATATCAAACGGAGTCCAAACGGAATGAAACCTTCGGGAGCGTGATTTTTGGAACGAACGTGACCCAGAGGACTTGGAGTGCAAGTCAAGAAGCAGCCGAAGCTTCCACGAGATAGGAGGGCGCCCCCCCCCTATAGGGCGCGCCCCCTGTCTCGTGGGCCCCTCGGGCGTCCACCGACGTACTTCTTCCTCCTATATAAGCCTACGTACCCCGAAAACATCCAGGGAGCAGACGAAACACAATTTCCACCACCGTAACCTTCTGTATCCGCGAGATCTCATCTTGGAGCCTTCGCCGGCACTCTGCCAGAGGGGGAATCAATCATGAAGGGCTTCTACATCAACATCCTTGCCCCTCCGATGAGTTGTGAGTAGTTTACCACAGACCTACGGGTCCATAGTTATTAGCTAGATGGCTTCTTCTCTCTTTTTGGATCTCAATACAATGTTCTCCCCCTCTCTTGTGGAGATCTATTCGATGTAAACTCTTTTTGCGGTGTGTTTGTCGAGATCCGATGAATTGTGGGTTTATGATCAAGTTTATCTATGAATAATATTTGAATCTTCTCTGTATTCTTTTATGTATGATTGAGTTATCTTTGCAAGTCTCTTCGAATTATCAGTTTGGTTTGGCCTACTAGATTGATCTTTCTTGCCATGGGAGAAGTACTTAGCTTTGGGTTCAATCTTGCGGTGTCCTTACCCAAAGGATGTAAAGGGTTGCAAGGCACGTATTGTATTGTTGCCATCGAGGATAACAAGATGGGGTTTATATCATATTGCTTGAGTTTATCCCTGTGCATCATGTCATCTTGCTTAATGCGTTACTCTGTTTTTATGAACTTAATACTCTAGATGCGAGCGGGGAGTAGGTCGATGTGTGGAGTAATAGTAGTAGATGCAGGTGAGTCGGTCTACTTGTCACGAACGTGATGCCTATATACATGATCATGCCTAGATAATCTCATAATTATTCGCTTTTCTATCAATTGCTCGACAGTAATTTGTTCACCCACCGTAATACTTATGCTATCATGAGAGAAGCCACTAGTGAAACCTATGGCCCTCGGTCTATCTCTTATCATATTTGCTTCCAATCTACTTTTATTTGCATCTATACTTTTTGCATCTATATTATAAAATACCAAAAATATATTTATCTTATCTTACTATCTTTATTAGATTTCACTTTCACAAGTGGCCGTGAAGGGATTGACAACCCCTTTATTGCGTTGGTTGCGAGTTCTTTGTTTGTTTGTGTAGGTGCGTGGGACTTTTGAGGAGCCTCCTACTGGATTGATACCTAGGTTCTCAAAAGCGAGGGAAATACTTACGCTACTATTGCTGCATCACCCTTTCCTCTTCAAAGAAAACCAACGCAAGCTGAAGACGTAGCAAGGAGGTGGTTGTGCAAGCCTGGTATATTTGGTGGCAACGCCAATAGGTTTTATAAGTGAACAAGTTGCACCTGCGGGAAAGATCAAGTTTTGCTATCCAGGCGATTATGCGGAACTATCAGGCTATTGCTTCTAGTGCAATACCACATGAGATATCATGAGAGGAACCAACTCGAGATTCTTACAAACTCAATGTTGATGTCTGTCTTTTTTTCCAAGAATGGCTCGGTGAAAGATCGAGGATGTCGCCTAGAGGGGGGGGGGGTGAATAGGCGCTTTAAAATAATTATGGTTTAGGCTTAAACAAATGCAGAATAAACCTAATGGTTAATTTGTCAAGCACAAAACCTAAAACAACTAGGCTCACCTATGTGCACCAACAACTTATGCTAAGCAAGATAAGCAACTAGGTGATAGCAAGATATATGACAAAGAACAATATGGCTATCACAAAGTAAAGTGCATAAGTAAAGAGCTCGGGTAAGAGATAACCGAGGAACGCGGAGACGACGATGTATCCCGAAGTTCACACCCTTGCGGATGCTAATCTCCGTTTGGAGGGGTGTGGAGGCACAATGCTCCCAAGAAGCCACTAGGGCCCTTGTAATCTCCTCACGCCCTCGCACAATGCAAGATGCCGTGAATCCACTTAAGGGACCCTTGAGGGCGGTCACCGAACCCGTACAAATGGCGACCCTTGGGGGCGGTCACCGAACCCGTACACTTTGGCAACCCTTGGGGGCGGTCACCGGTACCCGTCAAATTGCTCGGGGCGATATCCACAATCTAATTGGAGACCCCGACGCTTGCCCGGAGCTTTACACCATAATGATTGAGCTCCGAACACCACCAACCGTCTAGGGCGCCCAAGCACCCAAGAGGAACAAGCTCAAGAGCACCAAGCACCCAAGAGTAATAAGCTTCTCAACTTGTAACTTCCACGTATCACGTGGAGAACTCAAACCGATGCTCCAAATGCAATAGCAAGGGCACACGGAGTGCCCAAGTCCTTCTCTCCCAAATCCCACAAAAGCAACTAATGCTAGGGAGGAAAATGAGAGGAAGAGCGAAAAAGAACACGAAGAACTCCAAGATCTAGATCCAAGGGGTTCCCCTCACTTAGAGGAGAAAGTGATTGGTGGAAACGTGGATCTAGATCTCCTCTCTCTTTCCCTAAAAACTAGCAAGAATCCATGGAGGGATTGAGAGTTAGCAAGCTCGGAGAAGGTCAACAATGGGGGAAGAACACGAGCTCAAAGGATAAGGTTCAATGGGGAAGAAGACCCCCTTTTATAGGTGGGAAAAATCCAACTGTTATGCTCACAGCCCGCATAGAGCGGTACTACCGCTCCAAGGAGCGGTACTACCGCTAGGGCGGTAGTACCCCTTTGAAAAACAACAGCGAGGAGGCAAAAGGCCAGTAGAACCGCCGGAGCGGTACTACCGCTCGTCCTCACGGTACTACCGCTCGACCTCACGGTACTACCGCAAATGGTAGCGGTACTACTGCTTGCGAGCGGTACTAAAAAATATACATGCCTACTTCCGCTGAGCAAAACACGAGATTTTGGTCCGGAGCGGTACTACCGCTTAGGAGCCGCAGTAGTACTGCTATGGAGCGGTACTACCGCTCAGAGTCATGGTAGTACCGCTCTGGAGCGGTAGTAAAAAATTACATCCGCTCTAGTCGCGGTAGTACCGCTGCAGCCTTTACCAAAACAGCCACAACTTTTGCAAACGGACTCCGAATTCAATGAAACCAAATTTGTTGGAAAGCTAACGACAAGGGCTAACACAATCTTGAAAGAAATATCAATAAGAAGTAAATTAGAAAAGGCCCATAAGAAAATGGTGAGAACCCTTCCTCGGATAAGACCGGTAAAACCTCCAACACCGAAAACATCATAGAAGACGCATGCGAACTCCGTTTTCGATGAAATCAAGCTTGTCATCAAGATGACCATAAGCTATAAGACCCACAAGATAACCAAACAAGAACCAAGAAACATGATGCAAGGATGCAATGGTTTGAGCTCTCTACCAACGATACGATCAAGCTACCAACTTGAGAGCCCCCCTTGATAGTACAACAAACGATCCTATAACCCGGTCTCCCAACTACCACCACGAGACCGGTAAAATAGAAAACCTATCAAGGGCGAACCTTTGCCTTCCACATGGTCCACTTGAGCTAGATGATGACGATCTTGACTCCCTCAAGTTGGACCACCTTTCTTGATTGCGTTGGCTCGATGAAGACTAGATGATTGCTCCCCCATAGTCCACTATGGGTGAGCCACTCTTCGGCACATCTTCACAAGTCCATTGACACCACAATGGATGGCAAGATTCAAGCACTTGATCTCTTCGTGATGCTCCACTTGAGCTTGCACACGACAATCACCACTTGATGCCATCCTTTCCATGGGTTGTATGATATCTTCCTCTTGACGCAAGCCCATGGACACGTACCTAACCCCACATAGAACTCTCACATAGACCATGGGTTAGTACACAAAGTGCAATGGACAATGCTTACCATACCATGGGATCACTTGATCCCTCTCGGTACATCTTCTATGCTTTGTGAGTTGATCAACTTGATTCACTCTTGACTTAGTCTTGATCAACCTTGAATCTTTCCAACTCTCTTCATTTGGATGATGTCTTGAAGGTAAACATGAATGATCACACAATCTTCTTCTTCAAGACATGCTTGCAATAAGCTCAACACTCACATGACCAATCTTTGGATAATTCCTTAATAGCACCTTGGCCAACTCATAAACTCCTTGAAACCAACACATGGACTTCAAGAAAAGCCTATGGACAAATCCTTCAAATATAACTCAAGACAACCATTAGTCCATATAGATTGTCATCAATTACCAAAACCAAGCATGGGGGCACCGCATGTTCTTTCACTCGGGTGCAGTGGCGACGGTTCGTCAAAATGACCACGGCAAGGGCGGCGCCAGCATGGGATCATGTAGGGGAGGCGCCCCCGGGTAAATTTTTTGAACCGGGGTTACACTTACCCATACTACTTTTGCGGTGGCCACCATTGGAGGGCAAAATGATGTACATTATTAGTTGTATGCTCAGTTGTAGGTGAAAGACGAGAGAAGGAAGATGAGAAGGGAGAAATAATGATTCACCATGACTTATGGATGGGCCATGGAGTAAGTCAATGTAATAGAAGTGATAGTAAAGGCCCAACCGAACATGGGCCACAATCATTTTCTATACACCTTCCTTGACTTTCCCAATTCCCCTTTCACCTAAAGAAAAGACTGGTTTCTCAAAAAAAAATCTAGAAAAAAGAATTCCCAATTCCCCTAATGAACAATTAATCTAAAACTGATCCACATCCACCGCCTCCTGTTGCCCAAGTTTCAATCGACGAGGTTGAATGGAGAAGGGATTCCATCTCTCGTTCCTGCTCAAGGCACCGTCGACACATGAGATTACACCGCCACCGCTAAAAATCGCAATCGAGCAGCCAACAAAGATAAGATTCTCCCGCTCCCTCGAATCTTCTCTTCTCCCACTCCATCATTCTTGAATTTCTTGCGCATAGGCCTAATTCTAGAAACTTGTATACTGAAAATACGTCCTGGCCAATTAAATTCATTGATTGTCTTATTTGATTGCTTTGTGACTTTGATTTATCTCTTTAAACATCCGCCAGGGAAACTTCAAATCCTGGATCTGCCACTGGAACACGGTGAGGTTTTGGCGGGCTCAACCTGGCTCGGTGATCATGTGTTGGATGCCACTATGGCCGAAGCTATAGCAATGTTGAGTGGCCTAGAATTCCTAGAGAGATTGGGATGTTCACCAGCGATGGCTGAGTTTGTTTCCTAGAGCTCATTCAGTCATGTTTAGGAATTATTGAAATTTAGAGCCCATATACTGCCGTCATGTTAGAAATCTTCTTTGTTGCAGGAAGGATTGGATTAACCTCTTTCAAGCATTGTCCATGGAAGGCTAATCATGTTTGTTACACTTTTGATTTAAATACAGTAATCTGCAAGGATGTATGTTACTTTTGAATTGGGTTTTGCAGATTACGGTATTTAAATCAAAAGTGTAACAAACATGATTACTGCAAAACCCAATCAAACAGTAAGTATGATTGCAACGGTAAGACCACCTAGCATGTTAAAATCAATTCTGATGCGACCGTAATGAGTAGTAAGGGCTACGACGCAGTCGCAACAGTGTGCCGAGATCAATCAGGAGCTTTTCTGGTAGTGTCTTCAATTATCTTCAAAAATATTATTGATCCGATTACTCTTGAAGCAATGGGCGTGAGGGAAGTTTTGTCTTTAGCTAATGATTTATACGAGCAAAGAATACATGTTGCCTCGGTCTGCAAAACTATCGTGGAGGGCAAAGAATGGAACTTTGTCACCATATGGTGCCATAATACGTGAAATAATAGATGGGCCGTGAAGTTTGTTGCTTGTAATTTTTCCCACGAGTATAGGAGTTTGAATTCGAGGCTCACAATCTCACTAAGCACTCTTTAATGTTGGGTTGGTCGTTATGTGTGGTTAGACCAGCCAAAAGAGTTTCGTTTCTTTACTGTAAACATTACATCGAGGTGAATAAAGCTTAGCAAGTTTGTCTAAAAAAACTTTCACGATGTATTCAGTCTCAAAATAAAATAAAATTGCACGACGTATTCACACATTGCGCCAGATGGTTTTCCCGTCGGAAAAAAAAATGGAAAACGAAAAGTACTCAGAAGTCAGAAGAGCCTGAGCCGTCCACCACGAATGCACCAGCCTGAGGCGCCGGCCACCCTTCACCGGTTCACCCGCCCCTCCGCCTCCCGTCGCGGCGTCGCGCCTCCCTCCCCACCCGGCGCGCCTACCTGCAGGCGGCGCCATCCGCGCCATGTCGTGTCGGAGGAGTCGGAGGGGTGGTCTTCGTGATTCCCCTCTGGGTTTTTTGCGGCGCCGCCGCCGACGGCGGCTGCGGTGCGCGCCCGCACCGGCTTCGAGTCTAGACGAGAGACAGAGAGGTCACCATGCGCACTGTTGCCGTCGACTGCGCTGCTGCTTTGCTTCGTCTTATTGCTGATGCTTGCTTGCTTTAGGGGATGATGCTTTTTGTACCTTCTGCTTGTGTGTTACTCCTGCATGATTTATTAGTTTCTTGGTGTGAGAAAAAAAATGCATATCTCTTAGCTGCTGCATGATTTAGTTTGGCAATAAGAGTTATTGCCAAATTGAAATTGGGAAGCGCCTAGAAGTAGAAGAGAAGCAACATAAGAAGAGCTACAGCTAGGGGGAAGGAACTCCGGATTTTTAAGGGACAATTCTCACGCAGAAGGCGTAGTGTACATCAGCTTATCTTGGTGGGTAAACACTAGAGCACTACAAATGATTTCTCTGTGCATCATTTCGATTTTTAAGCATTCTGAACTTTGAAGTACTCCACAACTTATCTCCATTCTCATTAAGTACGAGTTATCTCCATTATGCATGTACTCGTAAACAAGGAGCCTGAGAATCGATCTGATAGACTGAACCTTTGTTAAGATTGTTAAAATTTCCTTGACCAGCTCAATGCAAATGTTTCGCTACAACCCTTGTTGTTTAAGCCACCCTCAAAAACTGAACTCAACCTGCTGATTTCCATGCCACTCAGAAGACCGTAAGTCTGCAACGACTCATGGTGAGAGACTGAAAAGTAAGCAATGTTGAGACACTCTATCTATGTTCTTGATTACCTCATTGTCCTGGTCGGCCGTCTGGGTTTCATTTTTTATAATCATCTTCATCACGTTTATATTTTCACTGTGACACACTTGAATCCTTGCAGGTGATGATCACTAGTTTGCTGAGGTCACTGCCATGTGCACAAATCGAACTGAAACCAAAACTGGCTGGGAGTGTGTGCTTGTATAGTTTTGCTGTAAACGTGTCCCCGGCGAACCTTTGTTTTCTATGAAAGTTGGGCCTTTGGCCTTTTCTCGAAAAAAGACTGTCCAGGGAGGGGAGAATAATGGCATCCTGACAGTTGCTATATACCAAGGTACCAATCTTCTTTCTACACATATGTTTGAGATGTAGATGGGAGAGAGAGGATGATGATGTTTGTGATGTTGGAAGGCAGGGGCAGCTCTGCAGCTCTCCTTCGGCAGAGAAGGTTGCATGTCAGTGCTCTTCCTATCTCTGCTTGTTGCTCTGCCGAGGGAGCACTACCCTGTCGTTCCCTTGACACAATGTCTGCGTACTCTGCACTTGTTTGCTTGTTCCTTAGCTCCTCCTTGCTTAGGCACCTGACTGTGCGCCAAATTTATAGCCGGCCAACAACTTGCACCGTCCTGTAAGCTTATTCTGGGATGTTGATGTCTCAGGATATGCCAGAGAAGAAACTGAAGAATGAGGAGTATTCTCCTGAATCTTCTTGTTTGGATACCATCCTTCGAGGTCACATCTGTGGACCGTCTCTGCGCTAACCAAATCCAGCAAGTATGTGCATATCATGTCTGTATACCATCCTTCGAGGTCACATCTGTGGACCGTCTCTGCGCTAACCATAACGTATGCAACAGGGTTATTAGCAGCCAGATATCTAAATTTTATACATACCCAGTTGCTCACTGTCATTCTAAGATAGGTTCTTCTCTTGGTATTTCCCATTTAATTAGTCAGTCATTAGTAAGATGCCTGTGCGATGCAACGGGACGACAATGAAATATACGAAGACATTTGTCTAGATAATAATTTTACTTAAGGACATACATTTTCTTTTTTCCTCTCTACCTTCACCCATTCATTTAATCCCAAAGTGCATGTGTATTGTCGCAAAATTTACATCCCAAAGCGCTCATGTTAGATGATACTCCCTCCGTTCCAAAATAGATGCGTTCAAATTGCAATGGTCAACATGCTTGGTTCCACCAGCAAGCTGTGCCTTGACATCTTAATGCTTGATAATATGCCTTGACATCTTAATGCTTGATAATAGGTAAATGTTTGGGGACGGCGCGCCGGCTGAACACTCGGCCGGTCGCTCGTGAGCCGCACGTTGGGGTACAATCGTACTATACGCAGCGCCGCGAGTTAATTGCACAGAAGTACCACAATTGAGACATTACATGCGGATTGGTACCACTTTTGGTAATTTTATCTCTCCTCTCCTTATCCTTTCCTTCCGTGTTTCTCCCCCACCACTTAGAGCCTGTTCGGCAACACTCCAGCTCTGAACTCCACGGCCGGAGCGGTGCCGAACACATCAGCTCTGCGGATCTGATATTTGAGAGCGGAGCGGCGTGCAATACAATTTTGCGGAGCGGCCTGACCCTCGCTCCTCGTTTCAGCAGAATCGAGATCTGCTCAAAATTACAGAAAGTGCCACCGCCAAGTGCCACCAAAGAAACGGTACGAGTCTATTTTCTCCAGGGTGAGCAGGTGCTAGACTCCATGATTTTCTTGCCCACCCGAATGGGCTGGCAGCCCATGCTCGCACGGAGCGGAGCCAACCGAACACGCGTGCTTGGTGGAGTTCGGTCAGGAGAGCGCTTCATGAGCGGAGCGGAGTGGAGCGACTGGTTTTTCTGGAGTAGAGGGTTGCCCAACAGGCCCTTACTCTCAGGGGCTGTTTGGTTTGAACCCTGGACACCATGCCTGGCAAAGAGGGGTGCCTGGATTCAGCCTGAGATGCTGCAAAAATTGGCCTGGCCAGGCCAGCATAGTGTACTTGTGTTTGGTTCCTTCCCTGGCCTGGTAGTGTCATTACTGCATTTTTAATATTTTAAATAGTACTGGATGGCTGTCAGGCTGATGCTACAGTACGCCAGGCACAAAAATATGACGCCTGGGCCAGGCTAATACTAGTGCCTGGGCTAAGCAATTATTTCTTCTATTTCTTTATAACCAGGCCAGGCTAATTACCTTGCTAGGAATGCCTGAGCCAGGCAAGCATGTTCTCTTCGAGGATACAAACTAAACAACTGCCAGGCATATCTCAGGCATGGTCCAGGCCAGGCGTACAATGCCGTGGACATCAACCAAACACGCTCTCAATCTCTCACGGGCATGGCTGCTCCAAGCTACTGCGTTGCTTCCGCCAAGGCCTCCTCCTCTCCCGTAGCTTCCACGCTGCTGACCTGCTTCATCAATTCGAGGGGCTGATCTGCTACGGTGGCGCTGCCAATCCACTCCTGCAAGCTTTTTTTGTCTTCTGGATGCAAACAGGGGGTGGCTGCGTGCGCTGCCGCTGGTTGTTGCTGGAGGTCAGGTGCAGCGCGGTAGGAGCAGGAGACGTGGTGTTGCGCGTGGCGGGGACGACGCCGCACGCATGCCGGGCGGAATTTGCGGCGGCGGGAGCGCTGAGATCCACTCTCCCTAGGGATGGATTCGGCTATCAAATTGCCCACACGGTTGTAGCTTTTTAATTGCAGGTAGTAGCAATCTGCTTTTTTGCAGGAAAGGTAGTAGCAATCTGCTTAACGGGTTGCATCCATCTAAATCGGTTCCAGCTTTTTTTATATTTAAATCGCTTGTGTTGCATCTTTTCTTGAAATCATCGGTTCCAGCTCCCCAAATCACCGGTTGTAGCTTTTTGATCAGCTGATTGTAGCTTTTTGGATCCTCGGTATCAGTTTCAAATCATCCGTTGTAGCTTTTTCATCAGCCGATTGCAACTTTTATAATCATCGGTTCCAGCTTCTGATTAGTTTGTTTGCATTTTTTTCATTGCCGGTAGTAGCTTTTTGAATCGCCGGTTGCAACTTTTGTTTCAGCTGGTTGCATCGTTTTAAATCGCCGGTTCCAGCCTTGAAAAAACTCACCATTTTGTAACTTGTCGGCCACCGGTTTTGCTACACCCATGACCGCTGGTGCTGCGGCCATGGGGAAGTGTCGTGGAATTGTCACGGCAGATGTCCTCATGAAAGGACTTAGTCGCAGGGCCATCGTACGGGTTAACTTAGAGGGGTTAAAGCGGACGCAAAGACACGAGAGTTTATACTAGTTCAGCCCCTTCGAGGAAGGTAAAAGCCTACGTCTAGTTGTGATGGGATTGATGTGATTTCGACGACTAGGGAGCAATCGCTTCGCCTAAGCCTCGAATTGTTGTTGTCTGTCCCTAAACCGCCGCCGGGCCGTCCCCTTATATACACGGGTTGACGTCCGGCCGGTCTACAGAGTTCCGAGGCCGGCTCATACAAGTGTCCGGCTCGGTCTCTTCTTTCTCTTATCTTACAACACAAGTTACATGGTATGGCGGTTTTACCATTATGGGCCCTAATTCGCCCCTGGCCTCCGGGCCTCTAAACTCTACAGCAATCGCCATCTTCTGAGTCTTCGTGGGCCCCAATTATGGCCGAGGGTAAACCGGCCCCTTCAGGGCGGTTTATATTCAGTAGTTACATCCCCAACATTAGGCCCCAGATTGACTTGAACCTGTTCATGTTAATCTTCAACATCTTAGGCAACTCTGAATATCTTCCTTCATATTTCATAAACCGCCATCTGCTTAAACCGCCGTGACGTCATCCTCTGACCACAACAACAAAGCATCTTGACGTCATCTTTATTAAAGAAGCCCAAACAGTAAGATTCCCTTCATTTAATATTATCCCGGAAATCGAGGCGACCGCTGCGCCGTCTGCCGCTTTTAACTCCTCCATTCTCGCGCTTTGTTAATTACTCCGTCCCATTATAAATAGACCGGAAGGCCCTTTCTCTTCTTCCTCCTTCCGCTTCTTCTTCCTCATGACGCCCAGCTCTGAAGCTCCGCGTCGCCTCCGACCTCCGAACGCCAGCGTCGGTGCAAGGTCAGCTGCATCAACCTTGGTTGTACCAGAGACTCTCGGCGCTCCTCCGCTATTCTATGCATCGAGTAAGGCTCCTCCTCATGCCCTAGATCCGCATCTTGAGGCTCCTGTTCATATCGTCGTTCATAGGTGTTCATCCCTAATCTCTTCATACCTGCTCTGCCATGGCTTTTTAACCCAACCGTAGCATATATCCTGTAATGCTTGCTCCGCCTTGATTTAGCACTTTGCACATCTTTCTTTTTGTTCAGATCCTCTTGTTAGAACGCATACGAACTTCCCCGCCCTTTATAAGGCTTGCATGGGTCGTGAAATTTTTCCTTCTTGAATCTTCGGTAGATCCAAATTAATTCCATTCATATGTGAAACCTGTTTACATCCACACTTAGCAGATTTTCGATTCTGTCTCTTCCTCCTAAGGGCGGTTTAATTTTTGATAGCTAATCCGCCATACTCCATTAGTCCTCGATTAAACCGGAAATTGGAATCGACCGCCAAATTTCCGGTTTAGCATTGTATAATATGTTCGAACCGTTAACGGTGAACCGTTTTTACTTTTCCTTTCGCAGTTTCTTCTTCCGGAATGGCCAAACAATTCTCAGCTTGCAATTGGGTCGGTCCAAGATCACCGAGACGCAACTCAATGGATATGTCACCACCGGCGCTTTAGCCTCCAAAAATGTCCTCCATTGGCGTGTTAGGATGCCGAATGCCCTCTGAACCTCAAGAAGGAGAAGTAATTGTATTTATGCAGCACTTAGACCGGGATTCAGCCCTTGGGATCAAAATTCTTCCGGGATGTCCTCGCAAGTTTCCAACTCCATCCACAAGATATTGGTCCGAACTCTGTGTCCAATATATGCAATTTCCAAGTTTTCTGTGAAGTCTATCTTCAAGAAGAACCATCTGTGGAGCTGTTCCGGGATTTCTTTCATTTGAACCGCCAGACGGAGTTTTCGGATGGTCCTAACACGGAACGGGTGGCGTTTCAATCCGAGAAAAGGAAGGAAGTAGACTTTCCTCACGCAAAACACCATAGCCATCCAAAAGATTGGAACCAAACCTGGTTCTATTGCCGAATACCGCTCCTAACAGCGAGAACCCCTTAGGGCTACCGCCCTCACCGGCTTAGCAACCATCACCCATTGCCTTTACGCTTGACCGCGCGAGCGGAAGAATTTTGCGCCTCAAATTATCAAACTCCGGGCTCTAATGGCCAATGGCTTAACCGGTATTGACCTTGTTCGATGTTGGGTTTCTTGGGGCATCTTGCCATTAAGCCGCCGCCCGGATTGATGCACGAATACCTTTGGTAGCGTCAAAGACCCTCAAAGGCGTCACGAACTACCAATAGCGAGCTTGAAGTCACCGAGGCGGTGAAGAAGATGCTCGATGAGCCGATCTCCGTTTGCAGCCAAACCGGGTTGGCCCCATACGTGTTTCCAACAAACCGCTGCGGTAAGGCTCCGCTCATCGCTCTTCGGACATTAATGCCTTATCGATATATATTAATCCTTGTTACTTCTCAGGCTAACAGCTCCTTCTGGAAACGAACCAAACCGGCCCGGGTTCCTCGTATAAAGTCCAAGACCACCAAGAAAGCTGGTAAGAGGAAAACTACCGAGTCTTCTGATCCGCCGGAAGAAGAAGATTGAAAGGCGAGGTAAAGCTTGATTTACTTTTCCTTTTATCCTTCATCCTATTGACAGTTTCAATTCCCGGGATGATCTTTGAAGCCGATCATGCCGATCTGTTGAGGTAATCCTTCTTTCTTCGAATCGATCTTGTGCGGTTAAAAGAATTCGCATGATCCGGAAAGTGAAAAATCTCACTCCGTGCTCATTTAAATCCGAACCTTTCTTTGAAGACACAGGCTGAAGAAAGCGCCAGACGACCCGGCACGGTGATCAACAAATTACATCGTCCGGTTTACGACACCCCAACCCGGAAGCGTCGTCCAGAGGTGATTTGTTCTCCGAAAATCGTTATCCTTTGAAAGGTTTCTTCCGATGTCCTCTCAATCCGTCTCGATCCGAATTATCGGGCCTCTTCCAACTCATCTGGCGGTTCATCAACCACTCAACTGCCTCCTCTTAAAGTTGCTGCGGGGTAAGCATAATGCTCTTTTTGTTTTCTTCGCATTTGTCGGTTCATCACACTCTAACTCTGAATATTGCAGCACCAAGGCTCGCTTAAGTAAGAAGGCGAAAACCCTTGACCCTACTGTGGATGCTGATCCGGAGAAGACTCCAGATCACCATGGCGAAAAGCCTGAAGTTGCTAAAAACAGTTATGCCGGGTTGAACCAAGATGACAATGTTAATCCGCCAGAGGTTGAACCAGATGCCCAAGTGGAAACCTCACATCCTGCTCCACCGAGTCTTGCGGCGAGCAGTAGCGATTCTTTGAAACGCCGAGCCTGGGTATGAAAACACCAAGCCCAAGGAAGAATGCCAATCTGGCGGCCCGCCAAAGATGATGATGTCAGTAGTGACGGGCACCGCCTATACCGCCCTCGGCAATCCGATCGCTTTATCAAAACACAGCGCCAAGGAAGAGTCTCTTGCCATGAGTAAAGAGAAGGGAAAAACTGATCCGCCGACATGATAACTTCTCTGCTCAAGAACTTCACTCGGCTTTACGAACCGACTCTACACAAGTCGTGACTTGAAGCCGGTGCAGTGAATGATATGAAGGAACGCTATGAGGTAAGGAGTTATGCCTCTCTTGTACTTTTGTTGTGTTGTAGCCCCCAAGGGCCGGTTCAACTTAGCATAGTTAAACCGGGACTTAATATAAAACTCATACGTCTCAAACTTCAGTGTTGTAGCCCCCAAGGGCCGGTTCAACTTAGCATAGTTAAACCGGGATTTTAACATGTATGACCATAGCAAGATGAGATCAATTAGCCATTAGCCCCCAAGTGCCAAGTTGAATACCTGTAATAAGCTTGGGACTTCATAATGAAACAACTAATGTGCTCCATTTTTTATCAGAGTGATATATACCAAAGAAACCGTACAACTCAAGGACCTTCGTGCCAATCGAAGACTCAACAAGCGAAGCCACCAAAGCCAAGGATGAATTGAAAACTGCCTTGACCACTATGGAGCAGCTCAAGGAGTGGTATAAATCCGGCAGGCCAAGCTGGGACACCGAGAAGGCTGGTTTTGCTAAAACAGCGGAAGATCTTTGAAGCGGCTCTTAAACCGGTGATGAAGAGCTCACCGGACTAAAGCGCCAAATTAATGCCATGACCTCTGCGATCTTTGGTAAGAGATTTTTCTTGATTACTATTCCGTTTTGATATTTCCGCGATTTAACTTTGAGCTGTCTTAAACCAGTGCGAAGCGTATTGCTCATCCGGGCTCGATATGCGGAAGAAGCTCAAGGCTGCATACACGTTGATTGAGCAGCTGTATACGGCACCAATGAGTCATATGCGCTACGTCATATGATAACACAACTCCGTCCTTGATCAAAGATACGCTAGACCGGTTATCCATGATTCCGGCACAACTTGAAGAGTTGAAACGATCCGCGGCCCGGGCTGGCACTTTATTGGCTCTAACTCGCGCTAAGGCGTGGATAGCGGACCTTGATCCGGCTGACATAGCCAAGGGATTCCCCGGCGCTCAAGAAAACAACGAAGCCTTTGATAATGACGCCCTCAAACGAATAACAAAGGAGGTGCGTCCTCTGGCGAGTCAACTGGCAGCAGAAGCTAACCTGGCGGTTTACCGCTCTTTCTATGATGCAAACAACAGGCGGGTGGAGTTTGTCATTCCAGAAGTGCAGAACCTTGTTCCTCCAATCCGTAAGCACACTTATGCCCCTGACGTTGATCCGGCTGAGCTTATAAGTGAAGAGGCTGTCTTTCAGGCTTTAAACCGGATTGACTGGTCTACCAATGACTTCCGGCCCTTGGGTGATGAAGAGGAAGAAGCTGAACCGACGCCAGACGACCCATCTTCTTCACGTCAACCCGGCGAGGAAGCTTAATCCGTCAAGCCGGTTGATGCATCATAAGCTGCTAGTCATAACGCCAGTTGAAATGTTGGGCCTCGGAAGGCCTTGTACTAGAATAGCCGACACTTTTGTTTTTGAATATGCCTTTATGCCTTCGGTCTGCAACCTTCGCGCAGAGGTGCCGATACTTTTGATTGAATAATCGAAACCTTCAATCTATTTTGCACCGCAATCACAAATTCTTAAACCGCCACGGCTTGTGTCGCCAGTAGGCTTGTGACGCTCATATGTATATGTAAGGAAATATTGAGGTATATGATCAAAATTTTGTGATACAAAAATACACCTTGTCGGGCATGAAGTTGGCTTAGCCAACTTTGGAAGCGGAGGTTGTATAAACCATTACCGTCAAAAGAGAAAACAGCTCCTGTGTTTATAATGCGGTTTACCATGTAAACCATGCCGGGTCATGTTAGGCCCCTGTTACTCCATAATGGGATGTTAACGGAAAAGTCAAACCGGAAAAGTTATTTCCGGATTAAAATAAACCGAAAAGCCGCCAATTGGTGGTTGAACCGGTTTGAAAAAATGTTATCGGTTTAAAAACGCAACAAAAAATCAAATAATAATTTGCAGAAAGAGGCTTTACTGAGCCGATCAGATGGCATTACCATGGTCGGACACGACCAAGCTTCCAATAAGGTGTAGCTATGGTTCAAGTCAGCCAGGTCCCCAACTGAAACCATGGCATTATGCCGATCAAGTGGCGTGGCAATGGTTCGGGTTCGACCAAGCCCCCAAGTGACTCTATGGCCTTAGGCCAATCAAGAGGCGTGTTGGTTCAGATTTGACCATGTCCCCAAGTGATCTGGTGGCTTTCGCCTATCAAAAGGTGTTGCATTGGTTCGGACACGACCAAGCCCCCAGATGACATCTTAAAAGTTTCTGAAGAGCAAGCTCAAGGGATAAACCGGAGGATGTTTTAAAACAACAACTCCATGTACCCAAGCCGGATTTTGACAGAACGGATACCCCGCTTTAACCGAGGCTCCGGTTTATTGCTTTTATTCATAATATATACATTGTCATAATATGTACATAAGGAGAGCCGATGGCTCAGGTATAATAAGGCCGAAGATGAGCTATGTTCCACGGCTGTTGGTCTCCTCTTCGGCGTGCGTGAGTCTTTATGCTCTCGAATATCAATCAGATAGTATGACCCGTTGTGCAGATTCTTGCTGACCACAAAAGGCCCTTTCCAAGGTGGGGATAGCTTGTGCATATACATGCGGTCTTGAATGAGCGAAGTACCAAGTCTCCTTCTTGAAAGGTTACGGTTACGACCCGTCATCGTGATACCGGCGAAGATCCTGCTTGGTAAATCGCCGAGCGAGCAGCCGCCATATCTCGTTCTTCATCCGATCGATCCAAAGCGTCTGCCGTGCTGCCTCGTTATCTGCCTCAACATAGGCTGCCACACGAGGCGAGTCATGACGGATATCGCTGGGAGGACCGCCTCCGCTCCATAGACCATAAAGAACGGTGTGTATCCGGTGGATCTGTTAGGGGTAGTATTGATACTCCATAACAGATGGTAGCTCTTCTACCCAACAGCCCGGCGTCCTCCGTAAAGGGACCATAAGCGGGGTTTGATACCTCTCGGGATCTCTGATTAGCTCGTTACGCTTGACCATTGGACGTGGGTGAGCTCTTGAAGAAAGCGTCAAGCGGATGTGCTCACGTTCACAAAACTCCTTCATGGCACCTTTGGACAAATTGGTACCATTATACGTGATGATCTTGTGTGGACACCGAACGAGAAGATCACCCTTTTAATGAACTGAACCGCCGTGGCGCATCACACTTGCTAACGAGGCTCGCCTCGACCCACTTTGTAAATTTGTCATTGCTACCAGCAAGTGTGTCTTCTTGTCCTTGGACCTTTTAAAGGTCCTACCATGTCCACCCCAAATCGCATAAGCGGCCAAGTAATTGGAATCATCCTCAATTCTTGGGCGGTATATGAGCACGTCTAGAAAACTTGGCAACCATCACATCGTCTGACGGATCTTCCGCATCAGCATGGGCGGTCAACCAATAAAAACCATGGCGGAACGCCTTAGCCACCAAGGATTTTGAACGGCGTGGTGACCACAGTCCCCTTCGTGGATCTCACGCAATATTTCACAGCCTTCCTCGGGGACACACAACGCTGAAACGCATACGACACACTGCAATGATGCAACTTCGCCATTAACAATGGTCATAGACTTAGACCGCCGAACTATCACCGGCCAACGTCTCATCTTCTGGTAAATCGCCCCGACTCATGTACGCCAAAGGGAGCGTCCAATCCGGAATGAAATGCAGGGCTGCCACCAACTGAGCCTCCGGATCAGGAATAGCCAAATCTACTTCATCAGGAAGCTTGACGGACGGATTGTGCAGTACATCAAGGAAGACATTAGGCGGGACGGTTTGCGTTGAGAGCCCAACCGGCTTAAAGCGTCCGCCGCCGTTCTTCCGACGATCCACATGGTCCACCTGATAGCCTTTAAAATGACATGCAACAACATCCACCTCCCGACGATATGCAGCCATGAGTGGGTCTTTGGAATCCCAAGTGCCTGACACCTGTTGGGCCACCAAGTCCGAGTCACCGAAGCACTTAACCCGGCTTAGATTCATCTCCTTAGCCATCCGAAGACCATGGAGCAAGGCTTCATACTCAGCTGCATTGTTAGTACAAGGGAACATTAAGCGGAGGACGTAACAAAACTTTTCACCTCGTGGGGAAGTTAACACAACTCGACCCCGAGCCCTCAAGCTGCTGGACCCGTCAAAGTGGATGGTCCAATAGGTGCGATCCGGCTTTTCTTCAGCGCTTGTAACTCCGTCCAATCATTAATGAAATCCACAAGTGCACAGGATTTTCTTGCCGTCCGAGGCACATACCTTAAATCGTGCGGCCCAAGCTCTATGGCCCACTTAGCAATCCGCCAATCGCTTCCGGTTACGTATGATATCACCCAAAGGGAGCTGGCCGACCACCGTGATGGGATGCCCTTGAAAATACTGCTTGACTTCGGCTTGCCATAAAAACTCCATACACCAGCTTACGCCAATGCGGATATCTTCGCTTGGACTCAATGAGCACCTCATTGATGTAATAAACCGGACGTTGAACCGGATACTCCTTCCCTGCCTCCTTTCGTTTCTACCACAATGGCTACGCTTAATCGCCACGGCATTAGTAGCAACATATAGCGAAGCGGCTCCTTGTCAATGGGAGCGGCGAGAACAGCGAGTTGGCCAATTGCCGCTTTAAATCCTCCAATGCTTCATCGGCGTGAACTCGAGACAAAGCGATCCGTCTTCTTGACATCTGGTACAAAGGAATGGCCTTCTCTCCGAGGCGGTGATAAACCGGCTCAATGACCATCCGCCCGCCAATCGCTGGACATCATTGATACACTTTGGCTTAGCCAGGAGGTGATAGCTGTAATCTTCTCGGATTAGCTTCAATCCCCTGTTGGACACAAGGAAACCCAATAATTTACTGTAGGAACACCGAAAACACATTTGGCGGGTTAAGCATCATCTTGTACACCCGCAAGTTGTCAAAGGTTTCTTTCAAATCCTCAATCGGTGTTTCCTTCTTCCTTGACTTAACCACAATATCATCCACATAAGCATGTACATTGCGGCCGATCTGTTCATGCAAGCAATTACGTACACAAAGGCGATAAGTTGCTTGGGCGCTCTTGAGCCCAAAAGGCATAGACACATAGCAGAAGGCTCCAAAGGGAGTGATAAACGATGTTTTCTCCTGGTCCTTAACCGCCATTTTGATATATGATATCCAGAATACGCATCCAAAAAGCTCAAACGCTCACAACCCGCCGTAGCATCAATAATCTGGTCAATGCGGGGGAGGGCGAAAGGATCTGTTGGACAAGCCTTGTTAAGATCATGTAATCCACACACATGCGCCTAGTGCCGTTTTTCTTAAGGACTAGCACCGGATTAGCAAGCCACTCTGGATGGAAAACTTCAACGATAAAACCTGCTGCTAAGAGCCTGGCAACCTCTTCTCCAATGGCCTTACGCCTTGCCTAGTTTAACCGGCGAAGGTACTGGTTTACCGGTTTGTACTTGGGATCAACATTAAGAGTGTGCTCAGCGAGTTCCCTCGGTACACTGGCATGTCGGAAGGCTTCCATGCAAAAATGTCGATTCTCACGGATGAACTCGATGAGCGCGCTTTCCTATTTAGGATCCAAGTTAGCACTGATGATGAACTGCTTGGACGAATCACCGGGCACAAAGTCAACAAGTTTAGTCTCAGCTGCCGACTTATACTTCAGATCTGGATCGCGCTCTGTAGTTGGCTTCTTCAACGGGGTCATATCCGCCGGATCAACCTTGTCTTTATAGTACTTGAGCTCTTCGGTGGCACAAACCGACTCTGCGTAAGCCGCATCACCTTCCTCACACTCTAAAGCGATCTTGCGGCTCCCATGAACCGTTATCGTCCCTTTGTGACCCGGAATTTTTAGCTGCAAATAAACATAACAAGGTCGCGCCATAAACTTGGCATAAGCCGGCCGCCCAAACAGGGCGTGGTAAGGGCTTTGAATTTTCACCACTTCAAATGTCAATGTTTCCGATCTGAGTCATGTTCATCCCCAAAGGCCACCTCTAGAGCTATTTTACCAACCGGATATCTTGACTTGCGGGCACCACACCATGAAACACTGTATTGGGCGGCTTGAGATGTTTATCCGTTAACCCCATATGGCGGAAGGTCTCATAATACGTGATGTTGATCTTGCTCCCTCCGTCCATAAGCACCTTGGTGAACTTGTATCCTCCCACCTAAGGCGCCACCACTAGGGCTAGTTGACCCGGATTGTCAACCCGGGGAGGATGATCCTCTCTACTCCACACAATAGGCTGCTCTGACCAGCGTAGGTAATGCGGCACGGCCAGTTCAACAATGTTGATCGCCCGCTCAAGTTTCCGGTCTCGCTTGTCCAAACTAGTGGTGAAGACGTGATCATCCACCATTCAACCGCTTCGGATTGCTTTGATAACCCATACTGCTGCTGCTGATTGTAACTACCTTGGTTGTTACGATTGTTACGATTGTTACGCCTACCGGATTACCATTGAACCTCGGACCGAATTTCCTCCACCGTAACCCGGCCGGACCACGAACCGCCATTGGGCCCTTGATCATACCGGAAAGCACTAGAACTTTTGAACTCCTGCATAATGTAACAATCCTTCCAGAGGTGGTTTCTGGCGCCTCCTTCGCCCATGCTTGGACAGGGTTGGTGCAGATAATTCAACCGGTCCGGATTGTGATTAGGCGCACCACCTCGGTTTGGATGTTTACCCTTGCGCCCGTTGACCCTTGTCCTGCACATTGGTGTTGGCTCTGAAGCCCATGTTACCATTCGCCTTTACGCTTGTTTCCTCCGTTACACCGCCCGGTGATCTTGGCTTCGAGTTCTTGTTACGCTTTTCCCTTCCTGCTCCATCCTCCTCCTCGGACTCGGGATCCTTGGTACTATCGAGAATCGGTGTACTTCACTAAAACGCCCATGAGAGTGCCCATGTCATTGCAAAACGCTTCATGCGACTCCAGCTTCAATTTTAAAGGTTCGAACGGCGGTTGCTCTCTAGGGTTAAGATTGCGTAATCGGTGTTGATCCGGTCTGAAGAATGTAGAACTTCGATCTGGCGCACCCAATGGGTTGTGGATTCTCCCTCACCGACACAAGCCGCCAAGTCCACCACGGACATGGGCTGCTTACGGTGTCTTTGAAATTACGAATGAACCGGGTCCATAGAATCGGGTCCATGAACCGATGGAATTGGGTGGCAAGTTTTTCAGCCAAGCACGGGCCGTGCCTTCAAGCATCATGGTAAAATACTTTGCACATGCAGCTTCATCCACATCCGGCATCTCCATGGCCATCTCATAGCTTTCTATCCACGCCTCGAGCCAGATCGGCGGTATAATTGGGCACCTTGCGTGGCCCCTTGAAGTCTTTGGGCAAGCGTACATTGCGTAAAGCGGGACGAGGCAAGGCACCCCAAAGAGCCGATGTAACCCCGGCTCGAAGATGGTCGGTCGAACCGGTGCGAGCTGATGATCCTCATCTTTGTCTGCTAACTCGGCCTCCCTACGTGCCCTGGCCCGGTCCACCACCTCTTGAGCGTTTTCGAAGCCACCCGCCGGGTTGTTGCCGCGAGGTGCCCCGCGCCGCGCATTACTTGACACGGCCGGTTCATCTGCGTGCCGGCTATAACTCCGGCTTGGGCGGGGGGTAGAGTGGATCCGATCACGGCTGTATGAGTACGCTTCCTGTTGGGCCAGGGCCGTCCTCAGGAGCTCTTTGACCCTGCGAGTTTCCACCGCCTGTGGTGAATCGCCGATTGGAATCGCCTCCAACCGCGCGCGCAGCCGCAACAAGGTTATCCATCGGGTTGGAGTAGTGACCGGAGGTGTTAGCACTGTACCGAGGCGCGCCGCATGATGGCGAGGCAGATCTATCACACGGGCTGAATCGGCGCGCCTGCCCCAGCGCTTCCGCCCGCTCACCACCGGCGGCGGATTATCGTCCTCGCTCCCGGGTGTTGAAGAGGTCTCTTCCCTCGAAAACCGAGGGCAAACGGGATCTGTACTTTCTTTTCATGACTTCATGCGACGCGTTACGATCCAAAGATGAGCCTATAAGCTGCGCATCCAAAGCGGCCCGCTCCGCCATCATCTCGACGTCTGCGGCTGCGGATCCGCTTTAGCAGTGATCTGCTCCTTCACCTTTGCAATCTCCGCATTATGCAGGTCTTGATCTGCCGGGTTAGCCTACGCCATGAGCACAGCCAATGCATCAAATAGTTACGATAAAACTTGAGCCGGGCGCGACAGGGCCTCACCCGCCTGCCGCCATCGCCATTGTTGAACCGGGCGACCATTGGCGCGGCGGTCGAAGAGTGAAGCGTCGCTTGTGTACCGACCATGAATATTCCAACCCGGTTGGGCAGATCAAAGGGGTCGGAATACTCTCATCGTCGAACAGCCCCGATCCGCCATCTTGCGGTAATGCAGAGACTCGATTTCCCGATCGACGACTTCGTCATCGGAGTAGACAACGGTTTCGCCACCAGATGCTGATCCGCCCTCATAGTCTCCTCCGTGGATGACTCCCACAAAGCACGCGACAACCGTTTTAGACAGGGCAGGATAATTCTTCGCCCGCTGAGCCGTCTCGACGAGGTCGGTGCAGATGTCCGGCCCAGGCCCTGGCTCACCGATCTTGCCGATGAACACGTGTATGCCACCAAAGGGGACCAGGTACCCGTACTCAATCGAGCCGGTCTCGGGGCCCCAGCCTGCATCGTCGATGTAGAGCTTGCCGCGATGACTCTTGGTCATCCAGCCCACAAAGATAGCCTTCGAGTCCTTGAACTTGCCCTCTAAGATCATCAAACCATCGTGCAATAGCCCCACGGTGGGCGCCAAGCTGTCGTGGAATTGTCACGGCAGATGTCCTCATGAAAGGACTTAGTCGGCGGGGCCATCGTACGGGTTAACTTAGAGGGGTTAAAGCGGACGCAAAGACACGAGAGTTTATACTAGTTCGCCCCTTCGAGGAAGGTAAAAGCCTACGTCTAGTTGTGATGGGATTGATGTGATTTCGACGACTAGGGAGCAATCGCCGCCTAAGCCTCGAATTGTTGTTGTCTGTCCCTAAACACGCCGGGCCGTCCCCTTATATACACGGGTTGACGTCCGGCCGGTCTCTGAGTTCGAGGCAGCTCATACAAGTGTCCGGCTCGGTCTCTTCTTTCTCTTATCTTACAACACAAGTTACATGGTATGGCGGTTTTACCATTATGGGCCCTAATTCGCCCCTGGCCTCCGGGCCTCTAAACTCTACAGCAATCGCCATCTTCTGAGTCTTCGTGGGCCCCAATTATGGCCGAGGGTAAACCGGCCCCTTCAGGACGGTTTATATTCACTAGTTACATCCCCAACAGGAAGCCAGCGTGTCCAGTTTTTTGACGCGGGGATGGGGGTGGGGACGTGGGTGTTGCAAGGAAGCTCGAGGGGAGCGGCAAGCTCGTGAGGGAGCGCACGCGCAACTACAGGAAGGAAGTTTGGCTGGAAGAAGGACGTTTTTCCTGGGAGCGTTGACCAGAGGAAAAGACGAAGCGAGGGGAGATGCGAGAATCGGACAACTGCGGCAGCCAGATCCAAAGGCTGGGGCCCGACCGGCCCAAAGTTGGGCCGGCGCCGGCGCCTAGCAGCGCCCTTGATAATATGATGCATACATGCTAGTGGTGGTAATCAGTTTCGTTGGCCATCCGTGCATTTGTTGGCACTGCCTTTGGCAACACTATCTCTTCTAGCTCCACACCTTAGGGAGTCTCATGTTCGATAACACATGTATATTAGGGCTTGCACACGAAAACAGAACCGTGAGGAATTGCCGTGAATTGTTGAAAGCTTCATATGCAATATGGTTGTACCATGTTCGTATGAGATAACACGATGTTGAATTTACTTGAAAGACAATATTAATTGCAAATGTAGATTATTAGAAATTAAACTTGAACCAGAACCATAAATACGTGTACGTGCCTCAAAAGCCTGAGAAGACAACCATGTCGCAATGTGCAATATAAACACTACATTCGTACTGTAGTTCAGCAATGATGCTACCCATTACTAATTCTTTCCAAATCCAGATTAGGAAAAAAATCAAGCTAACTAAGAGACTGATGTACGGGTACATAGATCTAGCCATTATTGTCCATATGAGCAAATCAAGCATTAAAACAAAGCACACCGTGGGAGGCAAATTATTGAGTAAACACGACATGGGTTTGACATCAGGATTATCATCCAAGGAATTAAAGCAAGTTTTCAATGGGATAAAAATGCATACAAACCTTACACATTATCAAGATTTACATGCAAAAATTAAAATTGATATGTGAACTGAAATCGTGGAGAGAACAAATATATCAACAGGAGTAATGGAACAAACTATTCTGTTATGTAAACCGAAACATTAAGGAGAAACTAATTTGCTCATGTCCGACAGAGAGAAGTGTTAAGTACATAGGAGTTTAGGAATAACATCAACAAGGAGATAGAAGGGCGTGTTGAAGTAATGGAAATTTGTCATGAAAAGTTATCTATTTAAGGTAAGCGCATTCTGGTGTACTTATGTCGCCATTTGGAAAGGCGGGGACATGAGCATCTCATTCCATCCACGTTGGAAGTCCCATGAGTCCCAATCGACCTGCACTCTCCAAGTAGTATGCACATGTCCAGTCTCTCTTGCAGAACTCAACCTTCTCTATAACGATTGGCGAGATGACAACGATGCTACGATGGAGATCAAGGTGTCACATCGGTGATGATGGTGATCATGACGGTGCTTCGGAGATGGAGATCACAAGCACAAGATGATGATGGCCATATCATATCACTTATATTGATTGCATGTGATGTTTATCTTTTATGCATCTTATCTTGCTTTGATTGACGGTAGCATTATAAGATGATCTCTCACTAAATTTCAAGATAAAAGTGTTCTCCCTGAGTATGCACCGTTGCAAAAGTTCGTCGTGCCCAGACACCATGTGATGATCGGGTGTGATAAGCTCTACGTCCATCTACAACTAGTGCAAGCCAGTTTTGCACACGCAGAATACTCGGGTTAAACTTGACGAGCCTAGCATATACAGATATGGCCTCGGAACACTGAGACCATAAGGTCGAGCGTGAATCATATAGTAGATATGATCAACATAGTGATGTTCACCATTGAAAACTACTCCATTTCACGTGATGATCGGTTATGGTTTAGTTGATTTGGTCACGTGATCACTCAGAGGATTAGAGGGATGTCTTTCTAAGTGGGAGTTCTTAAGTAATATGATTAATTAAACTTAAATTTATCATGAACTTAGTACCTGATAGTATCTTGCTTGTCTATGTTGATTGTAGATAGATGGCCCGTGTTGTTGTTCCGTTGAATTTTAATCGTTCCTTGAGAAAGCAAAGTTGAAAGATGATGGTAGCAATTACACAGACTGGGTCCGTAACTTGAGGATTATCCTCATTGCTGCACAGAAGAATTACGTCCTGGAAGCACCGGTTTGGGTGCGAACTGCTGCGAGGAGCAACACCAGATGTTATGAGCGTCTGGCGAGTAAAAGCGATGACTACTCAATAGTTCAGTGTGCCATGCTTTACGTCTTAGAACCGGGTCTTCAACGACGTTTTGAGCGTCATGGAGCATATGAGATGTTCCAGGAGTTGAAGTTAATATTTCAAGCAAATGCCCGGATTGAGAGATATGAAGTCTCCAATAAGTTCTATAGCTGCAAGATGGAGGAGAATAGTTACGTCGGTGAGCATATACTCAAGATGTCTGGGTATAATAATCACTTGATTCAACTGAGAGTTAATCTTCCGGATGATAGCGTCATTGACAGAATACTCCAATCACTGCCACCAAGCTGCAAGAGCTTCGTGATGAACTATAACATACAAGGGATGGATAAGAAGATTTCCGAGCTCTTCGCAATGCTAAAGGCTGCGGAGTTAGAAATCAAGAAGGAGCATCAAGTGTTGATGGTCAACAAGACCAGTAGTTTCAAGAAAAAGGGCAAAGGGAAGAAGAAGGGGAACTTCAAGAAGAACAGCAAACAAGTTGCTGCTCAGGAGAAGAAACCCAAGTCTAGACCTAAGCACGAAACCGAGTGCTTCTACCGCAAGCCATCGGGTCCTTTGGAAGCGGAACTGCCCCAAGTATTTGGCGGATAAAAAGGATGACAAGGTGAACAAAGGTATATGTGATACACATGTTATTGATGTGTACGTTAGTAGAGCTCGCAGATAGCACTGGGTATTTGATCTTGGTTACATTGCTAATATTTGCAACTTCGAAGCAGGGGACTACGGATTAGCTTAACACTGGCCAAGGACGAGGTGACGATGCGCGTGGGAAATGGTTCCAAAGTCGATGTGATCGCGGTCGGCACGCTACCTCTACATCTACCTTCGGGATTAGTTTTAGACCTAAATAATTGTTATTTGGTGCCAGCATTGAGCATGAACATTATATCTGGATCTTGTTTGATGCGAGACGGTTATTCATTTAAATCATAGAATAATGGTTGTTCTATTTATATGAGCAATATCTTTTATGGTCATGCACCCTTGAAGAGTGGTCTATTTTTATGAATCTCGATAGTAGTGATACACATATTCATAATGTTGAAGCCAAAAGATGCAGAGTTGATAATGATAGTGCAACTTATTTGTGGCACTTGCCGTTTAGGTCATATCGGTGTAAGGCGCATGAAGAAACTCCATCTTGATGGACTTTTGGAACCACTTGATTATGAATCACTTGGTACTTGTAACCGTGCCTCATGGGCAAGATGACTAAAACGCCGTTCTCGGTACTATGGAGAGAGCAACAGATTTGTTGGAAATCATACATACAGATGTATGTGGTCCGATGAATGTTGAGGCTCGTGGCGGATATCGTTATTTTCTCACCTTCACAGATGATTTAAGCAGATATGGGTATATCTACTTAATAAAGCATAAGTCTGAAACATTTGAAAAGTTCAAAGAATTTCAGAGTGAAGTTGAAAATCATCGTAACAAGAAAATAAAGTTTCTACGATCTGATCGTGGAGGAGAATATTTGAGTTACGAGTTTGGTCTACATTTGAAACAATGCGGAATAGTTTCGCAACTCACGTCACCCGGAACACCACAGCGTAATGGTGTGTCTGAACGTCGTAATCGTACTTTACTAGATATGGTGCAATCTATGATGTCCCTTACTGATTTACCACTATCATTTTGGGGTTATGCTTTAGAGACGGCCGCATTCACGTTAAATAGGGCACCATCGAAATCCGTTGAGACGACGCCTTATGAACTATGGTTTGGCAAGAAACCAAAGTTGTTGTTTCCAAAAGTTTGGGGCTGCGATGCTTATGTGAAAAAGCTTCAACCTGATAAGCTCGAACCCAAATCGAAGAAATGTGTCTTCATAGGATACCCAAAGGAGACTGTTGGGTACACCTTCTATCACAGATCCGAAGGCAAGACATTCGTTGCTAAGAATGGATCCTTTCTAGAGAAGGAGTTTCTCTCGAAAGAAGTGAGTGGGAGGAAAGTAGAACTTGATGAGGTAACTGTACCAGCTCCCTTATTGGAAAGTAGTTCATCACATAAACCGGTTTCTGTGACACCTACACCAATTAGTGAGGAAGTTAATGATGATGATCATGGAACTTAAGATCAAGTTATTACTGAACCTCGTAGATCAACCAGAGTAAGATCCGCACCAGAGTGGTACGGTAATCCCGTTCAGGAAGTCATGCTAGTAGATCATGATGAACCTACGAACTATGAAGAAGCGATGGTGAGCCCAGATTCCGCAAAATGGCTTGAAGCCATGAAATCTGAGATGGGATCCATGTATGAGAACAAAGTGTGGACTTTGGTTGACTTGCCCGATGATCGGCAAGCAATTGAGAATAAATGGATCTTCAAGAAGAAGACTGACGCTGACGGTAATGTTACCGTCTACAAAGCTCGACTTGTTGCAAAAGGTTTTCGACAAGTTCAAGGGATTGATTACGATGAGACCTTCTCACCCGTAGCGATGCTTAAGTCTGTCCGAATCATGTTAGCAATTGCTGCATTTTATGAAATATGGCAGATGAATGTCAAAATTGCATTCCTGAATGGATTTCTGTAAGAAGAGTTGTATATGATGCAACCGGAAGGTTTTGTCGATCCAAAGGGTGCTAACAAAGTGTGCAAGCTCCAGCGATCCATTTATGGACTGGTGCAAGCCTCTCGGAGTTGGAATAAACGCTTTGATAGTGTGATCAAAGCATTTGGTTTTGTACAGACTTTTGGAGAAGCCTGTATTTACAAGAAAGTGAGTGGGAGCTCTGTAGCATTTATGATATTATATGTGGATGACATATTGCTGATTGGAAATGATATAGAATTTCTGGATAGCATAAAGGGATACTTGAATAAGAGTTTTTCAATGAAAGACCTCGGTGAAGCTGCTTATATATTGGGCATTAAGATCTATAGAGATAGATCAAGACGCTTAATTGGACTTTCACAAAGCACATACCTTGACAAAGTTTTGAAGAAGTTCAAAATGGGTCAAGCAAAGAAAGGGTTCTTGCACGTGTTACAAGGTGTGAAGTTGAGTAAGACTCAATGCCCGACCACTGCAGAAGATAGAGAGAAAATGAAAGATGTTCCTATGCTTCAGCCATAGGCTCTATCATGTATGCAATGTTGTGTACCAGACCTGATGTGTGCCTTGCTATAAGTCTAGCGAGGAGGTACCAAAGTAATCCAGAGTGGATCAATCGACAGCGGTCAAGAACATCTGAAATACCTGAAAAGGACTAAGGATATGTTTCTCGTTTATGGAGGTGACAAAGAGCTCATCGTAAATGGTTACGTTGATGCAAGCTTTGACATTGATCCGGACGATTCTAAATCGCAAACCGGATACGTGTTTACATTGAACGGTGGAGCTGTCAGTTGGTGCAGTTCTAAACAAAGCGTCGTGGCGGGATCTACGTGTGAAGCGGAGTATATAGCTGCTTGAAGCGACAAATGAAGGAGTCTGAATGAAGGAGTTCATATCCGATCTAGGTGTCATACCTAGTGCATCGGGTCCGATGAAAATCTTTTGTGACAATACTGGAGCAATTGCCTTGGCGAAGGAATCCAGATTTCACAAGAGAACCAAGCACATCAAGAGACACTTCAACTCCATCCGGGATCTAGTCCAGGTGGGAGACATAGAAATTTGCAAGATACATACGGATTTGAATGTTGCAGACCCGTTGACTAAGCCTCTTCCACGAGCAAAACATGATCAGCACCAAGGCTCCATGGGTGTTAGAATCATTACTGTGTAATCTAGATTATTGACTCTAGTGCAAGTGGGAGACTGAAGGAAATATGCCCTAGAGGCAAAATAAAGTTATTATTTATTTCCTTATATCATGGTAAATGTTTATTATTCATGCTAGAATTGTATTAACCGGGAACATGATACATGTGTGAACACATAGACAAACATAGTGTCACTAGTATGCCTCTACTTGACTAGCTCGTTAATCAAAGATGGTTATGTTTCCTAGCCATAGACATGAGTTGTCATTTGATTAACGGGGTCACATCATTAGGAGAATGATGTGATTGACTTGACCCATTCCGTTAGCTTAGCACACGATCGTTTAGTATTCTGCTATTGCTTTCTTCATGACTTATACATGTTCCTATGACTATGAGATTGTGCAACTCCCGTTTACCGGAGGAACACTTTGTGTGCTACCAAACGTCACAACGTAACTGGGTGAGTATAAAGGTGCTCTACAGGTGTCTCCGAAGGTACATGTTGGGTTGGCGTATTTCGAGATTAGGATTTGTCACTCCGATTGTCGAAGAGGTATCTCTGGGCCCTCTTGGTAATACACATCACTTAAGCCTTGCAAGCATTACAACTAATGAGTTAGTTGTGAGATGATGTATTACGGAACGAGTAAAGAGACTTGCCGGTAACGAGATTGAACTAGGTATTGAGATACCGACGATCGAATCCCGGGCAAGTAACATACTGATGACAAAGGGAACAACGTATGTTGTTATGCGGTCTGACCGATAAAGGTCTTCGTAGAATATGTGGGAGCCAATATGAGCATCCAGGTTCCGCTATTGGTTATTGACCGGAGACATGTCTCGGTTATGTCTACATAGTTCTCGAACCCGTAGGGTCCGCACGCTTAATGTTTCGATGACAATTTTATTATGAGTTTATATGTTTTGATGTACCGAAGGTTGTTCGGAGTCCCGGATGTGATCACAGACATGACGAGGAGTCTCGAAATGGTCGAGACATGAAGATTGATATATTGGAAGCCTATGTTTCGATATCGGAAGTGTTCCGGGTGAAATCGGGATTTTACCGGAGTCTGGGAGGTTACCGAACCCCTCGGTGACTTAATGGGCCTTCTTGGGCCTTGGTGGAAGAGAGGAGGCGGCGGGCAGGGCAGGCGCCTCCCTCCTAGTCCGAATAGGACAAGGAGAGGCGGTGCCCCCCTTCCTTCCTCCCTCCACCACTTTCCCTCTCTCTCCTAGTCCAACATGGAAAGGGGAGTCCTACTCCCGGTAGGAGTCTGACTCCTCTGGCGCGCCTCTTCCACGGCCGCACCTCCCCTTGCTCCTTTATATCTGAGGGCAGGGGGCACCCTAGAGACACAACAATTGATCGTTTGATCTTTTAGCCGTGTGCGGTGCCCCCTCCACCATAGTCCACCTCGATACATCAGTGGCGGTGCTTAGGCGAAGCCTGCGTCGGTAGAACATCAACATCGTCACCACACCGTCATGCTGACAAAACTCTCCCTCAACACTCGGCTGGATCGGAGTTCGAGGGACGTCATCGGGCTGAACGTGTGCTGAACTCGGAGGTGCCGTACGTTCGGTACTTGATTGGTCGGATCGTGAAGACGTATGACTACATCAACCGCGTTGTGCTAACGCTTCCGCTTTCGGTCTACAAGGGTACGTGGACAACACTCTTCCCTCTCGTTGCTATGCATCACCATGATCTTGCGTGTGCGTAGGATTTTTTTTGAAATTACTACGTTCCTCAACAGGTGTATCATAAATCAATAGTAGCATTTCTTCTCGTGGGAGCCATTGCAAAGATGATGTTATATATTCAATGTATAAAAACTCACCTTTGTTGTAAGGGTTGATGAAGGTGAAATTCTCCTTTTTCAGAGGGTTAAGTTCATCGTTGGTAATGGTCTTTCGACCAGATTTTGGGAGAATACATCGTTAGGGGAGACACCCTCAGCCCTTCAATATCCCACTCTTTATCATATTGTACAACGTAAGGAAGATTATGTTGCTACAGTATTGAATTCGGCCCCCCTTAATATCCAATCCAGGAGCTCTTTGGTGGGGGAATGGTGGAATTCTTGGTTACATTTGGTCCGTAGATTGATGGCAGTTCAACTCTCTGACCAGGCGGATACCATTTTTTGGAAATTATCAGTGAATGGTAGTTTTTCCGTGAAGTCTTTGTACATGGATGTTATCAATACTGGGCCAATTCCGAGATCACTTCACATATGGAAGGTTAAAGTTCCGCTGAGAATTGAAATCTTCATGTGGTTTGTCCACAAGGGAGTGATCTTGACGAAAGATAATTTAATTAAGTGAAACTGGGTTGGTAGTTCTCGCTGTAGTTATTGCGATCAGGATGAATCTATTCGACACCTCTTTCTCGATTGCCCTTTCACAAAATTATTGTGGCGTACGATTCATATAGCCTTCAACGTTAACCCTCCAATTTACATGAACATGTTATTTGGAACATGGCTAAATGGAGTGGATTCAAATACAACGAGACATATTCGGATAGGAGTATGCACATTACTATGGGCTATATGGAACACTAGGAATGCCATAATCTTTAACCGGAAAAACTTTATCAACTTTTTGCATATTATCTACAGAGCTACTGCTTGGATCCGTACGTGGTCGTTACTCACCCGTGCGGATTGCAATGAGCGTTTGGATACTGGATGCAACCGATGGGAGATGGTAGCACGGGGTATCTTCAATCAATTTGGTTGGCGTGCTACTAATAGGCTAGGTGTGTAGGCATCATAGCCTGTTGCTATTTTCGCCGTATGTGGCACCTTTTTATTTCATTTTGTTTTGCTCTGTTTGAGAGCTAGACTTGCACTACAGACTTGTTATCGTACTTGTTTTAATATTATGGTTGCATGCATCACTCTGATGCAGAGGCCGGGGGTTATCCTCCTTTTCCAAAAAAAAAACCTAGCCTAATAAACCTAAATACAGCCGGAATAACCCTAAATATAACAAAATACTTTACGAAATAGTTGGAATATTGCTCTAACAATACTACATAAAAAATAGCATACACAGAATTCCTGAAAAAATATTAAATAAAAAAAATGGGCTAAATGCTACGGGTGGCGTGCGTCCCAACTCCACACGACACCATTTATGGCCAACCCAATTTACATCCACAGTCGGTCACACGGCCTTATCCATCATCTTCCCTAGAAAAAGAGTCTTCTCTCTTCCCCGACCCCCTAAATAACCAGCGCCTCCCCCATCTCACCTCGCAACCCCCGCCCATCATTGACCTACCCACGCGGATTCACCACCTCCCAAGTTGTCGCTCGGCTGCGCTCCTCTCGCCACGCAGCCTCGGACCCCCGTGATTTGGATCCTCATTGCCGTCACCGGCGTTTGCGCTTCCCCCTTCCGCCTCCGTGAGCGCCTCCACCCATGCCGTCAGCCTCCTCCACTCCATGGTGAGCGGCGCCGCAACCCTTTTTTTATTTTTCTTTATATTCTATGTCATGCATGTATAATTAGGATGAACTGTTGGATACAAAGATAAATTTAGGTGTTATGTTAGAAATTTGCTAGAAAAATGTGGGTGTTAGAAATTAGCTAAGTGTAGTTTGTATATAGTAGGAAACAAATTAGGTTTAGTTCGGTTAGTTCAATGTCATTCAATTATTTCTGACCGATATTGGTTCAGCCGTTGGGTGTTTGCTGCATACAGAAAAAAATTGATACACGGATCGTTCCAACTATCGTTTTTCCTTCACTTCTTTTTAAACCTAAAAATGTGCTATTGTAGTGTTGCAAACGTGTAACCAATTTGTTGCGCATGGGTGGTTTTGTTGCAGTGGCCGGACGGCTCTCGGATGTTGGTTTCAAGTGAGATTACGCTCGGATTTTAGTTTTCAGTGAGACCAAAAGGCTTGCAGATCTGGTGATTTCATAATCGGAAAAGCGCAACAATCGATGGCAGACAGGAAACAATACAGGCTCTCAATCCGATACACGAACACAAAGAGAAGAAAATTACGGTACGTGGTGCAGTTTAGCCGAAGATCCGTCTATAAAGGAAGCTACCTAACGTGAACCATAGAACAGAAGAGACACGATCAAATCCAGCCACAACAACTCCACAGCGACGCATACATGAATTTTGGGAAGCAAACAGTCCATCGCCTTTTTTGTTCCACACGGTAGAGAAGGAGTGAGGGCCGGGTGACGCAGCATGGACCAAGGAGCCAGCTCGAACGCGGCCGCCTTCGTCGGCGCCGGTGAAGAAGAAAAGCAGCTCAAGGCGATGTACGGGACAGAGGCGAAGAAGGTGGCCCGGCTGCAGGCGCTGCTCGCGTTCGGCAGGGCGGCGCACGCGGAAGCCATGCGGTACAGCGACATAGAGGAGGAGGTGGTGGTGAAGGAGTACCGGCGGGCGGGGAAGCTGCACACCTACGACATGGACAAGGAGTGGAAGAAGCACTTTGCCAGGGTCGCCAACCTTCATCCATGCCCGTGGGGCAAGCAGATGGCCGCGGAGGTCGCAGAGTACACGTATTACCTCAAGGAGGACGAGGACGACTTCAGGATAGGGCTCTACTCGTTAATCGGGGAGTGAAATCAGAGGTTGTCCCGTCCATTCTACCCTATGTTTGACGATGATAATCTAGGGTAGGGTTATAGACCTGCCCAAGAGTACCCTCCCCAAGGACACTCGCGAAAGAAGCTGCCTTCCAGTCGACCTGGTAGGCTTCCACTCGACAGAATCTGAGACACTCGACTAAGAAGGCTCACTCGACCATCAGGTGCTGAGGAATCACTCTGTATCCAAACGGTCTGTAATTAAGTAGTCTTTATGGTCATGATTACACTTTATGTCCGGCGTTACCAGTAACGCCAGGTCTTAACGTACCTTAAACCCTCTGCTATGTGGGCTGGCTGGGGTCCTGGCGCACTCTATATAAGCCACCTCCCTCCACAGGTAGAAGGGTTCGCACCCCTGTAACACATACGCATATAATCCAGTCGACCGCCTCCGAGCTCCGAGACGTAGGGCTGTTACTTCCTCCGAGAAGGGCCTGAACTCGTAAATCCCTTGCGTATACAACTACTCCATAGCTAGGATCTTGCCTCTCCATTCCTACCCCTATTCTACTGTCAGACTTAGAACCACGACAGTTGGCGCCCACCGTGAGGCAGGTGTTCTAGCGATTTGTTGGAGAAGTTGGGATTCTTTCGATCTCCTACATCATGGTTTCAGGTGGAGTTCTGGTCGAGGGCCACCAGATCCGTCTTGGTGCGCTCACGTTCGTCGCCAACGACTCCGCTTGGCTTCAGGAGGCTCCACTCGACGTGGACGCGCTCCCCGTCCGCGGAGCGACGCACTTTCGCGCGTGTGTCCGCGGCGTCCTCCTGCGGCAACCGTCGACCCAGTATGGGTGAGGCATGCGGTGGCTTGCCAGTCGGCCACCCCCCAAGTCGCGGCGATCGAGCCCGACGAATCTCTCTACGGCCTGTTCGACTGGCTCCGCAGAGACTGCGTCCGAGTGCGATAGCAAAGGACTGACGGCAGAGGTTACGATGGTCGATGGACCACGCAGTCCCCGGATTCCCCACACCAACAGAGAGGTGACGGTGGCGGCGATCCGGAGCAAGCCCACGAGTACCTGCTCGAGCCCCTCACTTCGCTTCAGAGGGAGGAGCTTCGCCCGTCGGAACATGGATGCGCTTCACACTCCTATCGTTGGAGAAACCCCGAGGCTCGTGCCTTGGAGGATGCGGCAACAGCTAACTTGGCTAAGCGCACTTTCATTGGAGAACCTTCAGCGAGTACTCGTGGCCAGCGACCAAGGGTTCGAGAATCGATCGACGTCGGCTCTTCCAGCCACCAACTCAGGTATATCGAACTCCGATTCAGAATTTAGCAGCTGCCGCCCGTATAGCAGAGTCAATTCAGCCTTCCGAGTCGGAGGCGGGTAGAGGTTTGCTACAAATCAGAGATCTGCTTCGGGCGGCAGGAGACCAAAACTCAGTCGTATCACAGTCGCGGAATGGGATTCACAGCCGATCCGTCGCTGCGAATTCAGTCCAGTCGGCCCATAGTCCGAGATCGCCCCCGAGGCGTGAGGAACGTGGAGGCTGGCGTGATGATCAGTACAAGAGCCGCGAGCAATATGAGCACCGATTCGATCGCAATGATCGACGTTGAGTGCCCACTCCTCCCCCAAGGGGTGGATCATACGATCCTCGGCAGCAGGACGAGAGACGCCAGCACAGTGTTGGGCGAAGAGTTCCAGTCGACCCCAGGGAACCAGGCTTTGATGCGAGATCTATTATCGTTCAAGGTTTGGTCGACAGGAACAGAGTCCACCGAGAAGGCCATGACAGAGATGTTCCCTCCAGCAGTAGAGTTCATGTCTCAGGGCCAGAGTGTTTCAGCAGAGCCATCAGAGCCGCGGTGATTCCTCCCAACTTCAGGTTGGCGACTGAGTCGATAAGTTCCTTTGGAGAATCCAAGCCTGACACTTGGCTTGAAGATTACCGAGTGGCTGTTTAGATCGGCGGCGGCAACGATGAGGTAGCCATGAAGCATTTGCCTCTTATATTGGAGGGTTCAGCCAGAGCGTGGTTGAATCAATTAGCACCCAGCAGTATTTACACTTGGGAAGATCTTGCCCGAGTGTTTGTCAGGACATTTGAAGGGACTTGCAAGCGACTAGCAAGGTTGATGGAGTTGCAGTCGTGTGTGCAGAAGTCGAGTGAAACTTTGAGAGATTATATCCAGAGGTGGATCACTTTGCACCACACAGTTAAGAATGTATCTGATCACCAGGCAGTCTGTGCCTTCAAAGAAGGTGTCAAGAACAAAGAGTTGAGTTATAAATTCGGTCGAACCGGAGATATGACCCTGAGTCGGATGATGGAGATTGCCACCAAGTATGCAAATGGTGAAGAGGATCGGCTCCGGAGTGGTAAATACAAATCGGCCGCTAATAAGGCCGGCGGAGGAAATTCTAGTCGGAAGCGAGCGCCAAAGCCGAGCCATTTGCTCCGGAGAGGCCTTGGCTGTGACCCGGGGAAAGTTCAAGGGGAAACCCAAGGGTCCTTGGAACCCCAAGAAGGTGAAAGACCAGGATGGAAATGGCGTGTTAGATTTGCCATGTCACATTCACACGAAGAAAGATGAAGAGGGTAAACTTATTTACCGAAACATACCACTCGACAATGTCGGCTCTTGATTCAGCGGTTCAAGGAAACAACCCAATGATAAGGATAAGGAGATGCAGATAAAGTTGAGGACAAAGATGACAGCGATGATGGATATCCCCATGTCAATTCCACCCTGATGATTTTTGCTGACGTCGAAAGCAAAAGTCGATTGAAGGTTATCAATCGGGAAGTGAACATGGTCGCTCCGGTGACGCCCAACTATCTGAAATGGTCCCAGACCGCCATCACATTCGACCAGTCCGATCACCCGACGCACATTGCCACCACAGGAGGCAAGCGTTGAGTGGTCGACCGATCGTCGAAGGCACCCGTGACCAAAGTTACGATGGATGGTGGTAGTGGCTTGAACATATTATGCAGAGACATTTAAAGGGATGGGCATTCCGATGTCGGACTCGATACCCGATAACATGAGCTTCCATGGAGTCATTCCTGGAAAGAAGGCTGAGTCACTCGGCCAAATTGCTCTTGATGTAGTTTTTGGTGATTTGAAGCATTTCCGGAAAGAAAAGTTGACCTTTGAGGTCGTGGATTTCCAGAGCGCTCACGCTATTCTGGGAAGGCCAGCATATGCACGCGTTCATGGCCCGACCATGTTACGTGTATCTTAAGCGAAGATGCACGGCCCCAAGGGCGTGATCCCGTTACGGGCAATCGGAAGAAGGCGGAGAGTGCTTCGAAGGGCTCTAAGATCGCCGATGCTCGGTTGGCGATGGTAGAGTTACAAGAGTATCGAAAACCGTAGATCCGAGTGATTTGTTGCGAGCTAAGAAGCCCGCTTCTGAGTCGACATTCGGTCGTCCGTTGAGGCGAAACAGGTTCACATTCACCCGTGATCCCAATGCTGCTCCGACCAACATCTCAACAACACTCGACTCAAAATAGGAAGAAGCGCTCATCCAGTTCCTCCGTGAGAATTGGGACATCTTTGCATGGAAGCCTACTGACATGCCGGGTGTTCCCAGGGGGCTGGCTGAGCACCGCCTACGAGTCGACCCAAAAGTCAAACCGGTTAAAGAACATCTTCGACGGTCCGCCGTCCAGAAGAGAAAGGCCATTGGTGAAGAGGTGGCTCGGCTCTTAGCGGCAGAGTTCATCCGAGAGATCTACCACTCGAGTGGCTCGCCAATGTCGTCATGGTCCCCAAGAAGGACAAGTCGTTGCGCATGTGCATCGATTTCAAGCATATCAATCGGGCCTGCCCGAAAGATCATTTCCCTCTTCCTCGCATTGACCAAATAGTCGACTCAACTGCGGGATGTGAGAGGTTGTCTTTTTTAGACGCCTATTCCGGGTACCATCAGATCCGTCTGTATGGACCCGATGAGATCAAAACAGCATTCATCACTCCATTCGGTGCTTCGTTATGTCACCATGCCATTCGGTCTCAAGAATGCCGAGCCACATTCATGAGGATGATTCGAAGTGTTTGCTCACTCAAATCAGTCGGAATGTGGAAGCGTACATGGATGATATAGTGGTTAAGTCACGAAAGGGTTCCGACCTGTTGGTGACCTTGCTGAAACATTTGCCAATCTCGGGAGGTATGATATCAAGCTTAACCCATCGAAGTGCACATTTGGAGTTCTGGCGGAAAGTTACTCGGTTTTCGTTTACGGCGAGGAATCGATGCTAAACCGAAAAGGTTGGCACTATACTCCGAATGAAGCGCCTGTGCGTGTGCACGATGTCGAAGCTTCTTGGATGCTTGGCGCTTTAAGTCGATTCATCTCTCGCCTCGGTGAAAAGGCATTGCCTCTTTACCGGTGATGAAGAAGTCAGACAAGTTCGAGTGGACTCCAGAAGCTGATGCAGCGTTTGCAGAGCTAAAAGCTCTGCTCTCCACCCAGTCGGTGCTTGCCGCTCCTATCAGCAAAGAGCCTTTGCTGCTTTACATTGCAGCCACTGGACAAGTCGTCAGTACTGTACTTACGGTCGAGCCGGAAGAAGAAGGAAAAACCTTCAAAGTTCAACGCCCAGTTTATTATCTTTCTGAAGTGCTGACCCAATCAAAGCAAAGATACCCTCACTATCAGAAGCTTGTTTATGGGATTTATATGACCACAAAGAAGGTTGCTCATTATTTCTCTGATCATTCCATTGCATTCGTCAGCGACGCCCCATTGTCGGAAATTCTTCATAACAGAGATGCAACTGGTCGAGTGGCTAAATGGGCGATTGAACTCCTTCCCCTTGATATCAAATTTGAGGCAAAGAAAGCCATCAAGACCCAAGCAATACCAGACTTCCTCGCCGAGTGGGTGAACAGCAGCTTCGACTCAAGTTCACTCGAATCTTGGACTATGTTTTTGATGGTTCCAATATCTTTGAACGGTTACAGTGCGGGGGTTGTGTTGGTTTCCCCCCGAGGAGATAAGCTCAAATATGTTCTCCAGATTCACTTTGATTCTTCCAACAACGAAGCAGAATATGAAGCACTCCTGTATGGGTTGCGTATGGCCATTTCACTTTCGGCGTCAAATGCCTTATGGTCTCTGGTGACTCGGATCTGGTTGTTAATCAAGTGATGAAGGAGTGGGGCGTCGAAGCCCAGCTATCCTTTGGTTCTTTGTAATGCGGTGAGAAAATTTGGAGAAGAAATTCGAGGGTTAGAGCTTCATCATATACCCGGCCCGAAAAATCAAGCTGCGGATGATTTGGCGAAGATAGGGTCCAAGAGGGAAGCCATCCCGGTAATGTATTTTTGGAGCACATTCATGCACCATCGGTGCGGGAGGATCCTTTCACGAAGAAGCCCGCAGCAAAGAGTGCTAATGATCCGACTGAAGTTGAGGTCCCAGCCGTGGTCGACCTGATTATGGAAGTTGTGGTCATCACCGACTGGACAGTGCCGTACATCGCATATATCCTAAGGAAAGAGCTCCCAGAGAATGAAGAAGAGGCTCGACAGATCGTCAGTCGATCCGAGGCCTTTACGATGATTAAGGGACAGTTGTACAGAGAAAGCGCGTCTGGAGTCGGCCAGAAGTGTATCACGCCAGAAGAAGGTTAGATAATTCTTGAGGATATCCACTCGGGGACCTGTGGCCATCATGCGTCCTCTCAGACCATTGTGGCTAAAGCATACCGAGCGGGATTTTACTGGCCGAAAGCAAATGAAATGTGTCGTGGAATTGTCACGGCAGATGTCCTCGTGAAAGGACTTAGTCGTAGGGCCATCGTACGGGTTAACCTAGAGGGGTTAAAGCGGACACAAGACACGGGAGTTATACTGGTTCGGCCCCTTCGATGAAGGTAAAAGCCTACGTCCAGTTGTGATGTGATTGATATGATTTGGCGACTAGGGAGCAATAGCTTTGCCTTAGCCTCGAATCCTCTCCCCAACTTCATGGGTCGTCCCCTTATATATGCGGGTTGGCCTTGGCCGGTCTCTGAGTCCCGATCCGGCTCATACAAGCGTCCGGCTCGGTCTCTTCTTTCTTAACTTACAACACAAGTTACAATACTAAGGCGGTTTACATAAATGGACCTTAATTCGCCTCTGGGCTCCGGGCCTCCTCCGTGGGCCTGAATCATGGGCGAGGTAAACCGGCCCCTTGAGGCGGTTCACGCTCGATGGTTGTATCCCCAACATTAGGCCCCAGATTGACTTGAACGGTTCATGTTAATCTTCAACACCTTCAGAAACTCTTGATCTCTTTTCACATTTTGTAAACCGCCATTTGCTTGAACCGCCGTGATGTCATCTTCCGATCCAGCGTGTCGGGGTGTCTTGGCGTTATTTTTAATAAAGAGATCCAAACAGTAAGATTCCTGCATTTAATGCCATCCCGAAATCGAGGCGGCGCTGCACCGTCGCCGCTTTTGACTCCTCAAATCTCGCGCCCGTTGATTGCTCCGGTTCCTTATAAATAGACCGGCCGCCTCTGTCTCTTCTTCTTCTCCTTCCTCGCGCCGCTTCCGTCTTGAAGCTCCGCCGTCGCCTCCGACCTTGAGCAGCAGCGTCAACGCCGGTCCGCCGCATCAACTTTGACCGTATCGAGGCTTCCGGCGCTCCTCCGGCTTCGCTCATCGGTAAGGTCCTTTTCAACCCCTTGATCGCATCAGAGACCTGTTCATCCCGCAGTTCATCTCGGTTTCTTCACACCTGCTCGCCATGGCCATGCGATCCAGCCGATCGTATATCCTGTGGGTGGGACTGCCCCTCCGTCCATCTAACCTTTCACGCATCGGCTTTTTTCCGTAGATCCTCGAGTTTAGAATACCCGAACCCTCCTGTTCTTTCTGAGGTTTGCATAGGTCGTGAAGGTTTTTTCTTACTGGAACTTCGGTAGATCTTGATTACTTCCCTTCGCATGTGAAAACTGTTTACGCCCATACTTAGCAGATTTTTCAATTACGCCTTATTCGGCGGTTTAACTTTTGATAGCTAATCCGTCACTCCATTAGCCCTAAGTTAAACCGGAATGGGAGGCCGCCGCTGAATCGCCGGTTTAACTTTTGATAATATGCCTGAACCGTTTAATGGTGAACCGTTTCTCCCTTTATTCCACAGCTTAGTCTTCCGGAATGGCTCCTCAATTCTCAGCTTGCAATTGGGTCCGGTCAAAAATCACTGAAACGCAACTCAGCGGTTATGTCACCTTTGGCGGTTTGGCTCCAAAAATGCTCTCCTTTGGCGTGTTCGGATGGCGAAGTTTCCTCGAGCCACAAGAGGGAGAAGTAATTGTGTTTATGCAGCATTTAGACCGGGGTTACGCCGCCCGGTTCAAAATTTTTCCGGACGTCCTTGCAAGCTTGCAACTCCATCCGCAGGATATCGGCCCCAAACTACGTGTCAAACATATGCAACTTTCAAGTCTTACGTGAAGTCTATCTTCGTGAAGAGCCCTCTGTGGAGCTATTCCGGATTTCTTTCACTTGAACCGCCAGACGGAGTTTTCTCGACGGTCCCAACACGAGAACTAGGCGGCGTTTCAATCCGAGAAAAGGAAGGAAGCGGACTTTCCTCACGCCAAACACCACAGCCATCCAAAGGATTGGAACCAAACCTGGTTCTATTGCGGAACACCGCTCACCTTAACGAGAATCCCTTGCCGGGTTACCGTCCTCACCGGCTCGGCAACAACCATCCGCTGCCTTCACGCTTAACCGCCATGAACGGAAGAACTTTGCACCTCGGATCATAAAACTCCGGGCTCTAATGGCCAATGGACTAGCGGTGTGGACCTTGTGCGATGCCGGGTTTCTTGGGGCATCTTGCCCTTAAGCCGCGGCCGGATTGATGCTGCAGTATCTTGGCAGCCTCAAAGACCCTCAAAGGCGTCACGAATTACCAATAACTGAAATTGAGGTTGCTGAGGCTGTAAAAAGATGCTTGATGAACCAATCTCCGTCTGCAGCCTAACCGGGTTTGTTCCGTTACGTGTTGCCAACCCGCCACTGCGGTAAGACTTTGCTCACCGCTTTTAAGGGACTTTTAACATTTTGTTGATATTCATTAATCCTTGCTACCTCGTGAGGTGACAGCTCATACGGAGACGGACCAAACCGCCCGAGCTCCGCGTATAAAGTCCAAGGCTATCAAAAAGGCTGGCAAGAAAACCGTCGGGTCTTCCGATCCGCGGAAGAAGAAGAATCTGGCTGAGGTAAAACTTGATATCCTTACGAGGGAGCCGCCGTAAACCGGCTCTCCTCCTTGTATTTCTTCTTATGATTTATCCCTCTTTATTCTTCCCTTCACTGACAAATTTAATTCCCAGGATGATGCCGAAGCCAGCCATGCCGACCATTTTGAGGTAATCCTTCTTTCTTCCGACCCTGACCTCGTGCGGTTAAAAGAATTAAATCGCGCCTGTTCGGAAAGTGAAAAAATCTAATTCTTATGCTTATCTGAAGACACACGGCAGGCTAAAGCGCCCGTACAACCCGGCACGATGGTCAACAGATTCTCTCCTCCGGTTTACCGGATACACCAACCGGAAGCGTCGTCCGAGGTGACTTGTTCTCCGAAAACGTTATCCCTTAAAAGGTTTCTTCCGATGTCCTCTCAATCCGTCGACCCAAATTATCGGGCCTCTTCCAACTCCTCTGGCGGTTCATCAACCACGCATAGCGCCTCCGCTTAAAGTTGCTGCAGGTATGTAGCTGTTGTCCATCGATTCGGTTTACAACTGCCTTGGTTGATTTGCCTTAATCCAATTACGAACATTGCAGCACCAAGGCTCGCTTGAGTAAGAAAGCGAAAACCCTTGACCCTCTGCGGATGCTGATCCAGAAAAAGACCCGGAACAAACCCACGAAAATCTGAAGTCGCCAAAGATAGCTCGGCGAGTTGTACAAAGACGATCTTGGCTGATCCGCCGAGAAGCTGAACCGGAGGTCCAAATGGAAACTTCACACCTGCTCCACCAAACCCGCCGATAGAGCGAGTCGTAATAGTTGAACCGCCGAGCCAGAGTAAGCAAACATCAAGCCCAAAGAAGACCGCCGAAAATGACGATGTTATTGTGACAGGCACTGGCTACGCTGCTCCTAGCCAACCGGTCGCTTTAACAAAACATAGTGCCAAGGGCGAGTCGGCCGCCGTGAGTAAAGATAAAGGCAAAACAGACCTGTCGACCACGACAACTTCTACGCCTAAGAATCGCACTCGGTCTTACGAACCCGGCTCTATACCAGCCGTGACCTTGAAGCTGGCACAGTAAACCGGATGAAGGACCGCTATGAGGTAATGAATTATGTCTTTCTGTACTTTAGCTGTATAGTAGCCCCCAAAGGGTCGGTTCAACTTAGCATAGTTAAACCGGGACTTGATTTCTACCAAATGGCAGACTAAGATCAATTAGCCATTAGCCCCCAAGTGCCAAGGTGAATATGTATATTGAGCTTGGGACTTGATAATGAGACACCTAACATGCTTCCTTTGTTACGAGAATGAAATAGAGCGACAAAGCGTGCAACTCAAAGACCTGCGAGCCAATCTGGAGACTCAATAGCGAAACCACTAAGGCCAAGGACGAATTGAGAACGGCCTTGGCCACTATGGAACAGCTGAAGGAGTGGTATAAATCCGAACAAGCCAAGCTGGGACACCGAGAAGGCGGTTTGAAAAAAGCAGGCGGAAGAAGTCAAGCAGCCCTTAAACCGGTGATTGAAGAGCTTACCGGACTCAAGCGCCAAGTGCATGCCATGACCTCTGCCGTCTTTGGTAAGAAACTATGCACTATCTTAATTTTGATATTTCCGCCGGTTTATCCTGAGTTGTCTTAAACCGGTGCAGGGAAGCGTATTGCACATATGGGCTCTGATGTGCGGAAGAAGCTCAAGGCCGCTTATACGCTGATTGAGCAGCTGTATACCGGCGCTCAGTGAGTCATATATGCTACATCATACGACAAAAGCGGCGCCGTCCACGATCGGAGAAACCACAGGACCGGTTGTCCATGGTTCCGGGCAGCTTGAAGAGTTGAAGCGATCCGCGGCTCGGCTGGCACCTTCGGCTCGGCAGCGCCAAAGGCGTGGATAGCAGATCTTGATCCGGTGACATAGCCAAAGGTTTCCCAGTGCTCAAGAGAATGGTGAAGCCTTTGATAACGGCATACAAGCGGATCACAAAGGAAATGCGTCCATTGGCGAGTCAATCGGCGAGAAGCCAACTGACGGTTCACCGCTCCTTTTATGACGCCAACAACAAGCGGGTGGATTTTGTCATCCACGAAGTGCGAGCCTTGTTCCCCCAATCCGTAAGCACACTTACGCCTCGACGTTGATCCGGTGAGCTGATAAGTGAAGAAGTTGTCTTTCGTGCCTTAACCGGATTGACTGGTCTACCAATGACTTCCGGGCTTTGGGTGAGGAAGAAGAAGAAGTTGAACCGACGTCAGCGCCCCTCTACCTCACGCCAACCCGGTGAGCGGCGTAATTAAATCAAGCGGGTGACGCCTCCAAGCTTCAAGGCATAACCCCACATGAAACGCCGGGCATAAAGGCTTTGTAATAGGATAGTCGATTACTTTGTTTTGAACAATGCCGTTACAACCTCAGTCTGTAAACTTTTGCATGGCGGTGCTGGATACTTTGGTTTTGAAGTAATGAATCCTTCAACATACTTTGCCTGCAATCACAAATTCTTAAACCGCCATGGCGGCTTGCGCCTCTAGCCGGATTGTGATACCAATATATTTATATAAGAAAATATTGAGGTATACGATCAAAACATACCTGCCAGTGTCGGGCACACAGTTGGCTTTAGCCAATCCTGAAGCGGAGGTTTTATAAACCATCACCGTCAAAGGAGAACAATCCCTGTGTGTATAATACCGATTTACCGTGTAAATCGTGTCGGGCATGATAAGCCCCCTGTTACTCCATAATGGGATGTTAACAGCAAAATCAAACCGGAACAATCAATCGCCGGAAAAAATGGACCAAATTCTGAAAACTTGAATCCGGTTGAAAGAAGGTTTGTCGGTTTAAGACAACAAACAAAAACCAAATTATATGTATAAAAAACACATGGAAGCAAAAACAATAACAAAGACTGTTTGCAAGAAGAGGCTTTATTGAGTCTGATCAGATGGCGTCACCATGGTCGGACGGGACCAAGCTCCTATAAGGTGTAGCGATGGTTCAAATCAGCCAGTCCCCAATCGACATCGTGGCATTACGCCGATCAAGTGGCATTGCATTGGTTCGGGTTCGACCAAGCCCCCAAGTGATTCTATGGCCTTAGGCCGACCAAGAGGCGTGGATTGGTTCGGGCGTGACCATGTCCCCAAGTGATCTGGTGGCTTCGCTTTGTCAAGAGGTGTTGCATTGGTTCGGACGACCAAGCCCCAAATGATCTGGTGGCGTTACCGCCAAGAGGTGTTGCATTGGTTCGGACACGACCAAGCCCCCAAGTGACAAAAATTTCACAAAAGCAAGGCCAAGGGTTAAACCGGAGGCCGCTTCACGACAGCATCTCCATGTACCCAAACCGGACCTTGATACAGAACAGATACCCCGCTTTAGCCGAGGATCCGGTTTATTGCTTTTATTCATAATATATACATTGTCTTAATATGTACATAAGTGGAGCCAATGGCTCAGGTATAATAAGGCGAAGATGAGCTATGTTCCACGGCCTGTTGGTCTCCTCCTCTCGGCGTCGTGAGTCCTTTCGCTCTCGAACATCAATCAAATAGTAGGACCCGTTGTATAGATTCTTGCGGATCACAAAGGCCCCTCCCAAGGTGGGGATAGCTTGTGCATATCTTTACGGTCTTGAATGAGCCGCAGCACTAAGTCTCCTTCACGAAAGGTTACGGTTTTAACCCGCCGTTGTGATAAAGCGAAGATCCTGCTGGTAAACCGCCCGAACGAGCAGCTGCCATATCGCGCTCTTCATCCGGTCGATCCAAATCGTCTTGCCGTGCTGCCTCGCTATCTGCCTCAACATAAGCTGCCACTCGAGGCGAGTCGTGGCGGATATCGCTGGGAAGGACCGCCTCTGCTCCATAGACCATAAAGAACGGCGTGTATCCGATTGGATCGGTTGGGGTAGTATTTATACTCCATATCACCGATGGTAGCTCTTCCACCCAACAACCCGGCGTCCTCTCTAAAGGGACCATAAGCCGGGGTTTGATACCTTTCAAGATCTCCTGATTAGCTCGTTCCGCTTGACCATTGGATTGCGGGTGGGCTACGGAAGAAACATCAAGCCGGATGTGCTCTCGTTCACAAAATTCCTTCATAGCTCCTTTAGATAAATTGGTGCCATTGTCCGTGATGATACTGTGTGGAAACCCAAACCGGAAAATCACCTTTTGATGAACCGAACCGCCGTGGCGCATCACACTTGCTAATGCTCTGCCTCAACCCACTTGGTAAATTTATCAACCGCCGCCAACAGGTGGGTCTTTTTGTCCTTGGACCTTTTGAAAGGTCCAACCATATCCAACCCCAAGTCGCAAGCGGCCAAGTAATTGGAATCATCCTCAATTCTTGGGCTGGCACATGAGCACGCTGGAGAACTTTTGGCAACCATCACATCATCGACCGGATCCTCCGCGCCGGCATGGGCGGTCAACCAATAGAAACCATGGCGAACGCTTTGGCCACCAAGGACTTTGAACCGGCGTGGTGACCACAATCCCCTTCATGGATCTCTCGCAATATCTCACAGCCCTCTTGAGGACACACAACGGCTGAAACGCCTCGACACCTTTGCAATGGTGCAACTCGCCATTAACAATGGTCATAGACTTGGACCGCCGAACTATCTGTCGGGCCAACGTCTCATCGTCTGGTAACTCGCCCCGGTTCATGTACGCCAAATAAGGGAGCGTCCAATCCGGAAGGACATGGAGGGCCGCCACCAATTGAGCCTCCGGATCAGGGATAGCCAAATCGATTTCATCAGGAAGCTTAACTGACGGATTATGCGATACATCAAGGAAGGCGTTAGGCGGGACGGTTTACGTTGAGAGCCCAGCCGGCTTAAGGCATCGGCCGCTTCGTTCTTCCGACGATCCACATGGTCCAGATATCCTTTAAAATGTCCTGCAACAACATCCACCTCCCGACGATATGCAGCCATGAGTGGATCTTTGGAATCCCAAGTACACGATACTTGCGAGCCACCAAGTCCGAGTCACCAAAGCATTTAACCCGGCTGAGATTCATTTCTTTAGCCATCCGGAGACCATGGAGCAAAGCTTCATACTCAGCTGCATTGTTAGTACAAGGGAACATTAGGCGGAGAACGTAATGTAACTTGTCACCTCGCGGGGAAGTTAATACGACTCCAGCCCGAGCCCTCAATTGCTGGACCCATCAAAGTGGATGGTCCAATAGGTATGATCCGGCTTCTCTTGAGCGCTTGCAACTCCGTCCAATCATTAATGAAATCCACAAGTGCACGAGATTTTACGGCCGTCGAGGCACATACCTTAAACCGCGGCCCAAGCTCTATAGCCCACTTAGCAATCCGGCCGCTTCCGGTTCATGTATGATATCGCCCAAGGGAGCCGAATCGACCCTTTGTGATGGGGTGCCCTTGGAAATATTGCTTGAGCTTCCGGCTTGCCATAAAAACCCCGTATACCAGCTTCTGCCAATGCGGATATCTCTGCTTGGACTCAATGAGGACCTCGCTGATGTAATAAACTGGCCGTTGAACCGGATACTCCTTCCCTGCCTCCTTCCGCTCCACCACGATAGCCACGCTTAATCGCCACGGCATTAGCGACAACATATAGCAGCGGCTCTTTGTCAATGGGGCGGCTAGAACCGGCGGGTTGGCCAACTGCCGCTTCAAATCCTCCAATGCTTCATCACCGGTGAACTCCGGACAAACCGATCCGTTTTCTTCAACATCGGTTCAAAGGAATGGCTTTCTCGCCTAGAGCGGCCGATAAACCGGCTTAGCGCAGCAATCCGGCCGCCAAACGCTGGGCGTCATTGATGCACTTTGGCTTAGCCAAGGAGGTGATAGCCGTAATCTTTTCGGATTAACCCGATCCCCTGTTGGACACGAGAAAACCTAATAACTTGCTCGGGAACACCAAAGACGCACTTGGCGGGTTGAGCATCATCTTGTACACCCGCAAGTTGTCAAAGGTTTCCTTTAGATCCTCAATCAAGGTTTCCTTCTTCCTTGACTTAACCACGATATCATCCACATAAGCATGCACGTTACGGCCGATCTGTTCGTGCAAGCAACTCTGAACGCAACGTTGATAAGTCGCTTGGGCGCTCTTGAGTCCAAAAGGCATAGATACATAGCAGAAGGCTCCAAAGGGGGTGATAAACGCCGTCTTCTCCTGGTCCTTAACTGCCACCTTAATCTGATGATAACCGAGTACGCATCCAAAAAGCTCAAACGCTCACAACCCGCCGTAGCATCAATAATCTGGTCAATGCGGGGAGGCGAAAGGATCTGCTGGACAGGCCTTGTTGAGATCATGTAATCCACACACATGCGCCAAGTGCCATTCTTCTTAAGAACCAACACCGGATTGGCAAGCCACTCTGGATGAAAGACTTCGACGATAAACCCTGCTGCCAAGATCCTAGCAACTTCTTCTCCGATGGCCTTGCGCCTTTCCTCATTAAACCGTGAAGAAAGCGCTTTACCGGTTTGTATTTTGGGTCAACATTAAGAGTGTGCTCAGCGAGTTCCTCGGTACACACGGCATGTCGGAAGGCTTCCATGCAAAATGTCCCGATTCTCACGGATGAACTCGATGAGCGCGCTTTCCTATTTAGGATCAAGTTGGCACCGATATTGAACTGCTTGGACGAATCGCGGGCACAAAATCAACAAGCTTCGTCTCGGCCGCCGATTTGAACTTCAAGTCCGGATCATGCTCCGTAGTTGGCTTCTTCAAAGGGGTCATATCCGCCGGATCAACATTGTCTTTATAATATTTTAGCTCCTCGATGGCACAAACCGACTCTGCGTAAGCCGCATCACCTTCCTCGCACTCCAAAGCGATCCGGCGGCTCCCATGAACCGTTATCATTCCTTTGTGACCGGCATTTTCAGCTGTAAGTAAACATAACAGGGCCGTGCCATAAATTTAGCATAAGCGGCCGCCCAAAGAGGGCGTGGTAAGGGCTTTGAATTTTCACCACCTCAAATGTCAATGTTTACGATCCGGAGTCATGTTAGTCCCCAAAGGTCACCTCGAGCTATCTTACCGACCGGTACGCCGACTTGCCGTGCACCACTCCATGAAACACTTGTCTTTGGATGGCCTAAGATGCCTATCCGTCAACCCCATACGCCGGAAGGTCTCGTAGTACAGGATGTTGATCTTGCTTCCTCCATCCATAAGAACCTTGGTAAACTTGTACCCTCCTACAGGGTGCCACCACCAAGGCTAGCTGACCCGGATTGTAAACCCGGGAGGATGGTCCTCTCTGCTCCACCACGATCGGTTGCTCGGACCAGCGAGGTAATGCGGCTGGCACAGCCCGGTTCAACAACGCCGACCGCCCGCTCAAGTTTTCGGTCTCGTATGTCCAAGCTGGTGGTAAAGGCATGTAGTCATCCACCGTTCAACTGCTTTGGGTTACTTTGATAACCCGACTGCTGTTGTTGATTGTAGCCCTTGGTTACGATTGTTCGACCGTTACGATTACTTTGATTATTACGATTGCCTTGCCGCCCGGATTACCACCGAATCCTGGGCCGGAATTTCCTCCACCGTAACCGGGCGGACCACGAACGCCGCCGGGCCCTTGATCATACCGGAAAGAGTTGGAGTTTTTGAACTCCTGCATAATGTAACAATCCTTCCAAAGGTGGTTCGCCGGTGCCTCCTTCGTCCCATGCTTCGGACAAGGCTGATTCAATATGAAATTCAAATGATCTGGATTGTGACCGCCCCGGTTTGATTGCCTACCCCTGCGCCGCTGACCCTTGTCCTGCGCGTTGGTGTTGGCCACAAAGCCCATGTTGCCATTAAACTACGCTTGTTCCCTCCATTGCCCGCCGAATGATGCTTTTGGCCCCTGGAGTTGCCGTTCTGTTTTCCCTTCCCACTTCATCGTTCTCAGATTCGGGATCCTTGGTACTATCAGAATCAGCGTACTTTACCAAAACGCCCATTAAAGTGCCCATGTCATGGCAAAAACGCTTCATGCGGCCCAGCTTCAATTTCAATGGCTCAAACCGGCAATTGGCTTCCAAGGTCAAGATCGCGGAATCAGGGTTGATCCGGTCCGAAGAATGTAAAACTTCCGAAACGCGGCGCACCCAATGGGTTGTGGATTCTCCCTCCTTTGGACACAAGCTGCTAAATCCACCACAGACATGGGCTGCTTACAGTGTCTTTGAAATTTTGAATGAATCGGGTTATAGCTGGGTCCACGAACTGATAGAGTTGGGCGGCAAATTTTTCAACCAAGTCCGGGTCGTTCCTTCCAACATCATTGTGAAGTATTTCGCACATGCGGCTTCATCCACATCTAGCATCTCCATGGCCATCTCATAGCTTTCTATCCATGCTACGGAGCCAAATCGGCGGTATAATTGGGCACCTTGCGCGGCCCCTTGAAGTCCTTGGGCAAGCGCCACGTTACGTAAAGCGAGGGACGAGGCAAGGCACCCCCAAAGAACCAGACGTGACCCTGGTTGAAGATGGTCAGACGAACCGGCGCGGCGGATGATCCTCTGCTTGTGCTGCTAACTCGGCCTCCTACGTGCCTGGCGCGGTCCACTACCACTTGAGCATCCTCAAAGCCGCCCGCGGATTGTTGCCGCGAGATGGACCACGCTGCGCATTGCTTGACACGGCGGTTAAATCGACGCGTCGGCTATAGCTCCGGCTTGGGCGGGGTGGAGTGGATCCGATCCCGACCGTATGAATACGCTTCTTCGAGCCGGGGCCGTCTGAGGAGCTCCTTAACCCGGCGTGTCTCTACCGCTGTGGTGAATCGCCTTCAATTGGAATCGCCTTCCAACCGCGCGCAGCCGCCACGAGGTTATCCATCGGGTTGGAGTAGTGACCCGGAGGCGTCTGCACGGTCTGGGGCGCACCGGTATGATGGCGAGGTAGATCCATCACCCGGGGCTGAACCGGTGCGGCCGTCCCAGGTGCTTCCGGCCGGTTATCGCCATTGCGGAGTTATTGGTCCTCCTTACAGGGTATTGAAAAGCTCTCTTCCTCGAAAACCGAAGGTAAACGGAACTGTACTTCCTTTTCATGACTTCATGTGGCCTTTTCTGATCCAAAGATGAGCCTATAAGCTGCGCATCCAAAGCGGCCGCTCCGCTGCCATCCTCACGTCCGCGGCTGCCGGATCCGCTTTAGCTTTAGTGATCTGTTCTCTCACCTTTGCAATCTCCGCGTTGTGCAGGTCCCGATCCAGCGGATTAGCCTTCGCCATGAGCACGGCCAACGCGTCAAAAGCTCGACAAAACTTGAGCGGCGGGCGACAGGGCCTCCTTCCCGGCTGCCATCACATTGTTGAACCGGCGACCAGGCGCCGCGGTCGAAGAGTGAAGCGCCGCTGCGTACCGGCCATGAAGATCCCAACCCGGTTGGGTAGATCGAAGGGTCCGAATACTCTCACCGTCGGAACAACCCCGATCTGGCCATCTTGCGGCTGGTATAGAGACTCGGTTTCTCCGGCGGCGATTAAATCGCCAGAGTAGACAACAGTTCGTCACGGATGCTGATCCGTCCTCGCAGCCTCCGTGGGCGACTCCCATGAAAACATGCTCGACCGCCCGGTTTAGCCAGGCAGGACTCTTCTTCGCCCGCTGAGCCGTCTCGACAAGGTCGGTCACGGGCGTCTGCCCAGGCCCTGGCTCGCCGATCTTGCCGATGAACACGTGTATGCCGCGAAGGGGACCCGGTACCAGTACTCAATCGAGCGGCCTCGGGGCCCCATCCGCATCGTCGATGTAGAGCTTGCCGCGACGACTCTTAGTCATCCGCCCTTTGCATAACCTTCGAGTCCTTCGAACTTGCCCTCTAAGATCATCAAACCATCGCGCGATAGCCCCACGGTGGGCGCCAAGCTGTCGTGGAATTGTCACGGCAGATGTCCTCGTGAAAGGACTTAGTCGTAGGGCCATCGTGACGGGTTAACCTAGAGGGTTAAAGCGGACACAAGACACGGGAGTTATCTTGGTTCGCCCCTTCGATGAAGGTAAAAGCCTACGTCCAGTTGTGATGTGATTGATATGATTTCGGCGACTAGGGAGCAATAGCTTTGCCTTAGCCTCGAATCCTCTCCCCCAACTCGCCGCCGGGTCGTCCCCTTATATATGCGGGTTGACGCCCGGCCGGTCTACAGAGTCCCAATCCGGCTCATACAAGCGTCCGGCTCGGTCTCTTCTTTCTTAACTTACAACACAAGTTACAATACTAAGGCGGTTTACATAAATGGACCTTAATTCGCCTCTGGGCTCCAGGCCTCCTCCGTGGGCCTGAATCATGGACGAGGGTAAACCGGCCCCTTCGGGGCGGTTCACGCTCAGTAGTTGTATCCCCAACAAAATGGCAAAAGAAATAGTCGACAAGTGTGAAGGGTGTCAGTTCTATTCCAACATGTCACACAAGCCCGCCTCAGCCTTGAAGACCATTCCACTCGTCTGGCCCTTCGCTGTTTGGGGATTAGACATGATTGGACGGCCGAGAACTGGCGTAAGCGGCTTCACTCATTTGCTAGTAGCGATCGACAAGTTCACCAAGTGGATCGAAGCCAAGCCCATCAAGAACCTTGATGCATGCACTGCTATCAGTTTCATCAGAGAGTTGATATTCAGATATGGAGTTCCGCGTAGCATCATCACCGACAATGGGTCAAACTTCGATAATGACAAGTTCAAAGCCTTCTGCGCCTCTCAGGGCACGCGGGTCAACTATGCTTCAGTTGCTCATCCTCAGTCGAATGGACAAGCAGAGCGTGCAAACGGCCTCATTCTCAAAGGGCTGAAACCACGGCTGATGCGTGATCTCAAGCACGCAGCAGGAGCTTGGGTCGACGAACTTCCATCAGTTCTCACGGGGATTGAGGACCACTCCTAATCGGTCATTTGGGAGAACTCCATTCTTCCTGGTCTATGGAGCTGAAGCGATTCGCCGAAAGTGACCTGCTTCACAATGCGCCTCGAGTCGAACTATACTCTGAAGAAGAAGCGGAACAAGCCCGACAAGATGCAGTCAACCTCTTGGAAGAGGAGAGGGAGATGGCCCTGATCCGCTCGACTATCTATCAGCAAGACTTGCGTCGATTCCATGCCAGAAATGTGAAGAGTCGAGCCTTCCAAGAGGGAGATTTGGTCCTCCGAGTGGATCAACAGAAACCCCACAAGCTCGCTCCCACTTGGGACGGTCCCTTCATCGTCACAAGAGTTCTCCACAACGGAGCGTATCATCTCTACAACGTTGATCGCCAGATCGACGAGCCTCGAGCTTGGAATGCGGAGCTGCTCCGCCCCTTTTTTACTTAAATACTCACTCGGTTGAGATGTAACAAAAGTAATTTTGTAGTTTGTTTGTCTAAGACAAGAATGTTATAATTTTCCCAGTGATTGTTATTACTTTTTGTTGAAATTTCCCCCAGTGGGTGGCTTAGCTGCGAATCCGGTTCACCTAAGTTTGTAAAAAAAATCCTTTCCGAGTGGCGAGCCAGTCTCCCACTCGGGGGCTTAGCTGCGAATCCGCTTCGCCTAAGTATTCAAAATCCTACCGAGTGGTGAGCCAGCCTCCCACTCGGGGGCTTAGCTGCAGTCCAAGTACTCGCCTAAGTATTCAAAAATCCTACCGAGTGGAGAGCCAGCCTCCCACTCGGGGGCTTAGCTGCAGTCCAAGTACTCGCCTAAGTATTCAAAAATCCTACCGAGTGGAGAACCAGCCTCCCACTCGGGGGCTTAGCTGCAGTCCAAGTACTCGCCTAAGTATTCAAAAATCCTACCGAGTGGAGAGCCAGCCTCCCACTCGGGGGCTTAGCTGCAGTCCAAGTACTCTCCTAAGTATTAAAAAATCCTACCAGGTGGAGAGCCAGCCTCCCACTCGGGGCTTAGCTTGATCCAAGTACTCGCCTAATTATTCAAAATCCTACCGAGTGGTGAGCCAGCCTCCCACTCGGGGGCTTAGCTGCAGTCCAAGTACTCGCCTAAGTATTCAAAATCCTACTGAGTGGTGAGCCAGCCTCCCACTCGGGGGCTTAGCTGCAGTCCAAGTACTCGCCTAAGTATTCAAAATCCTACCGAGTGGAGAGCCAGCCTCCCACTCGGGGGCTTAGAAACAGCCCAAGGATTTGCTTAAACATTCAATATAATGAATGCTTCGCAAGGACGATGAGGTGCAGGTCGGCTGCTACCTTCTCCTTCAGAGCTACACCATAAAAATCCTACCGAGTGGAGAGCACACCTCCCACTCGGGGCTTAATGCAGCCCAGTGCTTGCCTAAGTAATAGAAATCCTACCGAGTGGAGAGCAAACCTCCCACTCGGGGGCTTAGCTGCAGCCCAGTGCTCTCCTAAGTAATAAAAACCCTACCGAGTGGAGAGCAAACCTCCCACTCGGGGGCTTAGCTGCAGCCCAGTGCTCGCCTAAGTATTCAAAATCCTACCGAGTGGAGAGCAAACCTCCCACTCGGGGGCTTAGCTGCAGCCCAGTGCTCGCCTAAGTGACAAAAATCCTACCGAGTGGAGAGCACACCTCCCGCTCGGAGGCTCAGCTGCAGTCCAAGACTACGCCTAAGTAAGGAATTCATCCCAATCCGCAAGGACTGACGAGGTGCAGGTCGATTGCTACCTTCTCCTTCGAGCTTCGCCACAAGTACAACGTCACGGTCCATCCCAATCCGCAGGGCGAAGAGGTACAAGTCATTGCTACCTTCTCCTTTAGAGCTTCGCCACAAGTACAACGTCTGCGGTCCATCCCAATCCGCAAGAACGACGAGGTCGATCATGATCGTGCTCCGTCTCTACACCGCAAGATAGATGAAGTACAAGTCGATTGGAGTTTCACCTCAAGGATACTACTTACAACAATGAAATATATTCCGAATGAAGAGCAAAGTTCTCTCGAAGGCAGATAAAGCATGTTCAAGGATAGATCAAGTTCGGATAAACGTCCTACGGATCTGAAAGTGCTCAGGCGTTAAGCCTGTTAAAGTTTGTCGGTTACAAAAACCACTCGGCATTTCGAGGAAAATTTAAGATGGGACTTAGAAGTTTTTTACTCCTCCGGTGGAGGACTGGAAGGTGCAACAAACTGGCCGAGGTCGATTCCGTCGGCAATGCGGGTAGCAGCAGCGATGAAGGTCTCCATGAAAGATCGGAAGTCGTACTTCCTGGTGTTGGCAACTTTGAGGGACGCCACTTGTCCTCTTGCGCTTCCTTGCGGTGGACACGAACCGCAGACGAGCAACATTAGCACCACACTGGCGGAAGACTTTTTCCATTCTTGCACTCGACTTGGAATCTCATTCAATCGATTCATTAAGGATTCAAGGTCATTACAGGCGTCTGCCTGGCGAGAGTTGAGTCGATCCGCGACACCGCAGCTTTCGGTCGAGCAAGATAATCCACCACGCTTAGCAACGCGAGACTCGGTCGGAGCACATTCATAGCAGCTTCGTCCTTCACAGGAGAGTTGATGGGGTCCAGGCTGGTTTCCACTCGACTGGTTTCTTCTTCAAAGTTTTGACAGAATTCTGAAAACACAGCTCAGACTCAAAACAACAATCATGCGATGAGCCGGTGATAGCAAGACAGTCGGATAAAAGAGATTACCTTCAAGCATGAGAAAGCGACTTCTTGGCGAGCCCTCCAAGATAAACCTCCAGGTCATTTCGCTTCCCGGCCGGTTAGCGGCCTTGTCGATAGAGCAATCTTGTCGTTCTTGATCGACTAACTTCCTTGTTGGTCAGCGTCAAGAGCGGCTTTCAACTTGGCATTTTCATCTTCAAGTTTGCCGATCGAGGCAAGTTTCTCTTCAATGAGCTTTGTTTTCTCCAAAGCATATACGTGCCTCTCTGCAAGGTCAAGGTCCTTCTTCTTGAGTCTCCTCCGGTTTATCTGCAAAGCAACAATGAGAACAGAGTTGAGAATGAACAGAAAAACAAAAGGCGATCGTCAAGTTCTCACCAGCCATACCTTTTGCTTCATCCTTCGCATACGCAAATTCTCTGAGCAAGCTTCAAGTCGAGGTTGAGCTGGATCTGTTTGTTCTCTAACTCAGTATAGCGAGCCACAAGCTCGCAAGATTTCTACAAAGAGTCAATCAACAAAAGACATCAAACACATATCACTTCCGAGTGACTAAGGAAAAATCGTAGCATTCCTAAGACTACAGTCGAATCAAAACATTCGACAGTAGTCTCGGGGACTACACCCAGCGGTTGCACTCAGCGTGCCCCCACTGGTTTTACCAATTTGGTTCGACCAGTAGACCAAAAGAGGCAAAAAGGTTATGATTCTAAAACCATGGCTAACTGTCAGCGGCCAGCCGCGGTAAAAAAACAGTTCTTTAGACCATAGTCTCGGGGACTACACCCAGTGGGTGCACTCAGCGTGCCCCCACCGGTTTTACGGTTCCATTCGACTTGGTCCGACCAGGACGAGTGAAGTAGTTCAAAGTGTAAAGAGTATAGTCGACTGCACGTAGTCCACCATAGTCTCGGGGACTACACCCAGTGGGTGCACTCAGAGTGCCCCCACAAAAACTCAATCGACACACCCACCCAGTGGGTGTACAGATATGGAAATTTAGAGAAAGAAGCAGTTTCAGGTAGCATGTCCTAACAGAGCAAGCAGTTTCAGGTAGCATATCCTATGAGCAAGCAACGATCGACTTACTTGGACATTGCTCGAGAGCTGACCTAGCATCATAGGCCGCTGGCTGGCCTCTCGGACTGCCTTCACTTGCTCCATCATGATCCCTGCCTGGCGTATAGCCTCCTTAGCAGCACTCACTTGGTCTTAGGGATGTGGTGTATAGCAAAAAGGGATGGTGGATCAGCGGTCGTGAAGTGGGTCGGGCACTTGTCGGTGATGCAGACAAAAGACACGAAGCCCGGCGGTGTTGCCTCCCTCGAAACCAGCGTCTCGTGTATCGTCTGGCTGGAGCAGCCTTGCCCGTGAGCACCCTCTTGTTCTTCCTCTTCCTTAACGGTGTTTCCTCGTCATCATTGGTGAGATCAATGACATGAGGCGGAACTACAAGAAAGATTCAAAAGTAAACATGGAAATCCAATCGACTAAAAGCGAAACTGCAGAGATCATACCAAGGTTGGAGGTGACGGCATCTTCCATTTCCTGATCTTCGTGCTTGGCTGATGTCTCGGAGGTAGCAAAGACCGCAGATTTCAAAATCGGCTGATCAGTCATCGAGTCGACCAAAAATACACTCATGTTGAATAGGGAAATCTGAGTTCTGCTGATTACGGAGATGGTGGGAATGACCATCTGCATCTTAGGTAGGGCCTTCGCCCGGCTTCGACGACGTTGCTCGAGGTTGCTTGGCGGTTTCTCGGTCGGCCTTGAGGAAGTTATGCGAGGTCGCAAATCGGCTTGCCCGATGGCGCCATAACAGCTTCTGGCGCTCGGCCGGGTCATGCGTCGACTTGGACCTTCCTTACGGCGGGGGAGGATCGACGTCTTCCTCCTCTTCCTCCTCCTCCTCCTCTTCACCAGAGCTGGCGTCCCCCTCATCCTCCTCGCCGTTGGACTCCCATTCCTCCTGGCTTTCACCTCCGCTTCCTTCTTCTTGTTTGACTGATTCCTGCGCCCCGTTGGGCATCGAGTAATCTCAGTGGTGGCCTAGAAGACAACAAAACAAGGCAAAAGTCAGTCGACAAATTTGCATCAAAACAGAATGAATGCGGCAGAATCATAGTCGGAGATAAGTGGTTATACCTTATGCGGATCGTAAGAATGGTCGAGTGGGGAATCCTCCTAGCTCCGCGAGGATTATCTTTGTTTCCTGTGATGGCAGTCATCCACTTCTCCAGCGTGGCGTCATCGACCTCCTCTGGATGGACCCGAGTGGTATCATCCGTACCGGAGTACATCCACATTGGATGGCCTCGGTGTTGGAGTGGCTGAATACGCCGTCGGAGGAAAACTTCCAGAAGATCCATGCCGGTCACCCCGTCGCGAATAAGCTGGACTACGCGTTCCATCAACAATTTTACTTGGGCCTTCTCCTCTGGTAGCACCTTCAGGGAAGATGGCTTGTTCACTCGACTCATGGAGAAAGGAGGGAGTCCAATGATCGCCTCCGCCGGCTGGTCTTGGCAGAGAACCAGGTCGACCGCCACCCTCTAACCGAAGTCGGGGAGAGTCATAGCCGAAAAGCGCTCTTCCCCTCATCTGGACCCCGAGTCCCCCACACATCTGGATTACTTGGGTTCTCTCGTCATTCGGGTTCGTTTTCTTCACCGTCTGAGAGCGACAAGTGAATATATGCTTGAAGAGGCCCTAGTGCGGCCAACAACCCAAGAAGTTTTCGCACAACGACACGAAAGCAGCAAGATACACAATGGAGTTGGGAGTGAAATGATGGAGTTGCGCTCCAAAAAAGTTCAGAAATCCCCGGAAGAAAGGATTGGTGGCGGAGAAAATCCCGATCTACGTGAGTGGCTAGGAGAACGCACTCACCCTCTTCATGCGGCCGCCACTCCGTTCCGGAAGCCTCGTCGACCCATGGAGGATCAGTCCCTCGTTGGCGGATCGTTGAGGTCCTTCTCGGTGATGGTCGAGCGGATCCAATCTCCTGGACCCAACCTTGCGGCGGTTTGGACCGCGAAGAAGATCCGCCCGACCGGGCGCTCTCCCTTGCCTTCGCTGTCGCCTTCTTCACCCGCTCAAGGCTGCGGTCTTCTCCTTCACCATGGTCGCCGGCGAAGCAGGTATCGAAGGCTTGGCGCCGAAAGGCTAAGGGCACAGCAGAAAGATTTGGAGGCGGAAGGAGGGAAGATTGGGGTCTGCTTGTTCAAAATACCCCGTCCGATGCCTTATATGAGGCCGCTTCGAGTGGTCGATCGGTAGGCCCAGTAATCCGTCAAATCCCGCAATAGCGCTGCTGCCGATACGTGGCGAAAAAAGGCGGTGCGAAGATCGAGGCGTCATCGCCTTATCCCATCCGAAAGTGCCGAAGTTTTCTCCGCTTCGGCGCTTCCCAAAATTCAGATCTCATGAAATCCGCTAACCGCGGAGCAACCTGTCGACAGACAGATTTCCTCCGATCCGTCCGCCGAAATCCTCAAGTTCACAAAGTTCACTCGACAAATGTGAAGAATGGATCAAGGCGACCGAAAGAGAAGTTGACGCCATCACTAAAAGGTCGTTGATCCAGTAAGGCACACTCGCAACACAAAGAACAGGTCGGAAAGATTATAAACTCCTTCCTCACTCAAACCTCGATCCATTCGGGGGCTAATGATGAAGTCATGTACCTAGGGTAGGGTCATGGACCTGCCCAAGAGTACCCTCCCCAAGGACACTCGCGAAAGAAGCTGCCTTCAATCGACTGGTAGGCTTCCACTCGACAGAATCCGAGACACTCGACCAAGAAGGCTCACTCGACCATCAGGTGCTCAGGAATCACTCTGTATCCAAACGGTATGTAATTAAGTAGTCTTTATGGTCATGACGACACTTTATGTCCGGCGTTACCAGTAACGCTAGGTCTTAACGTACCTTAAACCCTCTGCTACGTGGGCTGGCTGGGGTCCTAGCGCACTCTATATAAGCCACCCCCCTCCACAGGCAGAAGGGTTCGCACCCCTGTAACACATACGCATATAATCCAGTCGACCGCCTCCGGGCTCCGAGACGTAGGGCTGTTACTTCCTCCGAGAAGGGCCTGAACTCGTAAATCCCTTGCGTATACAACTACTCCATAGCTAGGATCTTGCCTCTCCATTCCTACCCCCCATTCTACTGTCAGACTTAGAACCACGACAATGACAGTTATATTTCTTTTTAAGACGTCCTGATGATTAATATTAAATTATGTATAAGCATGTCAATAAGTGATAACCCACAAGTATAGGGGTTCGCAACAGTTTTCGAGGGTAGTGTATTCAACCCAATTTTATTGATTCGACACAAGGGGAGCCAAAGAATATTCTCAAGTATTAGCAGCTGAGTTGTCAATTCAACCACACCGAAACTTAGTATCTGCAGCAAAGTGTTTAGTAGCAAAGTAATATGATAGTGGTGGTAACGGTAACAAAAGTAAAGACTGACAAAAGTAATGTTTTTGGTATTTTGTAGTGATTATATGAGTAACAGCGGAAAAGTAAATAAGCGAGAACCAGTATATGGAAAGCTCGTAGGCACCGGATCGATGATGGATAATTATGCCGGATGCGGTTCGTCATGTAACATTCATAACATAGGGTGACACAGAACTAGCTCCAATTCATCAATGTAATGTAGGCATGTATTCCGAATATAGTCATACGTGCTTATGGAAAATAACTTGCATGACATCTTTTGTCCTACCCTCCCGTGGCAGCGAGGTCCTATTGGAAACTAAGGGATATTAAGGCCTCCTTTTAATAGAGAACCGGAACAAAGCATTAGCACATAGTGAATACATGAACTCCTCAAACTATGGCCGTCACCGAGAAGTATCCCGATTATTGTCACTTCGGGGTTGTCGGATCATAACACATAATAGGTGACTATAGACTTGCAAGATAGGATCTAGAACTCACATATATTCATGAAAACATAATAGGTTCAGATCTGAATTCATGGCACTTTCGGGCCCTAGTGACAAGCATTAAGCATAGCAAAGTCTTAGCAACATCAATCTCGAACATAGTGGATACTAGGGATCAAACCCTAACAAAACTAACTCGATTACATGATAAATCTCATCCAACCCATCACCGTCCAGCAAGCCTATGATGGAATTACTCACGCACGGCGGTGAGCATCATGAAATTGGTGATAGAGGATGGTTGATGATGATGACGGCGACGAATCCCCCTCTCCGGAGCCCCGAACGGACTCCAGATCAGCCCTCCCGAGAGAGATTAGGGCTTGGCGGCGGCTCCGTATCGTAAAACGTGATGATTTCTTCTCTCTGATTTTTTCTCCCTGAAAGCCAATATATAGAGTTGGAGTTGGAGTCGGAAGGTTTCCAGGGGGGCCATGAGGTAGGGGGCGCGCCCAAGAGGGGGGGGGGCGCCCCCCTCCCTCATGGATAGGGTGTGGCCCCCCTGGTCTTCATCTTTGGCGAGGATCCTGGGCGCGCCCCCCACCCTCGTGGACAGGGTGTGGGCCCCCTGGTCTTCATCTTTTGCGAGGATTTTTTTTATTTTTTATGACATCCCGTGGAGTTTCAGGTCATTCCGAGAACTTTTTTTTTTCTGCACATAAAACAACATCATGGCAATTCTGCTGAAAACGGCGTCAGTCCAGGTTAGTCCCATTCAAATCATACAAGTTAGAGTTCAAAACAAGGGCAAAAGTGTTTGGAAAAGTATATATGACAGAGACGTATCAACTCCCCCAAGCTTAAACCCTTGCTTGTCCTCAAGCAATTCAGTTGACAAACTGAAAGAAAGAAAAACTTTTACAAACTCTGTTTGCTCTTGTTGTTGTAACTATGTCAAGCCACCATTCAGGTTTTCAGCAAAGATCATAACTAACCACATTTGCAATAACTCCTAGGTCTCATGTTTACTCATATCAATAACATAATCAGCTAGCAAGCCATAATAATAAATCTCGGATGACAACACTTTCTCAAAATAATCATAATATGATACAACAAGATGGTATCTGCAAGCCCTTTACGAGACCGCAAAACATAAATGCAGAGCACCTTCAAAGATCAAGGACTGACTAGACATTGTAATTCATGGTAAAAGAGATCCAATCATAGTCATACCCGATATAAATTAACGTAATGAATGCAAATGACATTTGTGCTCTCCAGCTAGTGCTTTTAATAAGAAGGTGATGACTCAACATAAAAGTAAATAGATAGGCCCTTCACGAGGGAAGCGAGGATTTGTAGAGGTGCGAGCTCGGTTTTGAAATAGAGATAAATTATATTTTGAGCGGCATACTTTCATTGACGACATAACAACTAAGAGATGACGATATCTTCCATGCTAAACAAATTATAGGCGGTTCCCAAACAGAATGGTAAAGTTTATACTCCCCCTCCTCCACAAGCATCAATCCATGGCTTGCTCGAAACAACGAGTGCCTCCAACATTCAACGAGTCCCAGGGGGAGTTTTGTTTGCAATTATTTTGATTTAGTTTGCATAAAGCATGGGACTGGGCATCCCGGTGACCAGCCATTTTCTCATGAGTGAGGAGCGGAGTCCACTCCTCTTGAGAATAACCCGCCTAACACGGAAGATAAGGGCAGATCTAGTTGATGTATGACCTATTCGAGCATGCAAAACAGAATGTTTATTTGAAGGTTTAGAGGTTGGCACATACAAATTTACTTGGAACGGCAGGTAGATACCGCATATAGGAAGGTATGGTGGACTCATATGGAATAACTTTGGGGTTTAAGGGATTGGATGCACAAGCAGTATTCCCGCTTAGTACAAGTGAAGGCTAGCAAAAGGCGGGAAGCGACCAACTAGAGAGCGACAACAGTCATGAACATGCATTAAAATTAATAAACATTGAATACAAGCATGAGTAGGATATAATCCACCATGAACATAAATATCGTGGAAGGCTATGTTGATTTGTTTCAACTACATGCGTGAACATGTGCCAAGTCAAGTCACTTAAATCATTCAAAGGAGGATACCAACCCATCATACCACATCACTACCATTTTAATAGCATGTTGTACATAAGGTAAATCATTATAACTCATAGCTAATCAAGCATGGCACGAGCAACTATGATCTCTAATTGTCATTGCAAACATGTTTATTCATAATAAGCTGAATCAAGAACGATGAACTCATCATATTTACAAAAACAAAAGAGGTCGAGTTCATACCAGCTTTTCTCATCTTAGTCAGTCCATCATATATCATCATAATTGCCTTTCACTTGCACGACCGAAAGATGTGAATAATAATAAGAGTGTACGTGCATTGGACTAAGCTGGAATCTGCGAGCATTCAATAAACAGGAGAAGACAAGGCAATATGGGCTCTTGGTTAAATCAACAATGATGCATATAAGAGCCACTTAAAAAATTTAATCATGGTCTTCTCCTACTGACCCCAAAGAAAAGAAAAGAAATAAAACTATTTACACGGGCAAGCTCCCAACAAGCAGAAGAAGAACGGGAAATATTTTTGGGTTTTCTTTTTAATTACTACAGCAAAGAAATAAACACTACTAATTTTTTTATTTTTTATTTTTTGTTTTTCTTAAGGTTTAACAGACACACCAGAAGAAAGCAGGAAAAAGAAAATAAACCAGCATGGATATTACAGTGAAAGAGTATGAGCACCGACATCTAGCAATGAGTGTGTGTGAACATAAATGTAATGTCGGTGAGAAATACGTACTCCCCCAAGCTTAGGCTTTCGGCCTAAGTTGGTATATTGCCAGGGATAGCCTGGCGGATACCCGTAGGTGTAGCTGGGGTCGTACTGCAATGCAGCGGCTATCGCCTCCTGAGCTGCAGTGTGGTGTCGAGCCGTCTCCACTCTTCTCTCGTACTCATCTGCCTCCTCTCTGGTAATAACATATCTTCCTTTTGTCTGAGAATCAAAGAAGGCAGGAGCAGGAAGATTAATATGGACAACATGCTGTTTGTTAAAGATTAGTCGATACTGGAGAGGTGGTTCAGTCCTCTCAACAAACTGATGGGAAACCATAGAGTCAAAATCTAAATAAGTAGGGGGTAACTCCATATCACCCTCACGAATGTCTATCTCAAGAAAATTAGCTAAGCGGGTTGCATAAATTCCTCCAAAGAAATCTCCGTTATGTCTATTATGATGCAATCTACGAGCTACAATGGCTCCCATATGATAAGATTGGTCTCCTAACACGCACTTACGAAAATCTTTGAGATCGAGGCACACATGTGACATGCTTCATCCTTAGCATTTATGCATCTACCTATGAAGAGAGCAAAATAATGTATAGCAGGAAAGTGAATGCTCCCTATAGTGGCTTGCGTTATATCTCTAGATTCCCCCACAATTATTCTAGCAAGAAAGTCTCTAAATTCAGATTTAGGGGGATCCCTGACACTACCCCAAGATGTAAATTTGCAAGAAAAAGTGAAATTCTCTAAGTCCATGGTATAAGATTTGTCATAAAGGTCAAACATGACTGAAGGAGAATTACGCGAAGATGAAAACTCAAACCTCCTCACAAATGAACTTGTGAGATCTTGATACTGGGGGCATTTGTCAGCTTCAAAGTCCTCAAGACCGGCATTACGCAATTATGCACTAAATTCTTCTCTGATTCCCGATTGATCCATAAAATTTTCTGAAGGCTATTCACAGGGCCTCACAAGAGCGTCTCTTGGTGGTTCTTCGTCAGCATCACGTATTGCAAGCCTGGGACCTTGCTTCCTTGAAGAACCACCTTGGAACATCTTCCTAAACATATTGTTTCCTCTGAAAAATTTCTGAATTTTTTTTAGTAACTTCAAATAAAAGTGAACCAACTTCAATAAAATTGATAACAACTACTCCCACAAGTGCCTAGAGCCTATATCAAGCATTAGAACTACCTGGAACCATATAAATTTGACATGCAAGCTCAAGAACATGGTCACCTATGCAGCACAAATTTGCAATGAATAAAGCACTAGAACAAAAACTAATTGGACCAATGAAGGAGTCACATACCAAGGAACAATCTCCCCAAGCAGTTTTATGAGAGGTGCTTTGAGCAAGGAGATCGAAAATCACAACAAAAGTGGTTGGAACTCGTGCTTGAGTTGGTTTTTCGTGTTTGTGTGAGGCAGAGGAAGAAGATGGGTGCAGGGATAAGTGGAGGAGGGCCACTTTGTGGGCCCACGAGGCGGGGTGCGCCCGAGGCGGGCGCACCCTCCACCCTCGTGGCAGTGGCAACTCCCAGCAGTAATTTTGCACTAAAAATCCTCAAATATTCTCGAAAAAATCATATTACATTGGCATGGCATTCTGAGAACTTTTATTTTCGGGATATTTTTATATTGCACGGATAAATCAGGAGACAGACAAAAAAAATACTGTTTTTCTTTATTTCTACTAAATAACAGAAAATATAAAGAGGGTGCAGAAGGTTGTGCTTCTAGTTTCATCCATCTCATGCTCATCAAAAGGAATCCACTAACAAGGTTGATCAGGTCTTGTTAACAAACTCATTCCGACTAACATGGAACCGGAGAAATTTCGAATAACACTAGGATACCTCAACGGGGATATGGACATCCCCAATAATAAGTATATCATATTTCTTCTTGACAGTAGGGAGAGGAAATTCAAAACCTCCAAATATAATCGATGGAATTTTTCCAATAGAGTTGATACTATAAACTTGAGGTTGTTTCCTTGGAAAGTGTACCGTGTGCTCATTACCATTAACATGAAAAGTGACATTGCCTTTGTTGCAATCAATAACAGCCCCTGCAGTATTAAGGAAAGGTCTTCCAAGAATCACTACTAGAAAAAGGGCTATAGATGGGATTGACACTAATGGCGCACCAGAAAGTTGGTGCGCCATTAGTATATACTAATGGCGCACCACCTTCTCATGCGCCATTAGTGTTGAAACTACTAATGGCGCACCATGCAAAGGGTGCGCCATTAGTATCAAATTTTTTTGAACTAGTGCTTTGTCCAAACATACTAATGGCGCATCCTTCTTAAAATGCGCCATTAGTAGTTGTAACTACTAATGGCGCACCAACGATGAGTGCGCCATTAGTATAGAATTTTTTTTTGAACTAGTGCGCCTGTCCAAACATACTAATGGCGCATCCAGATGAAGTGCGCCATTAGTAGTTGTAACTACTAATGGCGCACCGCCCCAATGGTGCGCCATTAGTATTTTTTTTGCAAAACTACTAATGGCGCACATGAAGGTGCGCCATTAGTAACCTGGATTACTAATGGCGCATTTGTTGCTAGTGCGCCATTAGTAAGTGGGCAGCAACTAGATATTTTGGACAGCCTCTCCTAACCACACTCACTTTCTCCCCACTTCATTCTCTCCACCTCCTCCTTGTCTCGGGTGCCTCCTCTTTTTCACCCCATTTCCACCATAGATTCATTCAAATTAAGTGGTTAAATTACCTTGTTTTAATAGGTAAGTAAGGGGGGAATCTATATTTATGTTGTTCTCCCTACAACAATGTGCACATGCACTTTTTATGGCCTAGCTAGATCTATGTATGTTCGTGGTGTTGCATATGTTTGTGGTGTTGCATATGTGTTTGTGTTTGGAGGTGTACGGTATTTGAAATGCGATAGTTGCCAATATTTTGCCAGAATGTTGATTCATTTCCGTTTCGGCGAGAATTTTGGCATTAAGCATTCTTTTTGGTCCTATTTTTAGGGAAAGTCATGCCAAATTTTTGTTTGGTTCTAAAATATCGTTTTGCTCTACCCCGCAGGTGACCATGGTCCGCACGATGACCGAAGGCATCGTGAATAGGTTTTGAGGTCCGCGAAGGCCGAGATGCTTCAAAAGAACGAGGCGGAGATAAGATGTCCGTGTCGAAGATGCAAGTGAAGAGCCTTATTGCGGAGCCGGATTCGGGCAGGTGGGACCACCTGCTCTTGCGTGGTTTCATGGATGGCTATCGGTGGCAAGGTGATGAAGATGACTCTGAAGTCGTCCATGGGGGCGGGCAAGAAATGAGGAAGGGCAGCAAGACAACCACCGCGGGTCGGGCGGCGAGAAGACGAAGAATCCCGGAGATGATCACGACGGTGATCTTGCATACGATCATCATGTAGAAGATGCAGGACATGATGATGAGGAAGATGGGAGCAGACGGGCATGATCATGAAGATGATGATGCGGCGGAGCGACGACGCTGGACCATCGATGGGCTGGGTGCAGGACCCTCATATTCAAGAGCTGCTTCTCAAGCGGACGGATAACGCCAGAGCTGCCGCCGAGAGAAAGCCAAGATGGATCAACTTGAGTTAGACGCGGTTACTCCATTGTATGAAGGATGCAGGCCGAGGATACCGCTGAAAGTAACAGCTCATGGCTCACGGAGATGAAGGTAAAACACAAAATGACCGGCGCATGCTTCGGCGAGAACATGTCATTACAGCACGAACGTCTTCCCAAGGGGAACAAGTGCCCGACCAGTTTGGAGGAGGCGAAGAAAATCGTGTGTCCTCTCGATTTACCGCCGCGTGAAATACCATGTGTGCATGAACAATTGCATCATTTATCGGGGCGAGCACGCGGAGTCTACCATATGTCCGGTGTCTTGGCGTCACTCGATACAAGAAGAGGAAGAAAGCTCCTCGAAAAGTGGTGTGGTACTTTCCGATCACTCCTCGTCTGCGGCGGTATTTCGCGGACCCTAAGGTAGCAAAGCTCCTGTGTTGGCACGCGGATAGGGAGGAGAAGAAGCGAGAAGATAGCGCAAATGATCCGGAGATAGATAAAAAAGACAAGATGTTGAGTCACCCTAAGGATGCGAGCCGGTGGCAAGCGTTGAACCGAAGACTCGAGAATTTGGGAACGATCCAAGGAACATCGTCTTTGGTAGCGAGCACCGATGGAGTCAATCCGTTTGGCAGCGAGAAGCACACATAGCACCTGGCCCGTGTTTGTGTGGATGTACAACCTTCCCCTGGTTGTGCATGAAGAGGAAGTACATTCACATGAGTATGCTAATTGAAGGGCGAAACAACCGAGGAGCGACATCAATCATGTCTGGGGCTGCTGAAAGAGGAGCTTGACACGCTGTGGAAGCGCCAGCCAATACGTGGGACGCTGCGAGAGAAAGAATATTTCCCTATGAGAGCCGCCGCTCACGACGGTGCCACGACTATCTCGATTCACGGATATCTCGCGGGGCAGGTAGTCCACGGATTTTACGGATGCGTAAGGTGCATGGATGACACAACGTATCACCAGCTAGATAGAGATCCGGGTCTTCAAAAACCGTGTTCGTGGGACATCGAAGGTGGCCAGCGACGATGACCCGTGGAGGAAACGCAAGGATCTGTTCGATGGTGAAACCGAACCCAAAACGCCCGTGTAATGAGGAGGCGGCGAGGAAATAGACAAGCTGTTGAAAAATTGGAAGGCGCCTTGCGGGAAAGAAGCAAAAGGCGCGAGCCGGAAAGAAGCGAAAGCGCCAGAGCTGCTGAAGGTATGGAAAAGCGAGTGCATTTTACGGGACTTGCCGTCTTGGAAGATCCACCGTGTGCCTCACAGCCTTGATGTCATGCATATCACGAAGAGCGTGTGCGAGAGTCTGCTTGGTACCACTGCTCAACATGCCGAGAGGACCAAAGATGGGCGAAAGCAAGGCGGAACTTGAAATCAATGGGCATCGTGCGGGAGCTTCACGCTAATGATGATGATGATGATGATGATGAGGCGAAGCGGGACACGAAAAGTCGTCGCAAAGGCAAAAAGGCCAAGAAGACCGGAAATGACTACCTTCCCGCGTGCTTCACTCTAAGTCGAGGAGATCGAGCAGTTTTTCACCTGCCTCCTAGGAGTAAAACTTCCTTCTGATTCGCTGGGAAGATAAGAAGATACCTAGACCCAACGAAGCAGAAGTTCAGCGGGATGAAGTCTCACGGTATCACGTCTTGATGACGCAGAATACTTCCGATTGCAATCCGTGGGATCATGGACACACCGTCCGTGAAACACTATTTGGCCTATGCAACTTCTTGACGTCATCTCGGAAGTCGATTGGCGTGAGGCAACTCGAGAAGGCTACAGGAAGAGATCGTAGTGATACTATGCGAGCTTGAGATGTACTTCCGCCCGCATTCTTCGACGTTATGGTGCATCTGCTGGTCCATATAGTGGAGGATATCATCCAACTTCGGGCGGCGTTCCTGCACGGCATGATGCCGTTCGAAAGGATGAATGGTGTCATCAAAGGATACGTTCGCAACATGTCACGTCGAGAAGGAAGCATAGCCGGGGGCTTTTCGACCCGAAGAGTGCATCTCCTCTTGCACGAATTATCTAGGCATCGAGAACCCCGTTGGTACGCACATCAACAGGCACCTCGGCGAGCTCATTGGATGGGGTTACCGTGAGGGTCGCCGCGAAATGCATGTCGACTTCGAGGGTCGACTTCGCCGACTTTGAAAGAGCAAACCTAGTCGCGCTACAACACATAGGCGTGGTCGATCCTTGGGTGGTACAGCACAGAACCTTTATTAAGAAGGCGTACAATGACCGAGGCCAACGGAGGACGGACGGAGATATACTCAAAGAGCACAACTCATGTTTCACGCGTTGGTTCAAGCGAGAAGCTTACATCGTACCCTTTACATGAGGATTCTTCCGCGGAAGAACAACTCATATTCGCCTTGTCACAGGCGCCGAGCACAACCTGATGACCTATGAGGTGTACGATATCAACGGCTACACATTCTACACGAGGACAAGGACATGAAGAGCGATGGTTATCGAACTCCGGGTAACGATGGAATCCTACACGGTAACGACAAGGACAGATACTACGGAAGGATCGAGGAGATCTGGGAGCTGAGCTACTGTTGGAGAGAAGGTCCGATGTTCCGTGTCGGATGGGCCAAGAACGTCATAAAAGAAGACTGGTATTTCACCACCTTGGTTATACCAGATGCCAAATCCAAGACCGCGGGTGCAAACGTCACCGCGAAAAAATGAGCCATGGGTACTGGCTTCCCAAGTGGACCAATGCTCCTTCATTACCGACCCGCCAAAGCCCAGTCGTGTTGTCGTGAGGAGAGGCAAAAGGAAGATCATCAGAATGGATGGAGTAGCCAATGAGCAAGACTTCGACAAATCTGGCGACCGAGGATCGAACATGACGGCGATGATGAAGTAGCAGCATACACCACAAGAAGAAGCAGGACCACCCTACCTAAAGGACGTCCAGTTCCATAGAAGAACTCCATTTGCGAAAAACAAGGGCAAGAAGATTGTGAAGAGATAGCTAGCTAAGATCGATTGTATTTAAATCGAGACTTCATTTCTCGATTGTATTTCATGGGCACTTTTTGAACTATCATGAATATTTTTTAATTTCATGGACACTCGATCCCCCTCCATCTCGATCCCCCTCCATCTCGATCGCTATCCCACCTCGCCAGATCCGGTCCACCGGCCGCCGCCGCCGACCGCCCGCACCCACGAGTCCCCTACTCAACCGCCACGACCCCCGCACCTCCCCTACTCAACCGCCGCCGACCCCCGCACCCTCCCCTACTCAACCGCCGCCGCCGACCCAGCACCCTTCCCTACTCAACACGCCGCTTGCCGACCCCCGCACCCCGCACCCTCCCGCTCCACCGGCATTCTTTGTTTGATGATATTTTTAAAAAATATTACTGTCTTATAAAAAATATTAATGTTATGATTTAAACAAGTTTGAACATATTTAAACACAAGTAAGTATCAAACAGCATTTTTAATGCATAAAAAAATTGTGGAGCCTGGGAATCGAACCAGGACCTCTGGTGTGAGAACCGGGTCTTGACCAGTCGAGCTAGTAGACGGAACTTGGTGTGGATCAGGTCAGGTGGGAGATAACTTGTTGGCTCGAGCAGAAAAAAAATACTAATGGCGCACCAGGGTGAGGTGCGCCATTAGTGTGGATATACTTATGGCGCACCGAGGGGTGGTGCGCCATTAGTATTGTGCCCCCATCCATATTTTTCCTCCCCGGCCCTCGATCCCCTTCTCGCCCTCGACCTCGATCCCCTTCCCTCTCCTCTCCTCTCCAGCGCCGCTGCCCGCCGCCTCGACACCGCCCAAGCCTTGACGCAGCCCGTCGTCCTCGTCTCCGCCTGACGCCCGGCGCGCGAGGCGCTTGACGCCGCCCTCTCCTCTCCCGCCACGGCCCGCCGCTTTCCTCATGGAGAAGGAGGAGGAAGAGGCGCTTCGCCGTTGACCTCGCCCGGCCGACTCCGGTGGCCCGGCCGACTTCGCCATCGCCCGCCCGCCCTCGTCGCGGTGGCAGACGCCGCCCGTCCACACCACTGTCGCCGGAGCACCCACACCACCACCGGACCTTGTCGCCCCACCTCGCCGCCCCCATGAGCTCCCCTCCTCCTCTCCCCTCTCCCTCTCCCCTCACTCTACAAACCTGTTACCAAACCTGAAACTAGACCACTAGCAAAGAAGCCACATACATAGCAGATTACCAACGATAAATATTTGTGACATGGTTGGCGATTGCGGTCTCTTAAGGGAATGTTAGATTCTTTACATACTTTTGCTGGCAGTGGCAGGTGTGTTGCACATTTACATAGTTTTATTTCCTATTTATAGAATGCATTTGGTCTGAGCTGTTTTTATCCTATTTAGTGCGGCAAAAGTTAGCACAGAGCAGCTGTTGGAAGTAACATAGGTTGGAGTTGAAAGTAGTGCTGCTGTTGAGCAGAGCAAAATGAAGATCCATGCACAACTTACTAAGGAGTCCTTTTTGTTCTCGAGAAACGATTGTGCCATTGGACGTTGAGCCCTTGTGAAGCTGTAGTTTACCCTTGAGCATCGCATTGCCTTTTTGTTTATTGTAGCGGTGAGCTTGTAGGGATGTATCCGAACACGCCAATCCTGAGTTAGCTTCTATTCTAGGTTGGAATCTTATCAAACTGATGGAAACTTGAAGTCTGCGTTGTGCCATTGAGATCATCAATTAATTCAATTAGTGTATCAGTTGTTTTTCTTAAAAAAATAATAGTTTGTTCAGTTAGTTGAAGATTATTGGTACAACATTACTTTCAACTATTCTTCAACGACCCCTAGTACTAGTCAGAGCAGGTTTATGAAAGTAATGATGTCTGATGTCTACTCTTCAACCCCTAGTACTAGTTGCATTTGTAACATGTTCCTTGTATTTCTCGGAAATCTTGCAGGGGCATAATCTGCAGCACCATTGATATACATATTTCGGACACACCTTGCTTTATTCTTTGTCTCTAAATGGCTTATGTAGTTTTTTACACATTTTATTCGGCCGGGCTGTACATTTACATACATATTATGATGTTCATTCGATTGTACTAGGAAACAAGTTGAAAATATGCAGAGAACAATAGTTGAAAGTAACATAGGTAAGTGAATGAACTATTGAACAGCAGGTACAAAATTTGAGATCATCAAATGTTTGCCAACTAATCTGCATCATGTGTCTATTCTACTGGGCTGAGGAATTGACTTTGCTTTGTCTTATTTTATTTATCTCTTGGTTCTTCTTATTCTTATTACTCAATTGTTTGCAAGTTATATGACTCATGTCCCATTCTTTGAATTGAAGAATTGACTTTACCTTATCTAGTAGTGTTAATAGCGACGCTGGATTTTTGAGACATGGTTCCGCATTTGAGGATCATATCTGGACCATTAGTTTTGCCTTTGAGATCTGTGGTTAATATAGCATTTAATAAATACGAGATAGATACATCATGGATAAACAATAGATACCAAAACGAATACATTGTATAGTGGGCCAGGACACTTTAGTGCTAACAAATGCGTCCCAGGCAACTCTTTCACATTTCCACCTACCACTCTCAGTCTCATGCGTCTCTCTCTCTCTCTCTATCTCTCTCCTATAGTCATCACATGTAAACTGTACTGAGCGTGTGGCTGATTCATTATGAGACGTTTAAGGAAACAAAACAGTAACAAAAGCAGCTAACCATCATACATTATGTGCGAACTATTACACTTGGCAACAGTTAAGATAAACTGGAGGTAGCTGGTATATTCCATGCGACATGTTATGTTTAGTACGAGCAACTTAATTAGTGCACTACAACTTAAGATGGATTAGTAGAGTTGTTTTTTATTACTTCTCTAGCCTAGCTAGGGACTGTTTAAAATGCTGGGATCAGTTTTGGAGACTGACCGACAATTTAGTACTGCTGGTGCATTTCCTTTTAGTCTTAGATCATAAACTACTCTTTGCGAACATAAATAGATGATCTCAAATCACCATAGTACTGTGGAAATGGTTTAATGCTACTTCGGCGTTCTTACTTCAGCATCTGTATGCCCATGCAATGATTTGCTTTGTTGTGATGGAGGCTTTTTGCCTTGTCCACCGAGAGGCCCTTGAGTTTGCCGGAATGTCGATTAACTTCCCTTCCGGCAAATTCGGGTACTCCATATGTCCTATTTTCAGCAAAGGTCATGCTGAAATTTTCGTGAATTTTAGCATGACTTTGCTAAAAATAGGACATAAGGGGTACTGTGACTAATGATGAAAGGTTAGGCTTTTAGGGTGCCTCGGCGTCGAAAAACCCTCAATGATAAAAGCTTAGATTTTAGGATGCCTCGGTGTCGACAAACCCTAAATGATGAGACCATGATCTTGTTCCTTGACAATAACCAACTTTTTGACCAAACTTTGTTTCTATTTAGAGAGAAACATGGCCCACAACGATGAGGCCGGGGTTGAAGCGGCAAGGCATGCAGGAGCTGTCCCGGAGATGGAGGAACAACCTCACTTGTATGAGGACGCCGCCTTCCCACCGATCTGAGACCACCGATGGTACCGCCGAGGATGACCCCATCGATGCCACCACCGATGGTGCCGCCGAGGATGCCACCATCGATGATGGCGGCGCGCCTGATATGTGAAGAGGCAGCGGAAGGACCGGCGCCCGACCGTGCTCCGCACCCTCAAGGAGGAAGTTATCAAGTGGACTCCGACGGGAATCCAACGGCGCCCGAGCGAATAGTCAAGGGTACTCGCTTCAGCTCGGGTGCATTCTCCGAACCTTTGTCTCGATCAACACCGAGAACACGAGGCATCGACCGAGGGAATTTGCGCAACCTCCTCTTCACGAAGCTGCACGAACGATACAAGTTCCCGCTGCTTTTGAAAACACAAGCCTCAAAGGGAATAAAGTGAACAATGCTGCCCTCACGAAGATGAGCAAGGCCACATCTACTTGGAAAAGCAATGTGAAGAGAATGATCGAGAAAGGTGAGAGTTATGAGAAGATCAAGGAGAAAAAATTCTTCGATCACCGAAGATGACTACAACGACTTCAAGATCAATTGCTCGAGCACCGCAAACTCCCAATCAAGTCAGTGGGGGAAAGAAATGCGGGAGCTGAACTTAGGGGAACACACACTCGGTCCCGTGATTCTGAGTGGCGGAGCCTATATGGGACAAGGAGGACGCGGGCGTGCCGAGCAAGGCCTACCGCCCTCTTGATACATACGGTGACAAGCAGACCAGGAATTTTGTCGGTGCCGGTACAAGAAGGACCCGAAAACAAAGGAGCTTACCACGGATCCGAAGACCAGGGCGCTTGAGGTTGTTACAGTAAGGAATACCACCCCGGAGTAATTAGCTCCATATGGTTGCATTCTAATTAATGAAGCCAAATTTCTAAATGGTTCACATTCCTTCCGCAGCGATTGAAAGCGATGGCTGGGTCGACTAAGAGCAACCCTTGGGACACCACTCTAAATAGGGCGTTGAATGTAATGAAGAACAAGGATAAGCTCGAAGCCGACGTCAGCTGGTCGTGTGGCCGGCAAAGGCTTGTCCACAAAATGGGGGTCATACTATACCGCTGGTGTGCGGAAGGAGAAAAAGACCAGCTCGGAAAGCCGGGCACGCGAGGTTCAAGAACTCAAGGCACAGGTGGCGCGGATTCCGGAGATTGTCCAAGAGCAAGTGCAACAACAACTCGGAGCGACGATCACCGCCATTGTGCCTACCTTGATCCAGGGGTTGAGTGCGTGGATTGCGGGCGGCCAACAGGGCCGCCCCCGATTCCTAGCTTCACAGCCAGCAACTCGCAGAATGCGATGGCGGGTCATTGGTGTCTCCGGTCGGCGGCATTGGTGTCTCCGACGCCGCACGGAGCTTAATGCACCCGGGTGTACGCCGCCGGCACCTCTGCGACAAGCGGCCCTCCGTCAATCAAGACGCCCGCCGTTGGCGGTGCCTCGACATTAGCCGAGCTCGACGCCATCATCACGGTAACTAATTAAGCCTCTCTCGGTCCGAGGACTTCATCTCCTTGCCTTTGACTGGGCATCCCCGACGCCCTACATGTTTTCGCAGGGCGCCGCCGACGTTCCGTGCACTCTCACGCGCCGTGAACAATGAGTTGGTCGATGTCGCCAAGGGCAAAATCGTTCAACCGGCAACCCCTTGTTCCACGGTACCCGGATGCCACCCAACTTGTTTAGGGTTGAACTGGTTCGGTGCTGCCAGGCTGCGACGAGGTGTTACCTCCGATTCGACCCGTCGGGGCGCGATGATGACGTGATGACCCTCGGCCGCCTCGAAGCTGGCCCCTGCTTTGGCGAAGAGCCAGATTCGTTTGGGGCGGGGACACCACCCCAAAGACAACACCGCCATCGTGCCGCCGCCAAGTCGGCCCCATGGCAAGACCGCCGCATAGCGGTGCCGGACATCCCTATGCCATCGGATCCAAACATGCATATGGCACAGGATCGGAACGACGACGACGACGATACATTTGCCAACGTCGATCAGTACTTTGCCGATCATGGGTACGGTGGCGACTTCATGGGGCCTCCTTCTCAAGAACCCAACCCAACAAAAGACGTGCGCGATCTAGCTGGTACCGCAGAGAAGCCAAGTTGCAACAGGCGTCGTCTGCCGTTCAGCTCTCAGGAGACGCCTCCAGCTGCCGACTTCACCGAGCCTCAGATAGGCGAGGTGCGAAATATTATCAGCCCCAACACACTCAAGAAGGCGGTCGCGAGCAGAACTCGGTCCCATTACAGGAGAAGAAGAAGGCACGCATAAAGAAAGACTAACAAGGGTGCGGGCCAGCCCGGCACCGAAATGCGATCCGTGCTCGGGGCGGGCCACCTTCACCGAGGATATCTCCGGGAGGGTGCATGTGGCGGGTAGGGCGATGCTACCGACAAATATGCTCAATGCTGCAACCGGTGCTATGCGGAGTCTGCATGATGGTGTTCTTTCTTTGGAGAAGCGGCGTCTCGGAGAGAAGGATGTGGCATACCCGGTTTTCGTGGCCAAGGTGCCGAGGGCAAGGGCTTTGTGGATAACTCCATCGGGCGTCACGATCGTCCTGCGGTTTGATGACATCCACGCTATGTTGAACCTTCATCCGCTGCACTACACCTTCGCTCGGCTATTTTCGCCGAGTATGGAGATGCGGATCATTCGCGACAAGACCCCGGACATCGTGATAGTCGACCCCTTCTACATGCGTGCCAAGATCTTGGGCAGCGAGGGGACCCGGCAAGTCGCGAGTTCTTACCTCGAAGGCGTCATTCGGCAAACCAAGATAAGGATAACTTCCTCGTGCCTTACTTTCCCTAGTAAGTCCTCCCTCAACCGCCCGTAACATATGAATTCTTAGATTTCGATTGTTTTTCTTTTAACATTCCGTGTTTTCTGCGGTGACACATTGCACGCTCATCCTCCTAAGCCCCAAATATTCCATGGCCACGTATTTCGACCCGACCGTCGATCGAAGGTAGACTACACAAATGTCAAGAAGGTTCTTGATGATGTTCTCGAGCTACGCCCAATCTGGAGGCACCTTCACGGGCCTATTCGTGAAGTACGGCAAGCACGTGTTCTCCCACAATACGATGTTACGCTGCGTCAAGCAGCCACCGGCGATCGAAGGGTGCCTACTATGCCATCCATCACATGCGGCGATCGACGGGACCATCATCAACTTCGCTACCGAGTAAACTCAAAGATTGGGCCGCGGCGTGTCGGCAATCCAGACGCGGACATCGAGACAAGAATTCTTTCGCATCCATGGAGTTTGCGGAAATCATCCATCAAGATGTCCTTCGTACCTCGGGGCAGTTCTACCTCAGAAATCAACCGTCCAACGGTGACATCGACACAATGCTACAAATGCGGTGACAACGCCCGTTCTTTCATGACTCCCACGATAGAGCGGCGGCTTCATCCACGCTCCGGTCCCTTGAGTCGAGTCGAAAGCGGTGATCTTGTGTCTGGATTACGAAACATCGATTGGCTCATGTTGTAATTAAACTTTAATGAACTTGTAGTATGTCTCTTTGGTTTCGAGAGTCGTTCAACTTAGATGTAATAGATGCTATTAATGTCTTGCTTTTCTCTTCCGATCGTTCTGTTGCATACTTATATATTGCTTATGTATTGTCTGTGAATTGGTACTAACGTTTAGTTTGGCTAGTGCATAGCGATGCCGACGTATGTCGTGTACAAGGGTAAGGTTCGGAGTCTACGATGACTGGGAGGAGTGTCGGAGACAGGTTCACCGATTCAGCGGTAACAGTTACAAAGGGTACACCACTAGGGCCGAGGCGAATCTAGATCGCCCGCTATCTAGCGGGAGAGGAAGGGAGCGTTGGAGGAACCGGATGAAGACGAGTTTCATCGTGATGATGCTCATCGTGATGACCGCAGCTCTCTTCTATGTGATGGTAGTTTAGATGATCGATATCGACTTGTAATGTGAAGACAAACTTCGCTACTCGCGGTCTCGAGACTTGTAATATAATGTTCTATCTTTGTTCGGTCTTTTCAATTCGGAGACTAATATGATGAATTGTATTCGGAGACTAATATGATGAATTGTATTCAAAGACTAATCTTCTATTGTATTCGATGAATCTGTTGTTGATGTGTGCTGTCTATATTTTGTCAAATTATACATTTTGTAACCTGTGCAAAAAACAGAAAATAAAAAATAAAAAAACCTAATATTCATACTAATGGCGCATCACATGACGGCGCCATTAGTATGACAAAGCATACTAATGGCGCATCACTTGTCGGTCGCCATTAGTATGCCATGGTTACTAATGGCGCATCTCCGGGTCGTGCGCCATTAGTATGCCAAAGCACCTCGCTATACATGGCCCCTGGGAGGCATACTAATGGCGCACCGTAGCCTATACTAATGGCACACCAGTGGTGCGCCATTAGTATACAGAATACTAATGGCGCACCACGGTGCGCCATTAGTAAAAGTTACTAATGGCGTGCTAGTAATGGCGCACCAGTGATGCGCCATTAATGGCCAAATTAGGTGCGCCATTAGTAGCGGTTTTTCTAGTAGTGAATAATAGACATACTATCGTCCTCGGGAATATCAAGAATAACAAAGTCCTTTAAAATAGTAACGTTCGCAACCACAACAGGCACATCCTCACAAATACCGACAGGTATAGCAGTTGATTTATCAGCCATTTGCAAAGATATTTCAGTAGGTGTCAACTTATTCAAGTCAAGTCTACGATATAAAGAGAGAGGCATAACACTAACACCGGCTCCAAGATCACATAAAGCAGTTTTAACATAATTTCTCTTAATGGAGAATGGTATAGTAGGTACTCCTGGATCTCCAAGTTTCTTTGGTATTCCACCCTTAAAAGTATAATTAGCAAGCATGGTGGAAATTTCAGCTTCCGGTATCTTTCTTTTATTTGTAACAATATCTTTCATGTATTTAGCATAAGGATTCATTTTGAGCATATCAGTCAATCGCATACGCAAAAAGATGGGCCTAATCATTTCAGCAAAGCGCTCAAAATCCTCATCATCCTTTTTCTTGGATGGTTTCGGAGGAAAAGGCATGGGTTTCTGAACCCATGGTTCTCTTTCTTTACCATGTTTCCTAGCAACAAAGTCTCTTTTATCATAACGTTGATTCTTTGATTGTGGGTTATCAAGATCAACAGCAGGTTCAACTTCTACATCATTATCATTACTAGGTTGAGCATCATCATGAACATCATCATTAATATTTTCACTAGGTTCATGTTCATTACAGATTGTGTTTCAAAGATCGACATAGAGATATCATTTGGATTATCGGTGGTTCAGCAATAGGTTCACTAGAAGTTTGCAAAGTCCTATCATTTTTCTTTTCTTCCTTTTAGAAGAACTAGGTACATCAATATTATTTCTCACGAGAATCTTGCTCGATTCTCTTAGGGTGGCCTTCAGGATACAAAGGTTCTGAGTCATTCTACCAGTTCTAGTAGTCACTCTAACACATAATCATTTTTCTTACTATTCATTTCATCAAGCACTTCTTTACGAAGTTTTAAGTACTTGTTCTACTTGAGTGGTAACCATAGAAGCATGTTTGCTAACAAGTTTAAGTTCACCTCTAATATTAGCCATATAATCACCCAAGCGTTTAATCATACAAGCATCTTGTTTTAATTGTCTACCAAAATAAGCATTAAAGTCATCTTGCTTAAACATAAAGTTATCAAACTCATCCAAGCACTGCCTAGCAATTTTAGTAGGAGGGACTTCAGCTTTATCATATCTATAGAGAGAATTTACCTTTACTACCTATGTCGGGATATCGGGATCAGGAGGTTCTTCAGTGAATAAAGAAGTGAGATCATATACTTCTTCAATAGGCGGTAAATTAAGACCATGTATTTCTTCAATAGGAGGTAAATTCTTAATATCTTCAGCTTTAATACCTTTTTATTTCATAGATTTCTTTGCCTCTTGCATATCTTCAGGACTGAGAAATAGAACACCTCTCTTCTTCGGAGTTGGTTTAGGAATAGGCTCAGTAATTGGCTCTAGAACTGGCTTAGGAGGTGCCCGATTGTTTTCATTTGTCAACATATTATTCAATAAAATTTCAGCTTCATCCGGTGTTCTTTCCCTGAAAAGAGAACCAGCACAACTATCCAGGTAATCTCTGGAAGCATCGGTTAGTCCATTATAAAAGATATCAAGTATTTCAGGTTTCTTAAGAGGATGATTAGGCAAAGCATTAAGTAACTTGAGAAGCCTCCCCAAGCTTGTGGGAGACTCTCTTCTTTAATTTGCATCGAAGTTGTATATTTCCCTCAAAGCAGCTTGTTTCTTATGAGGAGGGAAATATTTAGCAAGAGAAGTAATAAATCATATCACTGGGACTACGCACACAACCAGGATCAAGAGAATTAAACCATATCTTAGCATCACCCTTTAATGAGAACGGAAATATTTTGAGTATATAAAAGTAACGCGATCTCTCATCATTAGTAAATAGGGCAGCTATATCATTTAACTTAGTAAGATGTGCCACAACAGTTTCAGATTCATAGCCATAAAAAGGATCAGATTCGACCAAAGTAATTATATCTGGATCAACAGAAAATTCATAATCCATATCAGGAACACAGATAGGTGAAGTAGCAAAAGCAGGGTCAGGTTTCATTATGTCTCTAAGAGATTCTTTGTTCCATTTAACTAGCAACCTTTTGAGTTCATATCTATCTTTACAAGCAAAAATAGTTGCAGAAGATTCCATATCAAAAACATAACCCTCAGGAATAACAGGCATATTTTCATCATCACTTTCATCATCGTATTCAGATTCAATAATTTCTTTCTCTCCAGCCCTAGCAATTTGTTCATCTAGAAATTCACCAAGGGGCACAGTAGTATCAAGCATAGAAGTAGTTTCGTCATAAGTATCATGCATAGCAGAAGTGGCATCATCAATAACATGCGACACATTAGAACGAATAGCAGAAGCAGGTTTAGGTGTCGCTAGCCTACTCATAACAGAAGGTGAATCAAGTGCAGAACTAGATGGCAGTTGCTTACCTCCCCTCGTAGATGAGGGATAAATTGTTGTCTTAGCGTCTTTCAAGTTCTTCATAGTGTCCATCAGATATAAATCCCAAGTGACTCAAAGAATAGAGCTATGCTCCCCGGCAACGACGCCAGAAAAAGGTCTTGATAACCCACAAGTATAGGGGATCGCAACAGTTTTCGAGGATAGAGTATTCAACCCAAATTTATTGATTCGACACAAGGGGAGCCAAAGAATATTCTCAAGTATTAGCAGCTGAGTTGTCAATTCAACCACACTGGAAACTTAGTATCTGCAGCAAAGTGTTTAGTAGCAAAGTAATATGATAGTGGTGGTAACGGTAACAAAAGTAAAGACAAAGAAAAGTAATGTTTTTGGTATTTTGTAGTGATTGTAACAATAGCAACGGAAAAGTAAATAAGCGAGAAGCAGATATGGAAAGCTCAGAGGCACCGGATCGTTGATGGATAATTATGCGGATGCGGTTCGTCATGTAACATTCATAACATAGGGTGACACAGAACTAGCTCCAATTCATCAATGTAATGTAGGCATGTATTCGAATATAGTCATACGTGCTTATGGAAAATAACTTGCATGACATCTTTTGTCCTACCCTCCGTGGCAGCGGGGTCCTATTGGAAACTAAGGGATATTAAGGCCGCCTTTTAATAGAGAACGGAACAAAGCATTAGCACATAGTGAATACATGAACTCCTCAAACTATGGTCATCACCGAGAAGTATCCCGATTATTGTCACTTCAGGGTTGTCGGATCATAACACATAATAGGTGACTATAGACTTGCAAGATAGGATCTAGAACTCACATATATTCATGAAAACATAATAGGTTCAGATCTGAATTCATGGCACTCGGGCCCTAGTGACAAGCATTAAGCATAGCAAAGTCATAGCAACATCAATCTCGAACATAGTGGATACTAGGGATCAAACCCTAACAAAACTAACTCGATTACATGATAAATCTCATCCAACCCATCACCGTCCAGCAAGCCTACGATGGAATTACTCACGCACGGCGGTGAGCATCATGAAATTGGTGATGGAGGATGGTTGATGATGACGACGGCGACGAATCCCCCTCTCCAGAGCCCCGAACGGACTCCAGATCAGCCCTCCCGAGAGAGATTAGGGCTTGGTGGCGGCTCTGTGTCGTAAAACGCGATGATTTCTTCTCTCTGATTTTTTTCTCCCCGAAAGCCAATACATAGAGTTGGAGTTGGCGTAGGAAGGTTTCCAGGGGGGCCATGGGCGCGCCCCCCACCCTCGTGGACAGGGTGTGGGCCCCCTGGTCTTCATATTTGGCGATGATTTTTTATTATTTTTTATAAGACATCTCGTGGAGTTTTAGGTCATTCCGAGAACTTTTGTTTTCTGCACATAAAACAACATCATGGCAATTTTGCTGAAAACAGCGTCAGTCCGGGTTAGTTCCATTCAAATCATACAAGTTAGAGTTCAAAACAAGGGCAAAAGTGTTTGGAAAAGTAGATACGACGGAGATGTATCAATAAGCTAATACTTTTTTTTGAAATTTCACCGGGGGGAGATTTCCCCACCTGAATTTATCATTTATCAGGGCCCGAACACCCAGGTAAAGCATTTTGCACAAGTACAGTTTACACAGACCTCAAGAAGGGGGAGGGTCAGCATTTAGGGGGTACAACACTCCAGCCACACATCAGTCGCTTGCTTGAGAGCGGTGGGTAGTCGAATGCGCGAGAGCACGGCGTCCTCTCTACAGGATTGCAGTAGACGGGGGAGCGAGGGCGGCAGGCCCTGGAAGACGACCGCGTTGCGGTGCTTCCAAAGCTCCCAACGGTAGAGGAGCGGGAAGGTCGCACCTGCCGGGGGGGGGGCACCGAGCTTGGAGGAGGCAGGAGGTGGAGCAGCCTGACGGAGGAGACTGCCGGCGCGACCCCAACTAAGGCCCAAAACTGCTGAGCAAACGGGCAGGCGAAGACGAGATGATCCGTAGATTCCAGCGAGGCCGAGCAGATGGGGAAACCTGCCCCGGCCGGTTCCACGATGTGCTTCCACAGGAGGACATCCCTCGTGTGGATCCGAGCCTGAACCAGCAGCCAAGCAAAGAAGCGCATTTGGCCGGGGCGAAGTTGGCCTGCACGAAGTCGCATTTAACGACGCTCTTACACCACCGAACTGGCAGAGTGGTAGACCCCAGCAGATGAGAGCGAGGCACCTTTGGCACAGCCAGGGCGCAGGGTCCGCTCATCCGGAGCTGTCGTCAGAGCCAGCACCTGGATGATGGGGAGAAGGACTCCGCGCTCGTGGGCACCAGCGTGGTTCAGGCGCGGGACAAGCCCCCTGTCCAGGCCGAGCTGGACGACATGAGCAACCGATACGTCCGGAAGGGTGACTTGGGAGAAAAGGGAACTCATCTGGACCGAGAGTGCCCCGCCGGGCAGCCAGGAATCGAGCCAGAAGGCTGTTGTGCGGCCATCCCCGATGGACACCATCGTGATCGCTCTGTACAGAGGCATGAGTTTTGCCAGGGCGGCCCAATGGACCCCGGAGAGGGAGGCGGCTGAGGCCGGGGTGAGCAGTGAGCGACCAAGCTCACTCCAGACCTAGCGCGCCCATGGCGAGTCCTGACGGGAGTGAAGGCGGTGGAGGAGCTTCAACAGGAGACACCGGTTCTGGACCGGCAGCGCGCGCACCCCCAAGCCCCCTCATCCTTGGCGCGGACGACATGGTCCCAAGAGATAAGGCACCGCGCTCCCGAAGCCTTGTCCGCTCCAGACCACAGGAAGGAGTGCCGCAGGGTGTCGATCGCCCGGAGGACGGAGGGGGGCACCTCCATAGCTGCCATGGCGTATGTGGGGAGCGCGTCCGGTACGACATTGAGCAGCACTAGACGCCCCCCGAAGGACAGCAGCTGGGCGCACCAGCCAGATAGGTAGCGGTCAGCCTTGGCGATGAGCGGGAGGAAGTCATCCATGGTGAGCTTGCGGTTGGAGAGCGGGAGACGAGGTAGATTTGGGGGAAAACCCCCCACGGCGCACCCCAAAACCTGCACCATCGCATGAAGATCGCTCTCCGGAACGTGGATGGGCACGACAGTGCTCTTGTGGAAGTTGATGACGAGTCCCGTCGCGGCCGCGAAGTCAACGAGGATGCTTTTGAGGCGCCGCACCGCGTCCAGCTCCACCCGGATGATGATGATAGTATCATCCGCGTACTAAAGGACGAGCGGAGGGGCATCATCAACGAGAGGGTGACACATCCCCCACCCCCTTTGATCATCTGCGGAAGAACATCCGCGACGAGAAGGAACATGTAGGGGGAAAGGGGGTCCCCCTGCAGGAGCCCTTTTTGCAGTTGATCCACCTTCTAGGCACACCGTTGAGGACCACCGCGGACATGGAGGATTGGAAGATCGAGTCCATCCAATCACACTAAATGGAGGGGAACCCACACACCTCCATAATCCAGCGAAGGCTGCTCCAGTTGATGGAGTCGAAAGCCTTGACAAAGTCCAGCTTCAAGACCAAAGAGGGGGCACGGCGAGTCTCACAGCACTGCACAATCTCCGTTGAGAACACAAAGTTCTCGGAGATGCTCCGTCCCTGGATGAACCCGGACTGGTCCACATCCACCACACCCGCGATTTGTTGTTGTAGACGCGTGGTGAGCACCTTGCACGGGATATTGACGTCGCAGTTTTGGAGGGATATGGTCAGAAGCCACCGGGCGCAAGCACCCCCTCGGCCTTGGGTAGCAGCACAATGTGTGCGCGGTTGCTACATGAGAGGTCTACAGAGCCCATGGAACCCCTGCATCAACCAGTGCACGTCGTCGGAGACAAGCGGCCATGCGGCCTGCTAGAAGGATGGCCCCAAGCCATCAGGCCCGGGGCGCTGGTCCTGTCGAGGCCTTTGACAACGTCCTCAATCTCAGACGTCTCGAACGGGGCGACAAGCCTTGCGCCGTCGACCGTTGGCGCCCCCGCGTACAACACTTGTAGATCAAAGCGCCACACGGGGTCGCCGCACGACCACGAAGGTGGAGTAGAAGGCATGGAGGGCCTCCGCCTTGGCCATGTGGCTGATGACGACCGTGCCGTCGACACTCAGCACTTTGATCCGGTTGGACCGAAAGCGCTGGGATGCATGAGCATGGAAGAAACAGGTGTTCACATCGCCTTCGGCCACCCGTCGAAAATTCCCCCTTTGCCGCCAGAACGCAGTCTGTTGGCGGGTGGAGAGGGCAAGCGCGGCACGAGCATCCTGGTGGAGGGTGTCCTCATCAGCTGAAAGCACACGATACTCCTCGAGAAAGTCAAGCAGGTCAATAACAAATTTGTAGTTATTATCAAAGTGAGGGATATACCAGTGATTTGATTTCCAAACCTTCGTAGCTTGACGAAAGGACTTGACCCGAGCAGCAATGTTTTTGGCTCCGTCCGTCACAGGAGGGGGATAGCCCAGGCGGGGGAGGTGGAGGGGAGGAACATGGGGTCCAGGAGCCACTTGTTCTTGAAGCGGAAGATGCGAGAAGCGGGGATGCGCGTGGAGGCGGTGACGAGGAGTGGGAAGTGGTCGGACGTGACACGGGGTTGGGAGGCGAGGGTGGAGTTGGGAAGAGCGGCGTCCCAGCCGGCATTGAAGAACGCTTGGTCGAGGCGAGCTAGGGTAGGGGGGTTCGATGGTTTGTCCATGTGAAGAGGCGGTCGGAGAGAGGGAGCTCGATAAGCGACAAGTCATTTATCAGAGAGTTGAAACGAGACGCAAGGGGAGCACAAAAGTTATTGTTGTTCTTCTCCTCAGGGTAGCGAATAAGATCGAAGTCGCCAAGAGTTAGCCAGGCCCCTGAGATGGAATTTGAGATGGCCATCATCTCATCAAAGAACTCTTGAGTGAGAGAGTGGTCAGACGGGGCATAAACGTTTGTGATCATGAATGCCAGGTTGGAAGACGTGGAGGAGAGCACGGTGGTAAGAGTGTAGCGGCTAGCATCGTGGGAGACAAGGGAGAGCACAGAGGGATCCCAAGCAGTGACCAGGCCACCGCGGGAGCCGTCAACGTCCTTACGATCAAGGGCGGAGAGGCGGGCGGGAAGAAAGGAGCGGTCCTTGCCAAGGGAGAGGGAGGCGAGCTTTGTCTCTTGGAGGCAAACAACCGAAGGGTTGGCATCACCCACGGCACCGCGGACCAGTGTGCACTTGTCCGGTTCGCCGAGGCCCTGGACATTCCAAGAGAGGATTGAGAGGGAGCAGAGGGCATAGCTATCCATTACCATGCGAGGCACCAGGCGTACAAAAATTGGAAAAGGAAGAGCACGGAAAGAGAAAAACCACATCACACATGAAGGAGAGAACTAGAGGGCGAGTACAATCGATGGCACAGAACAAACACTGATACAGATGGGCACGACACCCCGACTAACACAAGAGTAATAAAAGTAGAGGATAGGCCGCCTTAACAGAGGGGACCCGTGCGAGCAGCGGGCCGAGACGCGGGGAGGGGCACTAATAATCAACCGTGGAAGGCACCGGAGCAGAAGGAATGGCCGCCGCTGCGCGGAGATCGGACACAGAGTTCATTCCCAAAGGCTTGAGCACGGCGGTGATGACTTTGTGCTTGAGAGCTTTGGCTTGGAATATGGGGGAGCACCCTTTGAGGGAATCCTTGAGCTCCCACTGCTTGATGGCCTTAGTCGTCATGGAGATGTACTCGGCCGGCTCTTTGAGGGCGAGCCAGCGGCTGTGGCGCACCGGCTGCAGAGGTGGAGGGAGAGAAGACGCGGCCGGCTGGGCGTTGCATGGCCCATTCATAGCGGGTGCGTGGGCGGACCCGGAACCCGGGAGAGGAGCAGGAGACCCGGACCCGGATCCGGACCCGATACCGCCAAAAGAAGCCACGGGGTCGTCGGGCAGCTCAGTGATGATGACCGAGCTGCGGGATGCGGGAGGCGTCGGAGGGGCAGTGCCGGGGGAGCCGCCGCCAAAGGCCACGCCGGAGACCAGCGCGGGGGCGACCGTGAAGGCCGCGGGGGAGCCGGGGAAAGGGGGCCCCGTGGAGATGGAGCAGGGAGGCGAGCAGGTGTCCCCCACCCCCTGCGGCACCACGACGAGGAGGAGGCTGCTGACGGGGGGGAGCAGGCGCCGACCACCCCAGTGGGAAACCATGTAGGGAGGGCGAGGGCCCGCTGTGGGTGAAAGGCGGCGGGTGTGGGGGCCCGAAGAAGGGAATGTAGACCCCGTCATCGGTGCAGGAGTCGGCCTGGGGCCAGACAGTGAGAGTGCGCACGGTGACAACCCGGGAGCCCCAAATCCCGCCCCGGGGCCAGAGGTCGCATGGAACAGCCCTGGCGTGCTCGATGAGAAGGACGACCCGGACAGCGGAGAGGTCCTCGCCAGTGAGCACCCGGTGGTCGATCTCGACTAGGTCGCCGAACCCGGAGAAAGCGCACGCGATGCCGACAGGGTTGAAGTGCTCGGCGGGGAGCCGAGTTGCAGAGATGAAGGCAAGGGTCCCGGCCCTGGGCACCACACGGTCGGCCTCCTCTTCACGGATGAAGGAGATGCGGGCGCCCTCGTAGGGGAGGGAGTGGAGTGCGACGCACGCCTCCCGGTCGCCAAAGGAGTTGAACCAAAGGTACATGGCGCCGAAGGAGGACCCGACAGTGTCGAAGAAGAGATGCGGCACGGCGTCGAGCAGGGCATCCCGCACGGACGCGGTAGGGAAAGGAAAAGCGTCGGGAGGGTCGATGAAGACGATCAGCGAGTCTACGCGCGACCGCGAGGTCGCCTGTCGGCATGAACACCTCGAGGTAGTGCGGCCGCTCCGACTCCGGCACGAGGGAGGGTGCACCATCGCTGGAATTGGCCTCAGAGCCAGAGCCCGAGGAGCCCGAGGAGCCCGAGGAGTTGGAGCGGATCAAGCCGCCGTAGCTTTCAAAGGCAGGGAGCACGCCGGAGCGCGCCGAAGCCTTAGACCTGGAGGAGGCGGGCGAGGCCCCTCCCCCTCCCCCCTCAGAGCCCTTGGAGGCAGCGAGGCGATGGAGCAGGCCCAGGTCCAGCTGCACCTGGGAAGGGGCGAGCGCCGGCCATCGCTTGGTGAGGTGGGCAAGGAGGCGGCAGGGCTGCGAGGGGAGGTCGAGATGGTGCGTAAACGTAGTGGAGGAGGAGCCCTTGGGAGGAGACAGAGCGCGTTCGGCGAGCCTTGGGCGGAGGACTCCCCAAGGAAGCGGCCAGGCGAGAGGCGAGGGGCGGAGTCGGCGGGGGGCGGGGGCTGGGCAGGGCGGAAGGGAAGGGGGCGGTGGGACGAGTCTCGTCGGAGGGGGCTGCAAAGAAGGGATGGGGTGGGAGGACGGTGACGGAGGGGCGCGCTATGCATTGGTGGAGGCGGTGACTGGAGCCACTGCACCTCCGGCAGCAAATGGGATCGCGGCAGTCTACGACCTGGTGGAGAGACGATAGGCATCGGAAGCACCCCGAGAGGGAGTGGAGGGGGCGAGGGGGGGTGGTGGGTGATGGGGGGAGGAGCGGCGGGGCAAAGGACGGCTTGGAGATAAGAACGGGGCGCGGGGGGAGGGGAGCCGGAGGGGGCGGGGTGCCATTGATGGCCGGCGCAGCCGGGACTAGCGCGGCGATGGGACGGGGGAGCTAGGCGTAGCGTCCGCGTGCCTGGACGGGGGCTCGAGGAGAGGCCGCGCGCAGGGAGGGACAAGACACACATGGGCGGAAAGCACGAGCCCATCAATGGCGATGGAGGTCTCCGATGGGATGGCGCAAGTCTGGGGAGCAGGAGAGGGGATGGGCAGCAGCTCAGCGCAGTTAGAGCGAGTGGGGATGGGTCTGCGAGGGCGCCGACAGCTACTCGCCCCCCGCGCCGCAGTTAATGCAGGGCGTTTCCGCGCCACCAACCAGGCCGAGTCAGCAGGCCGGAGCAGAGCCGCAACCATGGAGGCATCCGCGATGGAGAGATGTGGCTGCAGCTTGATGGAGGCCAGCTGCCCGACCTCGACCGCGGCGATGAACTGAGCCACGACAGGGCTGGCGAGCCGCGCATGGAAGACGGACGGGGAGACCTCGGCCACCATGATGTCCTCGGGAGGGGCGCAAAAGAAATAGTTGATGAGGCTGCTAACTCGAGCGGCGGAGAAACACGGCGAGATGAAGGGCGGGGTGAACCAGAGATCACCAGGAATACGGCAGGAAGGGAACTGACGCGGATCGAACGATGGGCCGGAGTAGAACTAACGGAGAATGCGGGACTGGAAAGCCTCACCTGGGCGGGGAACGACGATGGGGACGGTGCCTCCAACACGGATGCAGAAGGTCAGGTCTTCGCCGTTGCTGCGAGGAGAGGTCGGCGGGTCACCGAGATCCTCAGTATCATGGCCGCTGCAGTCGGGAGTGACTGCGGTGCTGGTGGTGGTGGTGGGGATGGGGGAGGGAGGCGTCGCCGCGGCGGGAGCCCCCGCATCGAGACAGCACATTGCGAGGTCGTCTCCAACGTCCCTGCTCCAAAACTTGTGATCGACTGCCCAAGCTAATACTTTTACATTTTCCACTGAATTTAGTATCACCGGTCAAGAACTAGTGCTTTCGCCTTCTCGGTGACATCATTAAGCTATAGCCCTTCTCGTACTCCAAAACCCCAGAAATTTTAAACGTCGGTTGACAATGAGCATCTCAATAAAAAATGTAGATGCAAAATGGCTAAACTTTTTATTTTTGAAGATAAAAACCCCTCTTTAACATATGATGCAGATGAAAAAGAATTACATCTTCGCTTTCCTAAGATGTAAAATACAACACCTCACGATATAAATTTGCATCTCCTCTTATTGGAGATGTAAAAACACCAGGCACGCGCCAACCACCCAATTGCGTTCAGTTGGCTTCCGCGCAACAGTCGACCGCCCGTCCGCCTCCCACCCGCTGCCCGCGGCCGCCATGGCCGACGCCGGTGACCCCGCAGCCTCCTTCGCCGCCGTTGCCGCCGGTGGTCTGACCCACCTTGCCACTGCCGCCGCCTCTACGACCAATTTCCCCAATCCATCCTTCGCTCCATGCCCTTGCTGTGATGCCGACGCAGCCTTGATTTTCCACCCCCTTTGCCCCTATGCCGCTCCTCCTCCTCTCTTCGCCTCAAATTCCCGCTGCTCCGCCGCCCCTCCTCCTCCTCTCCCCGCTTCGAATGGCGGCTCCTCTACCGCGGCTCCGCCGCCCCGATTCGTGTCGTCATCGTCCCGATTCACCCCCCCCCCCCCGCCCCTCCGACGCTCCTCCGCCGCCAAAGACAACCGCCTGCGCCGCTGCCTGACGCCGCCACCACTGAATCGCGTCAGCCGCTGCACAGTTTTTTTTTTACATCTCCATTTTGCATCATTTATTGGAGTTGCAGTTTTCATCTCCAACATGCATCATCTGTTAGAGTTGCCTCTTTTTTGAAGATGTAAAAAGCATTCTTTGGAAATGTAAATTTTTACATCTTCAAATGTGCATCTTCTATAGGAGATGCTCGAAGGTACTGAACAACCATAATTGCATTCCAATCTTCGGATTTAAAATTTCAAAATTGGTACTCCCTCCGTCCGGAAAAATTTGTCTCTCAAACGGATGTATCTAGCACCGGTGATAGATACATCCATTTAAGGAACAAGATTGGGACAAGTTTTTTTGGACGAAGGGAGTAGCAGTGTAGATATAATGTCCTAGATTCTCTCCGACATGCTGACTGGCCGATTTTTCTCTAGCATTCCCGTTTCTCCATGTACTAGCAAGATGCCCGTGCATTGCACGGAACATCAAGATGCATTTTTTTACAAAACACCTGTTGTGATTGACCCATACAGGAGTAATTCCATGAGTAAAAACTAATGATATCTCGAGAATTTCATCGAAAAAATGATATCTCGAGAAAGATGAGAAATAAGGTGGGGAGTGGGGCGCGATGGTGAGGCATGGGGATGGACGACGCCGGCAGCGGCCACCATGCCAGATTGTTTCAGAGGCTTCTTTTTTTAATTACTCAACAATGAAGTTGTGGAAGATAAGGATGAACGAGAGATGTGCGAGTATCCTTTTGCAAAATTGTCATAGTTTGTTTTCTATTCATTAGATATAAATTAAACGGTCTATATTGCAAGATGGCAGACACACCATCATCACCAACTTGATTTTTTATAAGAGTATAGAGATACATGATGGTGGTATGAAAAATATCGACACATGCATCACGTCAGCCAAAGGCACCGTACAAATAGACTCTCCGAAATCTTAATTCTCATCACACGGATCGTGTGGATGGGCTGAACGTTGTGTTCAGATTGATATCTGCCTATGATCATCAGTAGACACGATAGGCCAGAGGATATGCTGTAGCTAACTACGCATTAACCGGCACTAATTCAAGCGATCCTCATATCTGTCAGAATAATCCCTTTCCAATCACGTTGATGGCAGCGATCCCTCCACTCGATACTCCACTATAAGACCGCCATTCCGTTGTCTCCCAAGCCGCAGCGGACCAACCATTTCACCTCGATTCCTACCCTACCCACCTTCTTCCTCGCGGCGACCGGCGTCGTCCATGGCTCGCAAGAAGGTGGCCATCGAGTACATCGCGAACGACCTGACCCGGAAGGCGACGGCGAGGAAGCGCGACATGGGGATCAAGAAGAAGGCGGGGGAGCTGTCCGTGCTGTGCGGCGTCGACACGTGCTACATCATGTACCGCGAGGGCGGGGCGTCCCCGCCGGAGGTGTACCCGTCGGTGCCGGAGGCGATGCGCGTCATCGACCGCTTCAGGTCCATGCCGGAGCTGGACCAGTGCAAGAAGAAGATGGACGGGGAGGACTACGTCCGGGAGCGCATCGCCAAGATCCAGGAGCAGCTGCGCAGGGCGCAGCGCGACAACCGCCAGCTCGAGACCACGCTGCTCCTCCACGACGCCCTAGTCGGCCGCCGCCAGGGCCTCGCCGGCGTCGCCATCGAGCAGCTCGTCAGCCTGGGCTGGTTGGCGGAGAGCTACGTCAAGAAGGTGAGCGACTGCATCGCGTACAGGAGCATGCAGCAACAGCCGCAGCTGCAGCACGCCGGCGTGCAGGCTGAGCCGCCGCATTTCGCTGCCACCGTCGCCGACGTGGAGGCGCCGCCGCACCAGCAGTTATAAATAAGACAAACGCCCTCGGATCGGAAGTCCTTCATGATTTGTGTACCGAGTTTAGTACTCTTTATTTAGGTTTGACTTCACTCGAAGAAGAACAGAGCCTGCATTTCCTTGTTAAAATGTTTACACGATCAAATTCAGGACAAACTGAAGCTGGAAGGGACAATCTTTGCTGAAATGTTTGCACGTCAAATTCACACAGCTTAATCGACCTCACAACACACCAGATGAACACATCACAACACTAACGGTTTCTTTTGCTGAACTTGCTTGCTGCTCCATCTTGAATTCTTGATCCAGGACTGAAGGGCGCCACACTAATTAAAACATCTCTTTAGAAGATGGTCAGTTCCTTCTGTCTGCCACATCGAAGCAACCTGAAGATCACACATACACTTGCTTTCATTCATGTCTGAACAACGAACATGGTCGCATGGTTGCCGACTGAATGTATAAATTGCAAGCAATCGGACTGAAACTACTCAAATCAACTGTAGACACCATGATGAAAGAGTTGCTTACTGCAGAATATATCAAGAAACCAACGCTTGAATGGATTAGTTTGTGCTCTGCTCACGTTGCTGCCTTGGTTTGCCTGCCAGAAAATGCAGAGTAAACCGTAAACGCCGATTCTGTGATTTATTTCAAAACAAATATTTACAAGATGCAACAATGGAGAAAACCTGAGTGTTTAGTTGCGCGAAGATGGCCTTCACGTCTTCAAACACCATGTCTGGCTGCCTGTCACCATCAACCTGAGGGGGCAGTACAGGACACAACCTCACAAGTCACATTTCTCATAAAATTCCACATGATATCACCAAAACAAAAAGCATTTCTCATTATTGCATCTACATTATCATAATCTTCAGAGTGAACGAACTTTGTATAATTATGTCGCTATTGAAAACTTCAAATGAGTTTTGGGATCAGAAAAATCGAAGCTGAAAATCAATCCATAACTGTCCTCAGAAAATAAAATGAGATTCAGTTTTATAGATTCTTGAATAACGGATATACATATTGGCTTGGAATCAGAAAGGCAATATGTATTCATGATCTTATTTTCTATATTCTATTTACTCTACTATATGTATGGAATTATAATTTCAGCTATTAAAGTACCCTTCGAAGCTTCCCCATTTTCTCGTAGTGCTGAATAACAGGCAGAGTTGATTGCTGAAAAACTTGGAACCGCCGCCGAATGGTTTCCATGTTGTCATCATCTCTTCCCTGAAGACAACCAAATTGAGTGACACATGTTAATGAATGAGACAAGTTGGGCCTAAGGAAACACAAGCACAAAACCTGGTTTCGATGTAGAATGCGCCGCTCCATCTCTTCCCTTGAGCAGTCAATCAACAATACGAACTCAGGTTCTATCTTAATCTGATACACAAATGACAAATGTATATGTGTGACGCATACAACAAGGGATTCAACTTCTTTTGGCACTGTCATAAGTACATGGAAGCATTCTTACAAACTTCTCGTATGCTTCATGGTTCTCTTCATTTCGCGGAAACCCATCAATAAGAAACTTATCATTTCCACTTGCAAGCATGGCCTTTAATAGTAGCTTGACAATGATCTCAGAAGGCACAAGCTTTCCTTCGTGCATAAGATTCTTGATCATTGCACTAATCGAAACAGGCAGACATCAGAAAGATATCGAGACATCAGAAACTAATTACATGAATTGGGACTAGGTTTGTTACCCTTGCTCGGTATCAGATTTAACTTCTTCGCGAAGAAGATCGCCAGCACTCAGATGGGTAAACCCAAAGTGGCTCACAATCTTAGCACACTGAGTGCCTTTGCCACTGCCTGGCCCTCCTGCACCAGCAGTATAAGCAATGGACTGATCAGCTCAAAGAGTTAAGCAGGGCATATCATGGACTGCTGTATTAGTCTAGAAGAAGTAATACCTATGACAAAAACAACCGTTATCTTTTTCCCAGAGGGGAATGAACCAGTCCAATCCTGCATCCAACCGAATTAGTAAAACCGCAAGGACTTGTCATGTGGTAATTGCCTTTGGCTCCTAGGTGCATATGCACCCATTGTCGAAATACACATTTCGAAAAGTTGAAAAATTCGGAACAAAAATTACGTGGTAACTGACTCGTATCCATTCAGTTTATTCAGAGAATTGGGAAACATAAAAGTAACTGCTTGAGAGGACACACTTTCTGGGCACAACTGAGAATAAACTTTGGGCGATAAATCAAGTTATTTCTGTAGCGAGGTGAATGGCTTCCATTCAAACCAAAGGCATAGCTACAGAGTATTACGAGTTCTGAACAAAACGATATGACCTGTAGTTATTGGAAAATCCTGTCAATGCTGGTCAGCTTATTTACTTGTGAGCCATACAATTCTCCTGAAAACTAGTGCTTAGCTTAGTAATGGAATCCTGACAACATGCAGCTACACCACAGCAGAACATAAACATGATTGATTGATCAACTCTCCAAGGGAAGGCTGTTGTCTGTATATACTGTTTAGGGTGTTAATAAAATGGGTTTGCCCTCTTAAGGCTGCATTCAGTTTGACAAAAAAGATTGATTGATTGATCAATATAGTCAGATGGTACTGAACTTAATTAGTACTCCCTCCGTCCGGAATTGCTTGTCGCAGAAATTGATGTATCTAGACGTATTTTAAAATTCTACTCCCTCCGTCCTAAAATAAGTGACTCAACTTTGAGTCACTTATTTTGGGACAGAGGGGAGTAGATGCATCCATTTTTATTCATTTGTGCGAGTAATTCGAGACGGCGGAAGTACTTTGGATGGATGGGAGGGAGTAGTAGATTTACCTTGTGTACTTCTACTACTTCTGCCATCTAGCTGGGCCGAGGAAACTGGTCAGCAGCCACACCAATCCAACTCTGAATGCAACAGGTAAGTAGTTGAGTTTACAGATTCAGACAAAGAACACGAACTGAACCAAAGAAAACACACAGGGGAAGATTCAGATTCAGACAAAAAACACGAATTGAACCAAAGAAAACACACAGGGGAAGATTCAGATGTCACTGCAGTTGCACATCCTACAAGTCCCCGTTCCCACTATGTGAGTGCGACCCCACACGCAGTTAGTATTTCGAAAATCCTTTCGGGCGCTTCCAGACAGACGTACGGTTCCACTAGAGACTTCAGGAAGAGACACCTAATACTGTAGATTATACAAGGCTCGTCTAGAAATTTCATCACAGTAGTCACTAGATACTTCAGGAAAATGACAGCTACAATGGCGCCGATCGATGGCGTTGTGAACTGGAGCTGCCTGAAGTAATTGGACGACATTCGTATACTGTCTCTAGTCTCTAGTCTAGGAGTACTCCTACATACCCAAGAACAGTACTGACCGACCGATATTCAACAAAATTCAGGTGGAGTGAAACTGGTTTCTCTCCTACGATCCAAGGCTGGAGTATAAGACAATACATTCCATATTGAAAGGAAAAATATATCTAAAAACCATGGAAGATTCCGGAGGAAAACACCATATTAAAAAGGTGGATGGAGATTTTGCTGCTATGCGCTAAGCAGAGATGAGAGATGTGCTGTGCTCTCCCATCAGAGATATAGAGATAGAATAGGATGACGAAAATTGGTAGGAGGCGGGAGGAGGAGGAGGAGGAGGCTTACCGGAGAGAGCTTCCCGTTCTTGGCAACGGTGGAGCGACGGCCACGGCGGCGTACGGGGAGGAATTCGATTCTGCTGGCTGGTAGCCCCGAGAAGAAGTAAAGGTAGCTAGCGAACGATTTTGTGCAAAGAAGAGACGAGAGTGTAGTACGTAGAGAGGAGAGCAAAGCAAAGCAAAAGGAGGCTGGCAAAGGAGACGCGTGTGGAAAGAGATTCTTACACATACTATTTTGAGCAATATATAGGAGATGCATGCTGACTTTTATTTTCCCCGACTAGTAATTTTTTGGCTTATTTGTTCGAAATATAGCACAAGTTGATATACTCATACTAAAACAGAAGGGCGACTATCAAAATTATATAAGGGCATTTCCAACACCGACCCTCAAAACACCATACGCCAGGACTGACGTGTTGTCCCATTAAACATGGGTATGTATTGGTCCGTATGACGGTACAGACGTATTTTCTCCCGCAAACCACAAACGTCGTGGGGCTTTTTGGGCGTCTGGATCGCTGCCACGCCCACGTCTGGTGGTCCACCCAAACCCCCTCCCTTGCCCGTGCTCTTCCCGTCCGAAACGGTCAGCGTCGTTCCAGAGCGTCAGTGCTGCATTCATGCCCGGCCAAGCGGGCGCGACATCTCACTGGTGGCGCCATTGAAATGGCGCGCCGCCGAGAGAGCGCCGCCCACGCCACTTCCCGGTCCAGGCGGCTTCTCCGCGTTCAAACGACACAACGGCCGTCGCCCACATTAATGACACGCAGTTGCTGAGGCGGCTACTCCGACACCACTCGTTCGTCCCTCTGCCGCCCACCATCATCGTCTCGCTAGCTATATAAACTACAGCCCTAACCATACGCTAATGCAGAAAAGCCTACATATGGCGTGCCAAAAAGGGTCAATGCTGGCATGGATACCCGATGCCATCAATATGGCGCCATTGTTAAAAAATAGTGCAGGTGTTGGACCCTACGCCGGCAATATTTTCGAAAGTAATGACGTGCCACATGGCCAATGCCAGCAATAATATTCACCACTAGTGACATTTTATGTTATCATGACGCCAGTCATTTGATTTTTAGATTTAAAATAAAAGTTATACAACAGTGATCCTGACCAAAATGACAGCGTAATCCAGTTTAAGAACATAAAATAAATCAACTTTAAATAGACCCAATAATAGCATTTAAATTCAACAGCGCAACAAAGTAGGCAAAGTAACACATGAATGTACAAATTCAAATAAATAAATGTGATAATAACATAAGATCTTTTATGCCTGCCAACTAGCTAACTAGACTTTTTGGCGGACGGACTCAGGATCATAGTCCGAAGTAAGTGAACCATCGTCGCTGCCAGCAGGCCTATAGTAGACTAGGATGTCGTCAAGATTGTAGTCGAGGTAGAATGTGGCTCTCTCCCCAGCTTCCATCTCATAATCAGTTGCAAGGACTCTCCAATCAGGGCAACCAAAATAGGTGAGGTTTGCCTCGTTGGTGACAAGGCAATTGAATTGTTGGGACGTAAGCATCTTCATGAGGGTGCACTGGAATGTGATGGTGACATCAGATGGAACTCAAACCTTCTCTAAGAAGTCACGCCTTACCCCGCAAGGGATGACCTGAGCAAAATTGAAAGAAAGAACTAACTAGTTAGATAATTTTGGGCACAACCGTATATATCATATGAAACTCAATCAGAACATGGTCAAATAAGACATACCATCCTAGTGAGGAAGTCATTCGAAAGATCTATGAAGAACTTATTATTCCTTTGGCATTTCACTGAACCACAAGTCTCACATGGGGCATCTATTTACTGCTTTCATCAAGTTGAGAAAAAAAAGTATACATAACAAACGCATAGATACAATGCAACATAAGCAGTTAGTATGAACTAGCGCTACCCAGTTATCTAGATATTAACACATCTATAATACCTAAATAGTTGATCCCCACTAACCTATTTTTCTTAACATGCAGCTACTCCAACTCAGCAATGCATCCACATGTGCATCCGTTTCCAGCCATGCACTCACATGCAGCCAAGTCATGCTTCTGTGTGCAGTCCGGCTCTCCCTAAAAAACGGAAAAAAGAAAACGCTCGAGATCTTTCTGTAAACTGATCGACTCCTCTTCCCTCATAAATGGAAGTCAATATTTTCCCCACAACCAGGTTGTGGCGGCTGGAAGGCGATCTATCTACCCGTGAGGGGGCTCCTCGGCTCCTACCGCTCGCGTGCTCCTACCTCCGAAGGCTCTTTGGATCAAGCACAACCATCGCTCTAATGGATCATCTGGCTACACGCCTCCGATGGCTCTCCTGCTCTTCGCCGTTTCGCGATTCTTGGAGCTTCGGTCCCCTTGCTGGTGGGCTCCTTCGGCATCACCACCGGTGTCCTATCCTCCCACTGTTCTCCCACTCAGGTACGACCTCTGCTCCGCCTCACCTGCGGTGTTGATTTTCCTTTTGTCGTCACCTGGCCAAAGCTAGCTCCCCCCGGGGAGGCTACCTTTCTTTTCAGTCTGGAAGGAACTGGCTGGTGGCGAAGCCAGTATGAGCCCCAGGCATGGCATGGACGTTCACAGCCACTGCTCAGATAAGTGCTCGATCGGAAGCGGTGTCTTTGAATAGTCAATGACAATGTTATCTCACTCCAACCGCGACATTCTGCTATGGAGATGATAGTCTTTTCTGCAAGCTGGCCTTCTGCAAATGAGGAGAAGCTGTCATGATCATTCAGTGCATCATTCTGTTAGTCATGGGCGTGCGGGCAAGGACGTCACTGAATGACCTTATTCTTCTAACAAGAAAAACATATGCTGCAGGTACCAAATAATTGGCGTTTGACGCCCTATCTCCTAATCTCCACGATGGTGCTGCACTTCCTGCCCCCATGTTCTCCACAAGAAACTGCCAGACGGCCTTTTAAAGTTTCTACTCAGCCTTGCCTCATTATGATCCGATCATCCTCCAGGGTGGGTGGGTGTCTGCCACACCGCTCTTATCACCATGGCTGGTAATACCTTCTCCTTCTGATGTTTTAATATGCACAATTATTATTATTTCGGCAAAGTCTGATGGAAATGGAAGTATAATGCAATTTGAAAATAAATCTTGCTGATCTTTATGCTCCACTATTTACACTATGTTCTTTTAAGCGCCAATGATAACAAGTTCATTAGATGCTTGTTTATGCAGACTTTTTAATATATGTTGGCAAGGTACGAGGAAAATGAAAGCAGATTGCAGTTTGAAAATAATTCAGGGTAATCTTTAAGCTCCATTGCTTACTGAATATGTTTTCTGAACCTTCGTTGCAGTGAGTGATAACAAGTTCATTAGTTCATATCCTCAAAAAATGTTTGTTAGTTCATATAGCAATTCATAAATTGCAATTTCAAACATAATGATTTTAATAAGTGTACAATCCCTATTTATCTTATGGATTATAAGTTATCTATCTAGCAGTGTATTAATAATATTCGGTGTCTCTTCTTGATAGGTATGACCCATTACTACTCTTTTTGTCAAATATGCATAGCGTGCATATCATATTATATCGAAGAAGGGCGGGCTTAGCGCCAAATCCACCATGTGGTGAAACAAAGTTTTACTTATTAATACACCGTACTCCATGTTCTAATACAAGAAAAGTATTACTCTCACCTAATCCATGCATCCACCTCTCCCAGTGCTACTCATAATCTTTCTTTAGCATTATAATTGCTTAAAATCTAGCATACAGTAGCATTGCACTGCAGTCCTCTCTCCTTCGCCTCTATGTTTCTCTTAGATCCCTAATCCCTTATTCCTTTTACAATATTAAGTCAGAAGGTCATTTTGATTATTGACGAAATTTCTGATTGATCTTGAACCAGTGTTCATCAAAGGTTTAGACTGAACAGTCAGTACTGCCACAATTAATGATCCATACATTACTTGATGTTGTTGCTAATGTTTTATCTATACTTCCATTATTGATCTACATGTCATTTGTGCAGATTTTTTTTCTACCAACAAGTTGTTTGATGAAAACCAAAGCAGGCCAGTGATCTTCCTTACGTATTATTCCAGCTAAACGATATGGTTATTATCTTCTTCTTACGCTCATGTATTAAGGTCATCTCTCTTTTGTATAACATATACATGTACTCTATATCTCTTTCACATTAACATAATAGGTCAGATTCAACAAAGATTGAATTATGCATGCAGCCTTGCCAAACATGGTGTTTTTTGTATGTACAATCTGCCAGGATATTAGTTTTTTATTATCCTGGTTATTTCTTATAGAGAATCTTGCCATGCAAAATATTATGCATATTAAATTGATTTGTAAGTATGGAATTTTGTTATCCCATTCAGTTTATTATTATTTTTCCATTGGTTGCACAATCAACTTCTGATCATTGCAAGAGAAGTATTTTTTTCATTTGGGTCTATATATATCTTTGTAAAATATATCAAGTATACTTAGGCCTCCTTTGGTTCACAGGAATGTTGTAGGAATTGCAAAGGATAGGAATTTTGTAGGATAAATTTTTTGGAGCCCTTTGGTTTGTAGGAATAATTCCTATGATAGGAATCAATGCTTCACATTTCAAAGGAAAAAACATTGGCCTAGACTCAATGGAAAAATTCCTATCCTATGCATCAAATGACATCTTTTTTCTATAGGATTTGAGATGCATGTCATCTCACTTCCTATGATTTTCCTATTCCTATACTATTCCTATCCTATGAACCAAAGGAGGCCTTAATCTTATTTGATTGTTTATATATGTAGTTAAAGTTAGCCAGATTGTCTGCATGTCATGTTGTAATTGTACTTGCATGGCCAAGCAGTTCTGGTCCACGAAGTTAGTTATTATCCATAAGCCATACACCTAATTATTGTTGGAGTGTCCTCTTCAAATTTTGAAGAATGGATGCATTACTACAATTGCTTCATTAGTTTGATAAGCTAACTGTTATTTTCAAAATTAATTGAAACAACGTGGAACTATCATTTAAGTAGGACATTTAATTATACATTGTGCAGCTGTAATTTATGTCAGCTCACAAATATCCTACCAAAGTCATAGATTTCATTTACATCTCATCTCTTAGTTGTCCTCTAATAATACACCTTATGAATTTGTAGATTTTGGAATGCTAATATTCCGCAGCAACGCGCGGGGTATTATCTAGTTCTTATAATTAAGCAGTTCTACAAACCATGCGTAGTGCAAACATAAAACATGCAATAAGTCAGGGTCACCTCTGGGGAAAAGGTGAAAATAATTTCTGCTCCATTTTTGGATCACCAAAGGAAGTAATCAGCTTTCACCCCAGAGTTTTAGATAGGTGCACGTAGCACCATGATACGTCTCCAACGTATTTATAATTTTTGATTGTTCCATGCTATTATATTATGTGTTTTGGATGTTTATGGGCTTTATTTTACACTTTTATATTACTTTTGGGACTAACCCATTGACTCAGAGCCCAGTGTCAGTTCCTATTTTTCCCTTGTTTCAGTGTTTCGAAGAAAAGGAATATCAAACGGAGTCGAAACGGAATGAAACCAATTGGAGAAGTTATTTTTTGGAAGGAAAGCTACCGGAAAAACTTGGAGTGCACGTCAGAAAGAAACGAGGAGCCACGAGGCGGGCGCGCCTCCCCAGCCGCCCTCCACCCTCGTGGGCCCCTCGTGGCTCCTGACGCATTTCTTCCGCCTATATATTCCCATATACCCTAAAAACATCAAATACAGAATAGATCAGGAGTTTCGCCGCCGCAAGCCTCTGTAGCCACCAAAAACCAATCGGGACCCTGTTCCGACACCCTGCCAGAGGGGGGAACCCTCACCGGTGGCCATCTTCATCATCCCGGCGCTCTCCATGACGAGGAGGGAGTAGTTCATCCTCGGGGCTGAGGGTATGCACCAGTAGCTATGTGTTTGATCTCTCTCTCTCTCGTGTTCTTGATTTGACACGATCTTGATGTATCACGAGCTTTGCTATTATAGTTGGATCTTATGTTTCTTTTCCCCCTCTTCTCTCTTGTAATGGATTGAGTTTTCCCTTTGAAGTAATCTTATCGGATTGAGTCTTTAAAGATTTGAGAACACTTGATGTATGTCTTGCCGTGCGATCTGTGGTGACAATGGGATATCACGTGACTCACTTGATGTATGTTTTGGTGATCAACTTGCGGGTTCCGCCATGAACCTATGCATAGGGGTTGGCACACGTTTTTCGTGATTCTTCGGTAGAAACTTTGGGGCACTCTTTGAGGTTCTATGTGTTGGTTGAATAGATGAATCTGAGATTGTGTGATGCATATCGTATAATCATGCCCACGGATACTTGAGGTGACATTGGAGTATCTAGGTGACATTAGGGTTTTGGTTGATATGTGTCTTAAGGTGTTATTCTAGTACGAACTCTAGGGCTGTTTGTGACACTTATAGGAATATCCCAATGGATTGATTGAAAAGAATAACTTTGAAGTGGTTTCATACCCTACCATAATCTCTTCGTCTGTTCTCGCTATTAGTGACTTTGGAGTGACTCTTTGTTGCATGTCGAGGATAGTTATATGATCCAATTATGTTATTATTGTTGAGAGAACTTGCACTAGTGAAAGTATGAACCCTAGGCCTTGTTTCCTAGCATTGCAATACCGTTTACGCTCACTTTTACCACTTGTTACCTTACTGTTTTTATATTTTCAGATTACAAAAACCTATATCTACCATCCATATCGCACTTGTATCACTATCTCTTCGCCGAACTAGTGCACCTATACAATTTACCATTGTATTGGGTGTGTTGGGGACACAAGAGACTCTTTGTTATTTGGTTGCAGGATTGTTTGAGAGAGACCATCTTCAACCTACGCCTCCTACGGATTGATAAACCTTAGGTCATCCACTTGAGGGAAATTTGCTACTGTCCGACAAACCTCTGCACTTGGAGGGCCAACAAAGTCTACAAAAAGGTTACTATCACTTTTTCACGATCCCAACAACTACATGCGAACTACCGCTGCACAACTATCTCTACATCAAGCCTTCGTCTACAGTTTACACCCCATCGCCGAAGTTAATCACCAGATCTGGAGAGATGAACCCTCTCCGAAGTCTTTTTCGGTGACCATCATCGTCATATGGAGTGGTAAGAGGTTGTTGTGGTACATCCTACAACCACCATCATCCGACTGATCGGGTCTACATCACCACCACCATCGTATGGATCCGCAGGAGGTCGTTGTAGCCATGCTGCATAGGAGGACAATGCACGACCATCTGCACATCAAAGAAGCCACCCTAGTCAAAGGCGCATAACAACCGTCTGTAGGTAGGCTTGGATGCGCGCCCGAAATGCCTGCGCGCTACACAAAGACACGACAAAGCCGGAGCAGCCCACCAAGAGGGAGCCTCTCCAACTAGAAGTAGATAAAGGTTACTGGACTGTCCATTTATTTAGAGTTGTTATTATTTATTAGAGTATACATTTTCAGTGTTTGCTATATGTAAGTTCTACAAATACATTAGAGATACACATACTTGCTCTATACATACATGCGCAATAAAACCAGAGGTACACATACACCAAAGATACACATAACACATGCTTGCCCTATACATACATGTGTATCTCTGCCGTAGTTGACTTTACGTAGCTTGTCTGGATTTTGTTGTTGTTGGTATAAATCATTTTTTTTTCACAAAATAAGATCAGGAGAGAGGCTGGTTATTTGCGCAAGGAAGTTTTGACATATTTGTATGGAGACTTTTGACTATCGGTTTGAAATTTTGGGAAGGGGATTTGTGGCGCGCTGGGGCAGGGGCACCGACCCCATTTTTTTGGCTTTCAATTTCAATCTTTGGCAAGGTTTGAACTGAAAGTCTAAATTAAGTTTCATATTCATATTCATGGTTCTTGGACAGGGGCTTTCAAATAATATCAATTTTGAATACGTTTTGACGAGTTTAAAAAACTTCGTTAAGTTTCACCTACTGAGACTTGATAAGAAAAATGGCGAAAATCACAAGTTTCAGAACTAAAACTTAAAACATGTTGTGTCCTCGTGTGGAATCCAATAACTTTGTGGATCACAAGGGCCAATCGTGCGGCCGGATACGGCTCGGCAGGTGCGTGCCCCAGCGAATTTCCACTAGATGAAAGCCTATTTCAACAAGTATACACTTGTATCTACAAGCTAGATTTGTGTGCCGAATTGGAAATATTTTGGTCAAATGATCACTATATGATGTACTCCTATAAGATTTACATTTTCACGGAGAGAAAAGTATGTTTTTGTCCCTCAAGTTTCCCAAAAGTATAGACTCGGTTTCTCAAAAAAAATTGTAGATATTTCATATTTGGTCCTTCAAGTCTCAAAACCGGATAGACGGTTTAAAACCAAATTTTGAGCACGTTGATCAGGTTTGACCGGTTTTGACCATGCTGACCAGGTTTGGCCGAAGAACAGCAAATTTATAAAATGGCAAATAAAATTCAAAGATGCTTGGTTGCACTAGGTGCACGCACATTTTTCTGGTCAAATAACATCCGAGGAGCTGTAAGCAAATATTGATTTTTTTTAGCCAAAACTTGTTCTCTTTGCCACGAGCTCCTCGAATGTCGAAAAACCACATAAATTTTCACGCATCTAGGATACCCAAGCATCTTGGTCAAACCCGGTCAATATGGTCAAAATCTGGTTTTGGATAAAACTTATTTTATTTTGAGACTTGAAGGACCAAATGACTATCAAAAAATCTGGAAGGACCAACTCTATACTTTTGAGGAATTTGAGAAACCAAAAACATACTTTTCTATATCACGAATAACTGAGAATGTTTGTACCCAGCTTGTTTTGTATTCTATCTATATTGTCGAACACCTTCTCCTGCACTGTTCGCATCCGACCTCAGGCTTTGGAACATAGAAATGAAGTTGAGAATAAGATAGGAGCAATATTCATTCCGCTCCTTTTCGCCGGTAGCTATTTCATTTTCATTTTTCACCACTAGCTGGTTGCTCGAGGCCGAAATATGCGACTCGGGCGAAGACGATCGAACCGGAACCCCCAGTCCCCCGCACGCGCCGGCCCTGAGCCCTCCCTGAGGGCCCGAACCACCTCCGGCCCCCAGCGACCGGAGCCCAGCGGCCGGCGGCCACCGGCGAGGTGCTCTGCTCCCACCGGTTGCTCCCACCGGTTGCTCCCCCTCTAACCCGCCCCGCCCCCAGGAGCGTGCGCCCATCCTTCTCCCGCACGGCCAGGAGGCCGCCGCCCCTAACCTCCTCCCGCACCTGCACCCGCAGGCCGCAGGCGACCGGCGACCAGGGGCTGGCGTCTGCCCCTTCTCCCCCGAATCCACCCTCCCTCGCCTAGAGTTCGCGCCAGCTGCTCCAACCCGAGGTATGGAATCCAAATTCTTCGATTCCTACATTGAGGGATAATGACTGGGATCTTTGACTGTTCCTACATTGATGGATAATGACTTGGATTTGTGACTATGAGGGTAATGTGTATGCATACCTTCGTATTACTGTTCACAACATTTGTGCATTGAACCATGAACTGTCAAGTGCTGCTAGTCTCTTTTTGTTGTAAGCATACACCTCCTGTTCTTTCAAACCTGAAACCGACCTCTCCTGTATGGATTGTAGACGGCAAAGCTTAAGTTACTGTCAGCATTTACATTCTTTGTATTTTTACTGTTCTTTGCAATTCATAGCATGTTTTCTGCATTTTCCAAAATGCACTGTAGATGGACAAGGAGGGGTTCAGGAGAAGAAGGTTGATGCTTATAAAGGCTGCTGCATCCGTGTCTTCATGTATGGTCATGTTGTATGTCCGGCCCAGACTACAGAGAAAGAGAGAGAGTATTTCCTATGGCCCAATCGAGGCAAGGGACAAGAAAAGGATGGCCTTTCTGAATAATCAGATTTACAAGGATGATATAACGTGTCTGACAACGCTGAGGCTTACGAGGGCTTCTTTCTTCGGGTTGTGTCAAGTTTTGAGGGAACGCTCTTTGCTCCGTGATACTGTTCATATATGTATTGAGGAGCAAGTCGCCATGTTCTTGATCACAGTAGGACACAACCTTCGGAATAGGGTTGTAGCTGCTATTTTTAATAGGTCAGGTGAACCGGTTAGTCGCTATTTTGGACTAGTCCTCCATGCTATAGTTCAGCTAAGGGATGAGTTTATTAGGCCACCATCAGTGGAGATCCCAACCAAAATTGCTGGTGACCCAAGATGGGACCCATACTTCAAGGTATAACCATGCGCAGCTATATTATTGTTTAGCGTAGAAATTGTGTACTTACTAATTTTTTTGGGGCGTTCTGATCATATAGGATTGTATTGGAGCCATTGATTGTACACAAATACAGGCTTCTTCCTGTAAGAACGTGGAGACTGCCTTCCGTGGTAAGAAGTTAGTTGCAAGCCAAAATGTGATGGCAGCAATTGATTTTGACCTTCGTTTCACACATGTGCTGGCTCGTTGGGAGGGATCTGCACATGATGATGCTGTTTTAGTGGATACGATAGAGTGTGAGAATGGCCCATGTGTTCCTCAAGGTAATAAATTTGTTCTATCATGATTCATGATATATCCACAGAGTTAATACTACTTATTACACAATACTACCTTAGCTGCTGATATGTATTCCTAACATGTAGGTAAATTCTACCTAGTGGATGCCGGATATGGAGCCAAACCTGGATTTTTGCCACCTTTCCACGGCATGAGATATCACTTGACTGAGTGGGGGAACAATCATGTGCGAGATGCAAGGGAATTGTTCAATCTTAGACACTCATCTCTACGAGTACCTGTAGAACGTGCATTCTCATCACTCAAGCGAAGATTTAAAGTTCTTGATGATGCAAATCCATTCTTTCCCTCCGCTACTCAAGTGGATGTTGTGATAGCTTGCGTCATCCTCCACAACTGGGTTCTTTCCCAAGGCACTGATTGTTTCATTATACTGGAGATTAATTGGAAACCTAAACCCCCTAGTTCTCAGATAGAGCATACCCATGACGATAGACACATGGTTGAGTTCAGACAAGCCCTTGCTGACAAAATGTGGCAAGACCATCAAAACTATCATCGCAATGATGTTGACTTCTTGAACACTCCAACTTACTATCACGAGATGGCCACAATCTTCAGTGATGGTGTGGCTCCTGATGTATACGCTTAAGAGTGTGGATGAGCTTCTTGCTGCAGATGGGGCCGAGAATGAAATTGTTACTGGAGGAAATGGCACTTTTGCTGCCAGTGTTGAAGAGTTTACACTGCCTTTTCCTATTCCCGACTGGGGAAGAATGGCGATTCCTCTAGCAGTAAAGCATCGAAAAGGGCCAAGGTAAACAATGATGACGAGTTGATGCATTTGATGACCAGCCTTGATAACCTTGCCAAAGCTATAGAGAAATCTGAATGCGAGATACAGATGTCCCTGAAGATCTTTGGGGTAACCTGATGAATCTCCCTGGATTTGAAGAGGCGCATCTTACCCATTACTATGCTCATCTAGTTGAGAATCCTGCAATTGCTAGAGCATTCAACAAACTTAGCATGTCCAACAAAATGGCATGGGTAGCTAGATATATCAAGAACCAGCTTTCCGAGTAGAACCTACTTTTATATTTCAACTATGTGGTAAGTGGTAACACTGCCTTTTGTTGCCAATAGAGACAACCATGCTGTGTCCATGCATGTTCTGTAACAGGCTCTGCTATCTCTATGTTTGTTGTGCTACAACGGAACTAGGGCTGACACTGACCTTGTAAATATTTCATGTGCATGCTAGTCACACTCCGGATAGTACCTGATGCTCGTTGCAAATTATCCTATTGGTTGATCTGAATTTCAGCATGTAGGACAGATAGTGATGCTATGACTGAATTTTCAATGCATGAGTCAGATAAATTATCGTTAGTGTTTGTTTACGTATACCCCTGAATTTTTCGTGCTGGTGTAAGTTGCTTCTTTGCGGTGTTCCTGTCGAAGTTTTTCCCAAACCTGGCGAACCACATGCTGTAAAGCTCCTGGTTTAGTTCAGGATACCAGAGCATGGAAACTTTGTTCAGTGACAGCCACAAACTGAACTGGCGGGTTTAGTGGCCAAAGTATATATTTCCATACATGTCCACGTCTGTGTAGTGTGTACACGAGACCATCAGCATCGAGCAAAACTCGATCCAAAACCTCTAATATAGAGCCAAAAATACCTCAAAACGCTAATTTTATTAAGTTCATATAGCCGAGCAACAGATCATACAAATATGGTAGTCTTTAAAGACGTAGGAACAATTTGTTGCTGCAAAAGACACTTTGTGGCTGCACAACCACGATGAACATCACAGGACCTACGCTTACACGCACGTTACAGCAGATATCTGCTGTAATCACGCATGCACAGCATGGCTAAGCATACAGCTCAGTGATGGCCATAAACCCCAAAACAGGCCTTGTCTTGTGGTGGCTGAACCCCGCGTCCATGAAAATCTTGCGCCACTCATGCTCGTCACGCTCCTTGCCTGCCGTGATCACCATCATCAGCAGATCAAACGAGACTTGGGCTTCCAGCATGGCTTTCAAAGGAGATCCGACCACTATGTCTATGATTATCACTTTCCCGCCCGATTCGGGGATCGCCTTCTTGCACTGCGTCAAGATCTTCACGCAGTCCTCGTCGTTCCAGTCATGCATGATGTACTGTAATATGAACATTCGAATTAATTAGTAGCATAGAGAGCAATTGTTCACCCTAAAACGAGATATGTATTCAGCTATATAGTGTACCTTGAGGAACACAGCATCGGTCTTTGGAATGGAGCTCATCATGTCGCCTGAGATGTACTCTACCACGCCATCGGGCGGGATGGAATTGACCACGTTGGGGAGGTCGAGCACGGAGCACTTGACGTGCGGGAAGGCCCTCGCGATGGCCCTCGCCGCGGAGCCGGTCCCGCCGCCGACGTCGACCAGCGAGGTCACCCCCTCGAACACGTCGCCGTAGTTGCCGATGACGAAGTCCATCGCGAGCTGGGTGTCGGACCCCATGCCCGCGTTGAAGACCTGGTTCATCTTCGGGTCACGGTCCATGACGCCCCACAGGTCTGTGCCGTGCGCCATCCTGAACGGCATCGCCGCTGCGGCCGCGCCGTCGTCGGTCGTGAACCACTCCGGCAGGTGCATGGCCGCTTTCACGTGGTACTTGGTGGTCTGGGAGAGCACGAACGGCGAGAGGCTCCTGCACGACCTGTTGGCGCCGCCGTCGTCCACCAGGAGACGGGACACCGGCGTGAGGCCGTAGACGGCGCCCGCCTTCTCCCCATCCGCGCACTCCCCTGCAGCAGGTGCATTGACAGTAAAGATATCGAACGCGGCGAGAAACCTCATGAGGCGAGGCAGGTGCGCCTTCTTGCTCCCCGGGACAGAAATGGCGTCGAGCAAGTCCGGCAGCGTGGCGGCGCCGCCGCATCGGTCGATGGCGTTTGGGAGACCGAGCTTGATGGCGCACTCGAGCGCCATGGATTTGAGGTAGCCGAAGGTGAGGTCCCAGAGCTCGGCGTGCGCCTGCAGAAGCTCCTCGTTGGAGAAGGTCGCCATGGGCACAGACTGGTGGTGGTTTTCGGCTACACGGCGTTGCAAGGTGGGTAGGTACATCCTTCTGTGATCAAGCATGGCCTGATATATAGGCTCCCCCGCACACGACTCGCATGAATCAGCAGGCTCGAGGTCCCCACGGCGAAGCATGCTGCATGCAGTGTACAACCTGTCACCATGCAGCGTTCCGGTAGCTGCTATGCCACGTGGACAGATAATGACAACATTTGGAGAAATAGAGCACTGTCACTCTGTGAGCCACCCATTGGCCATTGTGTGTGGGTAACGTGGTCGAGGCCTTGGACCCATGGCTGCCTTTTAAAGTTAAAGTTAAGAGTTACGGCCCACTTTGATTTGCAAGAAGCAGAAAAAAAATGCGATCATACAAGGCCCAAAAATAGATACGGTAATCCCAAGCAAACTAGCCGAAGGTTATCCCTTGCGGGGCTCCTGCATGGTCACTTCCTCGGCATGCTGGATCGTCAATTGACGGCGGCCATCCAATTTTACATTTTTTTTTCATACGCCTTTTTGAGTTTTCGATGAGGTTTTTTTGGCTTTTTGGTCTTTGCCCAGTTTTCCCTACGATTTGAAGCATTATTTTTATGAACCATAGTTGTGCTTCTTGGGAAAAAAATAGATGTGTTTTCACGAGAGGCACAATTTTGCTTTTGTGCTTCTCGCTGAAAAACAAAGATGGCTTCGCGAAGCACACACTTGCTTCCACGAGATGTGCTTCTCGAAAAAGAAACAAATATGTCCTTTCACGTACTTCTTGTGGAAGCACAGATTTGCACAGTTATGCTTCTCGAAAAAGGGAAAAATATATGCTTCCACGAGACGCACAGATTTGCTTTGTGTAGAAGCACATATTTGCTTCCGTTAGAAGCACAACTATGCTTCTCAAAAAGGAAAAAAAATATGCTTTCACGAGACGCACAATTTTGCTTTTTGTGGAAGCATAGATTTTCTTTCGTGAGATGTATAGGGGGAAAATATGTGCTTCTCGAAAAAGAAAACTATAAGTGAAAAAACCCAACCGTGCTTCCGCCTCCGGTTTTTTCTTTCATTATTTTTGGTTGTCGGTTTCTTCGGTTATCTTTTTTACCAATTTTTTGGGGCTCTTTTGTTCCCACTTTTTTTTCTGGTTTTAATTTTTTAGAGAAAAGATCTATGCAACCTATTAACATGGGATCTAGTTTTGAAGATCTCGCCACGAGAAATACAATGATGAAAATGTTTTCAATAAAGAATCTATGAAAATAACCGAAAAAACATCGGCGCCTGAGAAGGTGGGGCTGATCTTTGCAAGGATGATTTTGAAGACTTGGATGCGGCTATGTGCCACTTACTGTGACTTGTAAATCTAGCTCGCCCCTGGCGCTGTGATAAATGGCTCGGCCCAAGAAATGTAGCTTGTTTGTTCGCTTCCATTCAATCAGTCATTTGTTTTGTTTTCCTTTTGTTTTTTTATTTTCCTACAAACATTTGTTTATATTTAAAAATATCCTAACAAATTAATAGTTGTATGTAAATTGTCTATGTATTGCTTAAAAAACATATGCATTGTTAAAAAATGTCCACACAACTTTTTTAAAAATGTTGATGCCATTAGAAAAAATACACATTACAAAAAAATCACACGTTGAAAAATATATTTGTGACATTTAAAAAAAATGTTTATACAATGAAAAAAGTATTTTCATAATTCGAAAATATCATACCATTCAAAAAAAGTATGTGACCTTTTAAAAATATGCACACATTGCAGAAAAAAATTATGACTTTTTGAAAAATGTTTATACAATGTAAAAATATTCACCTAGTTAAAAAAATTGTGTGTTCATTATTTGTGAAAGTTTTAGAAGTATTCAGATAATGTAAAAAATGTTTCACATAGTTTTAGAAAATCATTTATTTCTATTACGAAATGGACAATATGTATTTGGAAACTGTTACCGTGTATTTGAAAAAGTGTTCAAAACATGTATTTTATAAATGTACATCATGTATTTTAAAAATGTCAAGCGTGTATCAACAAAAAAAATCAAGTGTGTGCTAAAATTGTATATTGTGTAGTGGAAAAAAGTAGACATGTGTTGAAAAAAAATATAACCGATAGAAACCAAGAAAGAAACAAAGAAAAAGTAAAGAAAACCAAAGAATAAGAAGAAAACCAAAATATAGCAAAGAAAGAAAGGAAAAACAAAAGCCCAATGAGAAAACAAATAAAAGCAAAGTAAAAAATGAAGAAAAAAGGCCGAAGAAAACCAGGGAAGAAACTAAAAGAATAGAAAAAATAGAGAAAAAACCGGAGCGAGAGAACCCTATAGCGACTGCTACGAGGCGGAATGAAATGAACTTCCGTGTGCAGCGAGCATCCGCGCTAAAATGGGTTGGCCTGGCCCACTTGTGTCGCCCGTAGGTAATTCCTATTAGGAATCGTAGCCCAGGCGCTAAGACTTTGCCAAAAAAGGAAACTACCCCAAATGAAACCCTGTCACACATGGATATCATCTAAAAGAACCGTCTAGAGTAATTGATTTTTTTTGTTCATTTTGCCTCAAGATTCTATCTTGTGCATCCAGCAAGTGTGGAACCTCTGTGATAATGAATGAGTCCCTCGCACTATGCTGGATGAAAGTACATGGTAGAGCATCATCACCACCTCACCTCTGGATCATCACCTCACCTCTGAATCTACCTGCTAAAACAAGGGGACCGGAGAACCTCTTCGTGCAGCATAACAACCGGACATGCCAGTGTGAGTCACATCGATTCGGCACAACAAAGTAGCAATGAGGCAAAGAGCAACTGGATTTGGCACATGTATCTCTCTCTCTCTCTCTCTCTCTCTCTCTCTCTCTCTCTCTCTCTCTCTCTCTCTCTCTCTCTCTCTCTCTCTCTCTCTGCCATCACCTTGATAGCCCACGAGCCTATTAAGGGGATATTGCCAGATCTGGCACCTCCGCTTCCCTTCACCCTCGGGCAAGGAAGAAGACTACGAGAACCACCACTGGCACTGCTCGCAAGCTCTAGAGGCTGGAATCCCGACGGCATATCGCCAAACCACCACATAAAGTCAAGACTAACCTCGACTAATGCTACCCTAATACGCACAAGGACCCGAGCACCTCTCCATGCCCATCGCCGGTCCAATGCCGTTGGATGAGGCATTTGATCGGGTGGGCAGCCTGGGACGACACTGAAAAGAGTGGGCTGTGGAAGAGAGGGAAAGAGGGAGAGAAGGGTGAGGTGCTAAAAACTATGCTTCTAAGTAGTTCTTTCATGGGGTGGATTGGCTTGTACTGGGCGTTGTTAAATTTTCCCTACTTTGGGCGTTGTACCTGCTCCTCAGCCTCTCTTCTTCAATGTATATTATTAAATGGAAACACTAACGCCCACACATGTGGGCATTTGCATCTCGCCCACACGCGTGGATCCGCGTCCGTTTGTGGATGCACGAATCTTGGCATGATTGTGGTGCCACGTAGGACTGGGTTGGTGTGTGGGCATTCATCCGGTCGCCCACACGTCCATTTCACCACATGGAGGGGCGGTGTGTGGGCATTTAGCAGTTCGCTCACACGCCAGTTTTCACTCATGCACAAGGGCTGGTGTGAGGGCATTTGCCATCTCGCCCACACGCCCGTCTCCTCTCCCACACCCAAGCTGCCAGTTGCCATGCGTTTTGCAGTGTACATGGCAACTGCCCTAGTGTAACAGATGGCAACTCTCTCTTTTTTTACCCGAACATGTCAGTTGCTATGTGTTTTGCAGAGTACACGGCAACTGCCCTAGTGTGCTTGTAAGCAAATGGCAACTCTCTCTTTTACCCGAACATGTTGTTCTGCCATGTCTCTTTAGAAGCGCCACACTCAAGAATCGCCTAGTGTTAGTAGGTGGCAACTCCTAAGGTTTTCAAATCATGGCAATCGTAGTAAACTGCACCATACATGGCAAATGCTTAGTGTTAGTAGGTGGCAACCTCTAGAGTTTTCAAATAATGGCAACTATAGTAAACTGCACCATACATGGCAACAGTTGTAGTTGTCCAAAATGGCATCCGCACTTGGCTCGAGATGGCAACCGCAGCTTGAGCAATCATGGCAATCAGAAGTTGTCCGACATGGCAAATCAGTAGTTCAAATGACATGGCAACTGCAGTTAAACGGACATTGAAGAGGGTCCGGACCATGGCAACCGCGGGGACACGTGGTGACTGTCAAGGGGCATGCGGGGCCATGAGGTAGGTGGCTGAGAGAGGTCGTGTGGGCGTTATGCATTTTGCCCACACGTAGGCGTGTGAGAGGGACCATAAGGAAAAAAATAGGCGTGTGGGCGCTAGTTGTTTTGCCCACACATAGGCGTGGGCTGGTCTCTTAGGCACCACACAAAACGTGGTGGGCATTCCCTTTAACGCCCACACGTGTGGCGCTTATCGCCGCCCTTATTAAATAATACACCGCATGTGGTTTATTCTAGAAAGGAAGAAATATGAAAGCGATCAAGCTCGATGCCCTGTAGGGATGCTAGGGCGCCGTCAACCGGCTCGCATAAAGATTGGTAGCTTCAAGAGCCATTCGACGGCCTCCCATACTGCTTTTATCTGCGCCCTCCCAAGAATCGTCCTCTTCCTCTGGTCAAAACATGGAAAAAATCATCGCACGTGTAGGAGAAGGATAGAACATAAAAAAAAGTCACTCACACACATGGCAGACTCCACGGTCGCCGCCCGCTCGAGCTACCCACGCTCCCCCTTGGCTGCTCGTGCTTGCTGGCAGTCGCCTATTGGGGTTGGAGCCTCTCACCAGCCAGTCGTAGCTTCTCCATCGACTGATCGCAACACCATCATGTTGGGAAACGTAGCATGCAATTTCAAAAATTCACGCCACGCAAGATCTATCTAGGAGATGCATAGAAACAAGAGGGAGAGTGTGTTTATGTACCCTCAGACCGTTAAGCTGGAAGAGTTTATCACGCGGTTGATGTAGTCGCATTCTCGCGCTCCGATCACAATCCAACCGATCTAGTGTCGAACGGACGGGCGCCCGAAGTTTAGCACATGTGTGGCTCGATGATCGCCTCCTCCTTCTTGATCCAAAGCGGGAGAGGAGAAGTAGATGGGATCACAACCAACACGACGATATGGTGGTGATGGTGGTGGTGGAACACCGACAGCGCTTCGCTAAGCGCCGCCGGGACGAGGCAGTGGAACTACGGAGTAACGGGAAAGAGAGGAGCGCCAGGGGCTTGATGTATGTTCTAGCGGTGCCCCCCCACATATATATATATATATATAGGTTGGAGGAGGAGAGGCAGCCAGGGGCGCCCCAAGTAGGAGGAATCCTACTTGGGGTCCTCCCAATCGGCCTCACCCTTTTTCCTATTCCTATTCGGAGTAGGAAGGGAAGAGGGAAGGGGAATCCTATTCCTTTTCCTTTCCTTTTTCCCTTTTCTTCTCCAAATTGGCCAGCCCGTATGGGGGGCATAGCAGCCCTTTGTGGCTGGTGTGTTTCCCCTCTGGCCCATAAGGACCATATCTTTTGCCGGGTGCTTGGAACCCTTCCGGTGACCCGATAAGTACCCGCTTGCTTCCCGAACACTTCCGGTCTCCGAATACCATCGCCCTATATATCAATCTTTACCTCTCACCATTTTGAGACTCCTCATCATGTCCGTGATCTCATCTCGGGACTCGAACAACATTCGTCACCAAATCACATAACTCATATAATAACAAATCGTCATCGAACGTTAAGCGTGCGGACCCTACGGGTTCGAGAACTATGTAGACATGACCGAGACACCTCTCCGGTCAATAACCAATAGCGAAACCTGGATTCTCATATTGACTCCTACATATTCTACTTAAGATCTTTATCGGTCGAATCGTAATGACAACATACATTATTCCCTTTGTCATCGGTATGTTACTTGCCCGAGATTCGATCGTCGGTATCTTCATACCTAGTTCAATCTGCATTAGCAAGTCTCTTTACTTGTTCCGTAATACATCATCCATAACTAACCCATTAGTCACATTGCTTGAAAGGCTTATTATGATGTGCATTACCGAGAGGGCCGGAGATACCTCTCCGGTACTCGGAGTGACAAATCCTAATCTCGATCTATGTCGACTCCAACAAACACCTTCAAGATACCAGAGAGCATCTTTATAATCACCCGATTACGTTGTGACGCTTGATAGCACACAAGGTATTCCTCCAGATCCGGAGTTGCATAATCTCATAGTCAAAGCAATATGTATATGCCATGAAGAAAGCAATAGGAATAAAACTTAACTATAATTATGCTAAGCTAACGGATGGGTATTGTCCATCACATCATTCTCCTAATGATGTGATCACGTTCATCAAATGACAACACATGTCTATGGTTAGGAAACTTAACCATCTTTGTTTTACAGAGGTTTACTAGGGACACGGTGTTTTTTCTATGTATCCACACATGTATCAAGTTTCCGGTTAATAAAATCTAGCATGAATAATAAACATTTATCATGATATAAGGAAATATAAAATAACAACTTTATTATTGCCTCTAGGGCATATTTCCTTCACATCATCCATCATCTGGCGCTCTCGACATCATTGCTAGCACCATCGTTAGCTTGCCTCGCCGGTTGAAGCCTTTTTCGTCGCCGGTTACAGCTTTCGCCGTCATTCGTAGCTTCTATCATCTCCAGTTGAACCTTTTTTCATCGCCGATAACTTTTTCATCACCAATTACAACTTTCATGGGTCCCATCTTTCTTTGTCACCAGCTGCAGCTTCTTCGGTTGCATGGTGGCTGCCCAGCTTCCACGCCCTTTTGGTTGCAGCTTTTTTCCTCACTGGTCTCAACTTTCAGAGGTACCGGTTGCAGCACCCTCGACTAGCCGTCGTGCCGATAGCACCTCACTTTAGCATCGGCGGTTGCCGGTTGCAGCTCCTATGGCTGTCGTCTCCACCTTTGTCGAAAGCTTGTTGCAGCACCCATCGTCGGGTGGTGTCACTTTGTAGTATCCCATGAAATTGTTGTCATAGCTCCGTGTCCCGTGGTCCCATCCAAAGATCGTCAGAGGAGCACGCCTGGCCATACGCATCATGGGGGCGGCCGGTCGGGATCACGACATCTAGGGGTGTGTTGACGAACAGAAGAGGGAAGGAGAGCCAGCCTCCGGGCATGACAAGGAGGAGGTTGGGCGATAGCTTGGCCATGGAATCGAGACCTGCACGACACAAGCGATCGTGGATGTAGAGAATGTGAGATGGCTGCATGGAGAAGAGGACAAGGCTTGGGGATAGAGTGGTGCATGGGTCAGTAAAGTGCGTGCACACGAGGGACGCGTGGGCATGGGATCTGACATGATGACGGTTGGCATGCGACTGGCACGAGTACGTGCGTGGCCGGTCAACCGGTAGGGACCCTTTTGCTAATCAGTTTTTCACTTTAGCTACTTGTAAGTTGGCCGAAGTTCGAATTTGGGCTAGTCAATTTTTTGGTTGTTGATATTTTGCTCTAAATATGTGTTGTGTGTTTTTTGTGTGGCTTGTGATGTTTGTTGTGCTGATTCTTATTTTTTTGACCGAGCCCATATTTGGGCCAATCGATTTGCTACTCGACTAAAACCCATTAACTGTGAGATCCAACCCTCCTCTCCCTCCTTTTCCCCCTGTTTTTATGTGTTTTTGTTTCACCTCGTTAGTTGGTTTCTATTTTTCTTTTGTGGGTGTTTTTGGTATGTTGGGTGAGTGTAAATGTATACACATAAATACTATGCAATATGTGCCAAATTTACACTATTATATAATTATTATTTGCACACTACAAAAAGAGTAATTTTAGAGCAAAGTTGTGTGCAATTTTTTAAAAACTTGTATCGTTATCTTTCTTCTTTAAACGATAATACTATTGCTACTAATTTGTTGTTCCTTATTTGAATTTTTAAGTAATTATCCCATTTTCTTTGTTATTCTAGTGTATAATCATTGCCATCAATTCATTCATTATTAAGATTTATTTTTGCAAAAAATTCAATATTATATGTTTATTCTTCCACATTTTTGAAAAGTTTATTTTGTGAATATTGTGTGCAAGTTTTGTCATTGTCTGCATTAAGTTTTTATTTTCTTTCTTCTTAAAGGCTAATACCAATGCCACTAATTAATTCTTCCTTTGAAACCTCTTTATTTTGATTATGTTTTAGTTTTTTATTTCTTTTCTCATTTTAAAGGGTAATACGAATTTCTCTACTCATTCTTCCTTAGAAAACCTTATTATTTGATTTTGTTTTAGTTTTTATAATTTTAAATTTTCTTAAAGAGTAATACCAAAGCCACTAATTCTTTCTTGCTTGAAAAGTTCAGTATTTTCATTTTTGATTCCTCTATTCTGTAATTATGATACGAATGCCAAAAAATTCATTTCTGCCTTATAAAGTTCTCTTTTTTGTGAAAAAATATTATTTTATTCTTATTCTTGCGTATTATAAAAATGCAAATTTACTTTGTAAATTGTTTGCCAATTTTGTTATTTTTTATTTTATTTTCTTCTTAAAGGTAAACCAATGACACTAACTCATTCTTCCTTAGAAAGCCTCATTATTTTTTTAGTTTTTATTTTATTTTATGTTATTTGTTCTTTAAGGGTAATACCAATGTCACTAATTATTTACTTCTTGGGAATCCATTTTTGCTAAATATCACTGTATAGTATACGCTTATTCTTGCATATTATATAAAAAGCAATTTCTATGCACCTGCAGGAAAATTCTGTCATCATTTATTTTTTCTTTCCTTTTATTTCTTCTTAAAGGGTAATACCAATGCCACTATTCATTATTCGTTAAAAAAGCTTTATTGTTTTGATTTTTATTCTCATTTTCAAGGGTAATACCAATGCCACTAATTCATTCCTTCTTAGAAACTTGTTTTTGCAGAAAATTCTACAATTATATGCTTATTCTTGCATATTAGAAAAATGCATAATTTCAGCATAAATTGTGTGTAAATTTGTCATTGGTTTATTTCTTTGTAAAGGGTAATTTAATTTTCAATGATTTATTCTTTCTTAGAAAACTTCATTATCTTGATTTCAAGAAGTAGAGATGCCATGGATCAAAGACCAATGTCACTAATTCTTTCTTTTCCTTTAGAAAAGCTTCATTTTTGTACACACACAAAATCCACTATTGTAAGTTATTCTTGCATATTGTAACAAAGAGTAAATTGTGCGCTTAATTTTTATTTAGTTTTTATTTCATTTCTTCGCCTTTTATGGGTAATAGGAATATCAATAATTCAGTCTTCTTTTTTTTAAAAAACTCATTATTTTAATGTTGTTATAATTTTCTTTTTCACATTCTTTCTTTCGAAAGGGTAGTACAAATGACACTAATTTATTCTTTCTTAGAAAACTTCATTATTTTGGTATTCTTATTTGTTTGTTTAATTCGTTCTAAAAGGCTAATATCAATAATTCAGTCTTCTTTTAAAAACTTTATTATCTTAATGTTCTTATAATTTTCATTTTTTCACATTCTTTTTTTCAAAGGGTAGTACCAATGACACTAATTTTTTCTTTTCTTAGAAAACTTCATTATTTTGATATTCTTACATTTTTTGTTTAATTTGGTCTAAAAGGCTAATACCATTGCCAGTTATTCATTCTTTCTTAAAAAACTTTATTATTTTGAACTTGTTTTAGTTTTTAATTTTCTTTATTTTGAAAGGTAATATCAATTCCATTAATTAATTTTTCCTTAGAAATATTCTTATTTCGGTTTTATTTTAGTTTTTTATTTTCTTTCTTAATTAAGGATAATATCCATGCCACTAATTAATTCCTGCTTAGAAAACTTCTTTTTGCAAAAAATTCGCTATTATATGCTTATTGTTGCATTTTAAAAATGTGCAATTCTTTTGTAAATTGCTTAAAAAATTCATTATTTGTTTATTATTTTCACTTTTGGGGGCACTAGGGCTAGTGATTTTTAACACAAGACAAACAGCAGACGCTCATAAATATGCACATCCACTCACCCCCTATGAACGCACGCACACCCTACCCTATGAGCATTTCGAGAGACGAGCTGACACATAATCTTGAGATTGACGGGTTACTACAGACGCCTTTCGTAGTTGATGGGAACGCTCCTCCCGCTTAAATGCACATCTCCGGAAGTCCTGAAATAAACCCAGAAAATTACGAGCCCTAATGTCATGTCTAGGACTTGATCTCTGATGGGTTGGGGATACCACTTTCCTCCTAAACATTCAACCACAAGTTGGTTTGCTTCTTTCTTCTTAATTGGTAATACCAATGACACTAATTCATGTTCATAAAAAAACAATGACACTAATACATTTTTCCTTAGAAAAATTTGTATTTGGATTTGATTTAATTTCTATTTATTTTATTTATTCTTTAATTGTAATACCAATGCCACTTATTAATTTCTTCTAAGGAAATTTCCCTTTTCTGCAAATATTCAACTATTTTATGTTTATCCGCAGCATATTATTAACAAGCACAATTTTCTGAGTGAATTGTGTGTAAATTTTGTCTTTATTTGATTTATTTTTAATATTTTCAAGGGTAATACCAATGCCATTAATCCATCATTCCGTTGAATGTTCATTTTTCTTTATTTTTATCCATATATTCTATAAGGTAACATCACCACAAGTATTATAGAATTGCAGGCGAGCCACCCTTCTTCTTGTTTCGGTTATCGGGTTTACAACTCTTATAGTAAATTAAACTATGATATTAATAATGTTAGCCCTTCTCATAGTTTACCACACTATTTTAGCCAAACTTCGAGGCAAGGTGCTTAAATTGTTAGTCGTGACTTTGGCTTTTCTATGTTAATTTTTTCATATTTTTGTGTGTATGACATATGTGCCTTATTTTTCACAGCAAGAATCTTACTTATAGTAGCAAAAAAACAGTTCGGAAAATACTAACTATGAAGCAAACATAGATATATACTGTACACAGGGTTTCCTTTCGCTAATCAGTTAATCACTCATGCTCTGTAAATCCTACATCTCATTCCATGAAACTGCACAAGAGCATCTAGAGCACGACCTAGCAAATTCAACCTCTATATGTCCATGGACACGCTCAGGCGATCCGGACGGCCCTTCATATTTCTCGATGGTATCTACATATCTCAAATTCATGCAAATCCATGCACGCCGATCATAAAAGACAATGTCGCATTTAAATAACAAATGATTTACATAAAATTTATTTTAAGTGCACAACTCAAGCATTAAGTTTGTTGGTTGCCATTGTGGACCCACATGTACTCCACAAGATCATTAAGTAGCTGCGTGTACACCTGATGATATCAAGATTCGATGCATTTGCGTAAAGTTCATAAGCTGAGTCACATCTTGATCTTCTGGGATTTCAACTTGTTCTCCAGGTGCTTCAAAATCATGTATTTGGGCTACACCATCACCCTCATCCTCGACAATAATATTCTGCAGAATAACACAACATGTCATCAAATGCCACAAAGTTTCTCGATTCCCACATCATTGCAGTAGCGCCCGCACAATTTCTCAACGAGCTTGAAGCACACCAAATGCCCTCTCCACATCCTTCCTAGCCGCTCTCGCATTTTTGCAAACTGGTTCTGTTTTTTGCCATGCGATTCGGATATGTGGTCTTCACAAACGCCACCTAATCGAGGATAGATATCATCGGCAAGATAGTATCCCATGTTGTAGTCTCGGTCGTTGACGGTGTAGTTGCACGACGGTGATTCCCCATTGCAAAGCCTCCTGAATACCGAAGATCGTTGAAGCACGTTGATGTCATTGTGAGAATCTGGCATTCCAAAGAAAGGATGCCAAATCCATAAGTCATGTGATGCCACCACTTCTAGGATGATGGTGGCCTCTCTGATGTGACCTTTGATACATTCCCGCAGAAAGCTTTGGGGAAGTTCTTCCATTGCCAATGCATGCAATCAATTGACCCGAGCATTCCTCGAAACCCCTTACTTCTCCAATAGCCAACAACTTCTCCGTGTCCTGCACATTTGGTTCTCTGAGATACTCATGTCCAAACACCTCCACCTCGGCGAGGGTAAACTTGACAGTAGTCTTCAAGCACGTGCTCTTCCCCATCCTGACCATCTCACCAACGGCATCTACAGCAGTACCCACTGCAAGCATCCGCAGGGCAGCCGCACACTTCTACTTGGTAGACAAAGAGAGTTGTCCGCAACAATCCCTTATGAGCTTGAAGTAGTCGTCCTGTGCCTCCACTCCCTCTACAATGCGCAAAAACAATATTCTTTGCATGCGTAAAACGGCGACGTAAATCATGCATCATCCGAAAGCAGGATTGGGAGCAAAGTAGTCCTCAGACAAAGAGCTTTGCTCCGGACACTCTATACCGGTTGATCACTCTTCTCCCTTTGATTGAGCCCTTGAAGTTCGTAATATGTTTCATTTGGCGGTCCATTTCCTCTTGCATGCTCATGAGCATAATCATGTCCACTTCTTCGTCCTCAATCCAAGGAATCAAAGAACTCATCTTGAATCATTTGGTCAAGCTCCGCCGATCCATACTCCTCGTCCGACGAAGCATCCGAATCCATCGCTTTCCCTAACAAAATCACAAAAACTCCGTCCAAAAAATGTGTCGAACACATGAAGCGCAAGGCGGAGCCAGAGAGTTTTCGGACGTACCGTGGGCGCCCGGGTGGAGAGACGACGCACTCGCCGAGCAGGACGGAGACAGGATCACTGTTTCCGCCGAGCCGGGCGGTGCAAGTAGGCTAGAACGGCTGCGGAGCGCGTGCGGGCGGTGAAGCTGTAGACGACAATGTGGAGGGGGAAGAAGAGAGGAGATAGCAAATGGATTGGGCTATCGGGTCCAGTGTGGCGGGTGTAAAGTCTGATATGAATTGGGGCTGCTATCTTGCACGCCTCCTCTCTTCATTATGTCATATATATATACACAAGTACAGGGCAATCAACTTGAGTTACAAGTTTAGGTCGGATACAAACCGACGTGATCTATATTAGGAACTCTAGCTATAGCAGCCGGACTAGAACTCTCCAACACGCCCGTTAAATTAACTGGAAGAGCAAAGCAACGTGAAGATCGGATCTAAACTCACGAAGAGTGCAGACGGTAACCCTTTGTGAAAATATCAACATACTGTGACGTAAGATGGAACATGTAAACACGGACGCCTCCGACAGCAACCTTCTCACGACGTAAATGAATGTCAAGCTCGGCGTGTTTGGTCCGGCGATGTTGTAATCGGATTATGAGCAAGATAAACAGCACTAACATTGTCGCAAAACACAACCGTGGCGCCGTGGCCGGGCGATGAAGTTCCTTCAGAGTAATTGACGAACCTAACAAGACTTTGCCATCGCAGTAGCAACAACGCGATATTCAGCTTCAGACCGGAGCGGGAAACGGTAGTCTGTCAGCCGAGAAGACCATGAGATCAAATTATCACCAAAAACATGCAAAACCCGAAGTGGAGCCGCCCGGTGTCGGGGCAACCAGCCCAATCGGCATCTGAATAGGCAATGAGTTTAGGAGAGGAAGAGATATGAAGTGTCAAACCAAGGTCAAGTGTGCCTTTTAGATATCGGAGAATACGCTTAAGAAAAAGAAGATGGGGTTCGCGAGGATCATGCATATGAAGACACACTTGTTGAACAAAGATAGGCAATGTCCGGTCGAGTGAGGGTGGCATATCAAGAGCACCAAAGAAGACTACTATAGAGTGAAGGATCGTAAACAGGGAACCATTGGTGGATGAGAGTTTGGCATTAGTGTCAACTCGAGTAGAAACAGGATTACAAGCCACGATGCCGCCCGGGAGAGAATCTCGAGAAAGTACTGCTGCTAAGGTAGATGTGGGCCACTAGATGTGCGAGAGATGTAAATGCCGAGAAAGTGATGAAGAGATCCAAGATCTTTCATAGCAAATTCTTTAGCAAAAAGAAGTGATAATCGGCGAGAGAAGTAGGAGAGGAGGCAAGAAGGATGATGTCATCGATATAGAGAAGTAAATATGGGTGATGTTTCCTTGTGAAGAATAAACAAGGAAGCGTTAGACTTGGACCAACGTAAACCAATGTAACGAGCATAGGTTGCAAATCAATAAACCACGCCGAGGAGCTTGTTTAAGACCGCATAAGGATTTATGCAAGCTTACGTATATAGTCAGGATAGCGAGGATCAATGAAACCAGAGGGCTGTCGATTAGGACGACTATACCTCATCAAGATGACCATGAAGAAAGGCATTTTTAACGCTCTAGTTGATGAATGGGCCAAGAAGAAGAGAGAGCGATAGAGAGAACCAATCGATAGTGGTTGGCTTGACAACAGGCTAAAGGTCTCATCATAGTCAACCCCGGGTTACGAGAAAAACTACTACTCACCCAACGGCTTTGTGACGAGCAAGTCAGCCATCGTAATGATATTTATGTTTAAAAATCCATTTACCATCGATTTATATTTGCACCGGAGGAGAAGGAACAAGGGACCAGTGTTGTTTAGAGGAGAGCATCAAATTCTTCTTTAGTATCTGCGTGGCGCCATGGATGGGTCACGTAAGAGCTATGAGATAATTATGAGGTATGGGCGAGGAGACGACGGCGTAAAGATTGAGGCGATCAACGGTGGGCGTGTAAACGACCGGTCATTGAGCCGGTCCGATGAATATGTGTCGTCAAAAAGCCGGAACATAGGTGGTGGGCTGGCGGGGCCTCGGGAGGAAGATGCATAAAGGTAGTCAGCTGGCCGGTGGAGGAGCGAGCCCGCTGGACTAGGCGGGATATCAGCGTCAGTGGAACCGACGAAGGGGTGGCGGGACTAGGCGGGCTATCAAAGCGAGATGGTACTGGACGAATGGGTGGCGGGTGCATGCATAGCGGTGATGGATGTGAAACTAGGAGAGGGGGTCAAGGGAAGTGGTGGCTTTATTGATGATGTGGAAACTGGAGGTCGGGCTGGTGGGCGAGGGAAATGTTGTTTCATCAAAACAACGTGGCGAGAGATGATAATGCGTCGTGTGTCTAAGTCAAGATAACGATAGCCTTCCGTGCCTTGGAGGGTATCCAAGAAAGACACATTTTACAGATCGAGGAGAGAGTTTGTTAGATGTAGTAGAGGAGGTGTTTGGATAGCAAAGACAACCAAAACACGAAGATCATTATAGAGTGGTGGTGCCGAAAAGAGTTATGTATGGTACTAGAATTTGGTGGCTGCGGTAGGACGTAATGTTTATGAGATATGTGGCGGTATAGAGAGCTTCAGCCCAAAAATAGGGTCGAAGTGAGGCCTGAAGCAATAGTGTACTGAATAACATCATTGGTAGTGCGAATGGCACGCTCGGCCTTGCCATTTTGTTGAGAAGTATGGGGATGAAAAACGAAGAAGAATTCCATGTTGAGCATGTAAGGTGTCGAGACGAGTATTGAGAAACTTCCACCATTATCGCATTGGATAGCTAAGATGGGTAGGTTAAATTGTGTATGAACATAGGCATGAAAAGCGATGAGTGTCGATAAACATCGATTTCTTACGAAGCGAGAAACCCGTATAGTGAGAGAAATCATCCACAACAATGAGATAGTAGCAAAACCGTATGTACTAGGAACAGGGATGTCCACAGTGTCACAATGTAAAAGTTGAAACGGATTTAATTGTATATGTTTGAGAATCATAAAACGGAAGCCTAACATGTTTTCCTAATCGACAAGCATGACAGAGTGGCGGCCCATCTTTATTGTATGAAATACACTTGGAGTGTTGAAGACGTGGATATGGTGTGACGACCAGGATGGCCGAGGCGGCGATGCGCCAAAGAGTGATGACGAAGTGGTTGTGATGAGAGCTTCATCTTGCTTGGGACGGCAGACGGGATACAGGGCCCGGACTATTGCAGCGAAGGATCACGGGTTCTCGAAGGAACGCCTTCACCGAGAATCCAAAGGATCAAATTCAACGAACAAAAATTGTCAAGAGTGAGTTGGCGAAACAGAGATAAGATTTTTAATAATGTGAGGAACGACAAGAATATTACTTAAGAGAGAGGGATTGGGTAAGATGGAAGTGTAGATCGACCAACATGAGTAGCGAGGAACGGTTTGTCCATTACCTATTGTGACAGCTTTTGAGTGGAAGGCTTTAGAGAGAAGATAGTACCGTGATTAGATGCCATGTGGGAGGAAGCTCGTGTCCATGTACCACCCCCCTAGCTTCCGGAAGATGCATGTTGTTGAGTGCTCGTAAGTGCCGGATCGAGTTGTTGCCGATGCGCCCGTTGTAGGTGGGAGTTGTTTGTCGAGCTGGGCCAGATGCTGCGATGCTCAAGGGGAAGCAGCCGCAGGTCGTGGGACCAAGGATCGCTGTGAGCACGCCATGGCTGTGATTGCCACCGCTACCGGAGCAGGTGTTGATAAAGCCGCGTACGCGTTGAAGGCCACCCAATGATTGTACATCCGTGGTCGTGAGCTGCCGTCCTTCCCCGCCGCCATTGTGCCGCTGCCATGATTGTTGGTCAAGAAGCGCGTCACCGTATGGATTTAGCCGGAAGAGGGGACCGACAGGACGCCGAAAGCATCAGAGCTGTCCGGCCGGACAATGGAGCGCTGCTTCGCCGCCCAGCGCTTGGCAATATACCGCTGCCGCCGCCCAGAGCGCAAGAGCGGCAGCTGCTTCTTTGCATCCTTCTTCTTCTCGCTTCTTCAAGAACGAGGGCCGAAAGCGCTGGAGGAAAGATGGAAACGGCACCAAACGGAAGGGAAGGACCGCAGGTGGCTGAATTGCTCGCTGAGGCCAGCGGAGCACCGTTAGGACGGCGTCTCATCAGGGAGATGGTTATGCCGACATCGCCGAGAGCGCCGGAGAGAGACTTGAGCTCGCGCAAAGAGTCATGGATGGACATGTTCTCATGTGTGTTGCGGAACTCAAAGCTGCCGAGGGCGCAGGGCGCGACTTTTCTTGTTGTCGTGGAAGAGGTTGGCGATGGAGTCCCACACCGCCAAGGCTGTGGAGCCCGTGAGCCATGATGATGCCGAACAGCTCGATGGAAATCGAGCCGTAAATCCAGGAGAGCACCAGATAGGTCATCACGCCCCAATCGAGGTGGGCGGCGTCGGAGGGTGGTGGCGCGCGCCGCTGGCGACGTACGAGAGGCTATAGCGCCCAAGAGCTACGAGAAAAAAGCTCACGCCACTTGGAGTAGTTAGAGTCCTGAAGATCGAGGGTGATGGGCACATAGGTTTTGATTGAAGCAACGTAGGAGGAGGGTGCAGGGATGGTGGCAGGAGAGGGTGCGACGGTAGCCTTGCCTTGCTCCGCGGCAAGGTGCTTGAGTTCTTCTTCAAGGCCCCGATGATGGACTCATGGTTCTTGAGCTCCTCTTCGAGCTTCGCAACTCTCGGCGTTCATGGTGGTGGTGGAAGAAAGAGGTGGTGTTGGGCGCTGGTGTTTAGAGAGAGAGGATCGACTCGCCTCGATACCATATAAAGTCTCGATATGAATTGGGGCTGCTATCTTGCACGCCTCTCTTCATTATGTCATATATATATACACAAGTGCATGTGGCAATCAACTTGAGTTACAAGTTTAGGTCGGATACAAAACCGACGTGATCTATATTGGGAACTCTAGCTATAGCAAATGGACTAGAACTTCTCTCATTGGAAGGTCAATGGGCGCCCTATATCTCGCCCCATATTTGAACTTGATATAAGGTGCTTTCGACCGATTTTGGATGCTGCGCTACTGTCATTCGAAAGTCAATATTTTACTGATCGGATAAAGGACCGCATGGGCCTCGCCCAATGTACGGAGAATGTACTAGGCGGGTTTGGCGCTTCCGAAATGTCAGAATGATCTAACAATACTTGACACACTAGAATCTGGTGTATCAAAACGTACTGATACAGTTCAGCAAGAAACAACACTCAAAATTTTCACTCTATATACGTGCAACCTGGTACCTTGATATGTACAATTAATGTAGTCACGAGACAAGAGACGAACACCACGTCCTAAGCTATATGAGAAGCGACAAGAACGACCGATTGATCGAACATGTAGGCTGCGAACATAACCATAACCTTTGCTATGTACAGATACCCGTCGTCGTCGACGTACATCCTAGCGGCGCTAATGTGCGTATCCCGTCGCTCTTGGGCCAGACGGCGGCAATGGCCGCCGCGACTTAGGGACAACACGATCCGTCCTCCGTGGCCACCGATCTTCGCTCTCCGTGACCGGACGCGATCTGACGCCCGTCCTGGCACGTTCACGCCCATCAGTTCCCCGGTAACGGACACAGTGTGGCCCTGGTGCCGGTTGATCGCTAGTCGCCACCCCTACCGTCGCTGGCGTCGACGACGCAGCCGCGAACCCTACGACGAGCCCCAAAGACACCATTGTCACCAGAAGAGTAACGAGGATCCGGCGTGCGAATCTGCAGCGCCGCGATGCTGCGGGAAGAGGACGACGGGCATAGCTGCAAGAGATAAGGGCCAGCTGATACGCTCTGTCGATTTGACGGTGTTAATGAACTCCTCGTATGGTGATAGCTCAATGCCCTTATCTCTTTCAGGTATTTATTTGACCTTGGGTGGGACATATATAGATCTGGGATGTGGTACATCTGATTGTGTATGAATTTGGGCGTGGACTTCTGATCAGGTTTTCAAACTGGTGAGAGGAGTCCCGGGTCATTCAGAACCGTGCGAATTGGCTGGCATATAGTTGTCTCCTGCTGTCCTTTATAGCTGGATTCACATATGCCGCAACTGTGTCAAACAAAAGGAGTTTTGGGCAAAAGTAAAGTCGTACTCCCTCCGTTCATGTCAAATACGCGAGTATATGATGTTCTATTTTTTTCAAATCGGATATATAGACATGTTGTAGTGTGTTTCTTCATTCATTTTAGTCCATATATTGTCCAAATATCCAAAAACCACCTTCTCAAGTGTCACTC